>JAIGNY010002293.1:1015000-1140000 GCA_020152595.1 Chiridota heheva | reverse complement strand
CATGTCCACTCAGTCCAAACACATTTTTCTTTAAACAAAATATGAAACTTACAGAATCCGTAAATCTTAACATGCACGCTTCAGTTAAAGCCTAACATGACGCAATAAATTATTGTAACAACGGAAATGTTGAAACGATATAGCATTTGACTGTCAGCAAAAAAAAAAAAAACTTTAATTCTTCGTGTTAATTATATTTACACTACACGTGACTATTGACAATAACCTTAACTCTACCAGCACTTTTTTTTCTAAATGCGCCCGGGAGGCGGAGTCAAAGACGGCTCACCCAAAACGGCGATGATATCGCTGCGAGGTAGAGTGAGGCTTAATCACAGGCTAATTATTAAAGGGTCCAGCAGCAGTCAGCAGCAGTCGGGCTCGTTCCGCTTTAGTGGCCGCCCACTGGGTCCATGTTGCACATATTTTCGAATTGGCGCACTTGTCGCGGGTTGATTAACTCCTACTTTACCGCGCTTTTTTAAAAATGCGCCTGGGAGGCGGAGTTAAAGAAGGGGCACCCAAAACGGCAATAATATCTGTGCGTGGTAGAGTAAGGGTTAATCACAGGCTAATCAATAAAGGGTCCTCTGTCTTCCGAGCAGCAAAGTTGGGCTCGTTCCGCTTCAGTGGTCCGGTGGGCCGCTCACCGGGTCCATGCTGCACATATTTTCGAGTTGGCGCGGGTTGATAAACCCTTACTCTACCAGCACTTTTTTGAAAATGCGCCTGGGAGGCGGAGTCAAAGACGAGGCAGGGCACCCAGAACGGCGATAATATCGCCGCGTGATAGAGTAAGAGATAAGAAAAACACGACCATAGTGAGCTGTAAAAATAAGATAACTCTTGTTTTTGCATGGTCAGACAGTACGGGAAATCCTTGTTATTTAAATCCACAATGCATTAGTGATAAGCTGTATATCTTTAAAAGTATATGGTCAGATGCTACAGGCAACATACTGTATAAGCTGAATTGTTTGAAAATATTCTAACAGACTGAGACTCTAGACTAGAAAAAAAATCCGTCCAAAAAGATTCAAATTTCACCGTGTTTTGATTTTTTTGTATGAGTGGGCGTTGGCAGATCTCTCAATTTAGCTTACTTATATAATTCCATCGTTTTTGTCGCAATTGTTTTAAAGAGATACATAGTTTCTCCTGATAAAGTGCTCTGACATTTTATTTATAACCCAATCAATTAATCAGCACATGAGTGGAGATGTCCATTTTCTATTATTTCAGTGAAAAAAAAAAAAGAGATGAATTTAACCACTTCATTTTTCTATTTTGTCCGCAGCATGACGTAAATTTGCGTCACAATAATCTATTTCAAAAACACATATCAAACTATTTATAGGAACAACATAACGTGCATTGCATGGAGTTATTCTTGTTATCTTGCATTACTTCCTGGACCAGGGTTGCCATATTGGACTAATTACAGGCCAAATGTGGAAAATTTGACCGTTTTGAGACATGTTTGGC
Source organism: Chiridota heheva (assembly GCA_020152595.1). Classification (NCBI taxonomy): domain Eukaryota; kingdom Metazoa; phylum Echinodermata; class Holothuroidea; order Apodida; family Chiridotidae; genus Chiridota; species Chiridota heheva. The sequence goes on along the minus strand of JAIGNY010002293.1, from coordinate 1,138,515 downwards.
TGGTAAAATTTGTTCAGTACCGGATTTTGACCGATTTTATTTGTTTTGAATATTTTGCTCAACTTAACTTACTTTTTTCCTTAATTTCACTTTTAACTCATTAAAAAAATTACTGATGCATCATCTTTGCGCCATGCATCTATTTTTAGCATTTGTGATATCAGAGCGTTGAAACTCCTAAAATAGTCAAATAATATTTGTTTCTATTTGACTTTGTACAAAACTTTGTGAAAACAAATATATATCCTCATCTTGTATTTTAAGCGTTTGGTACTTCTTTTAACAATTCAGTTCATTGGAAACTGATCTGGCCGTTTGGATATTTGGAGAGTAAACATGTGGCAGACCTGGCAACCCTGTCCTGGACAACATGACATTGTGCTCAAGCCATCCATAAGCAGGCGCAAATCCTGCGTGCAACCCCTCCCCTTACTGCCTTATAAAAATTTACAAGAAAAATAATCCAGCATAAGCATTTAGGGTTAGGAGTAATATAGAGAGAAAAAAGAATCTGCCTAGATCACCATCATCTGATCACACGATATCCACTATGCGATATATCAAGTGTTCGTGTATAGCCAAAAGACGGGCCTCCTCCGGCACCCCTACTTTCTTCCCTGTATCCGCATCTGAAAATGACAACACGGACTGACGGATGAATGTACTCCGTGGATGATGTTTGTTTCATTGTGAAGCAGAATTGGTGTCCACCCACTGGTCCAAAGGCCCATTAAGTCCGAAGGTTCAATGGTCCAAGATAAAGGCCCACTAGTCCGAAGCTTCAATATAGTTTGAAAGAAAAAGCCCACTAGTCCGAAGGTCCGATAGTCCGAAGGCTCACTAGTCTGAAGATTCACTAGTCTTAAAGTTCACTAGTCTGAAGGTTCACTAGTTCAAAGGCCTAATAGTCCGAAGGTTGGGCTTATGGTTAGGGCATACCTTCGGACTACTGGACCTTCGGACTATCGGGCCTTCAAACTATTCGGCCTTTAAACTATTGGGCCTTCGGACTAGTGAACCTTTGAATTAGTGAACTTTCGGACTATCGGACCTTTGGACTAGTGGGCATTTTCTTTCGGATTCATATTCTTTCGGACTCTTGAATCTTTGGACTATTGGGCCTTCGGACCAGTGGGTTGGCACCGCAGAATTATACCGCCGAGGAAAAGCAAGGGAAAATTTTCCGAGCTGTGTATCAGATACCGAGAAATATCACAAGGCCTTAAGGTACCTAAACAGCCTAAAGTGTGAAAGGCAAAAATAAAACAAACGCCGAAAATATCATAGAAGACAACGTCGTTGGCATGTCATTGACATTCATCCAACCAGATTCTTTAGAGGGCTGGAAGGGGAGGCTGGGGAAGGGGGAGGGGGAGCTGAGCTCGAGGGCATACCAAGTCAATTCAAGCTCCCAAAGTATGTGGGGTGGTGGGCAGTGGCGTATGTTTGGTGGTCTGGCCCGTCGCTCACTTGGGCCTTTATCATGATGTATTAATAAGGCCCTTTCGCCCTTCTTATTACTAGTACATTATCGAGGCTCTTCGGTCAGGAACACGGCGCTGGAGCGCCTGAGACAGCATATAACTTACGCCACTGGTGGGTGTGGGTGTTGATAGGGCAAGGGGAAAACCTTGATTTTTGATGTCAATGTCCAAAAAGTGGGGCTCCATGCAGTGAACCCTTGATAACATTTTTTTTAATTCTAAAAAAGTGAGGTCCGAAAACCACTCCCCGTAACTACACCAATGTACAAAGCACTGCTATCGGGAAGGAGCTTAATCATATGCTCATGTGTGATAAATGTTGAAGAAAAGTGTTAGAATCAGCCATTGATCCATCCGTTTGCCGAAATTTTATTTTGATGCAAATTTGTGATGCATTACAGTGCGACCTTGGTATTTTCTTTTGTTAATTCTTTGTTTTTCGCAAATCTTTGAAAGTGGTGCAGTAAATTCTGTCTTTACCAAACCCAAGGCAAATGCTAACTGTCTAGCGGAAATAAACTCTCCCAACATTTTTATCACTGTGACTCGGAATGGATTTAGGAAAAAACTAAAAAAATGATCTGCTCAGATGCACATAGACCTTTAAAAGATTAGTTCAGGGTCAAGTAAGTTTATCTTATATGAAAGAGGACTTAAAAAGAAACATTATGCACTCACAAATCTTATTCCGTTAAGGAGATATTCAAGTTTAAAGCTGCTCTATCTTATCTGTGTAAAATGACTGGTGTCAATAAGTCTTCCATGGAAGGTTAGCGCCCCCATCCTCACATTCTTAACAATTTTTTTTGTATTTGAAACAAAATATATTTATCTTTGTTTACTATTTGAATGATTTTTTCTCGAATTTTTTCAGGTGCTAAATTCTAATTACTTTTACTGTATTCTGTTTTACTATAGGTCTAATTTCTGACATATCCAATGGTTTTTAAGCCACACAATCGCAGGACAAAATATGATAGAATACATAAAGACTTTTAGGAATCTGAGGCTATGACGTGTGATTTCAGTCATTTCTACACAAATGATATCAAACTTTAAACTTGATAACAGAATAAGATTTCTTCCTTTTTTTGTTTCTTTTTAAGTCCTCTTTCATATATGATAGACTTGCTTGACCCTTAAACTAATCCTTTAAGATTCAGTGATAACGTAGGCTTATAAGTGTTTTTTTTTTTATATGTTACAACACTGTTTTGAAAATATAAAGAAAATCAGGCCATGCAAAGACTAAGTATTTTTTTGGCTTGAAACGAAAAACAAAAGTTTAAATGTTAATGTAACATTTTGACATTGAGATTGCAGTTATCAACTTGGAGTGGTAAACACTGACAAAATCTAGCATTTTAAATGACAATAGGTGCATTACTTCTCCTTATGCTGTTATGCATACTGGGAGCTGCCATAGTCGTATCGCAAAGATTTAACAAAACGGCTGCAGCACGTCTGTAATCATGAGTTGAACCAGACGCCGAAATGGTCTTAATTACTAAACCTCCCAAAACAGTAAAAATGACAAAAAGGTCCAGAAAATATGCTAAGAAGGTCCAAAATTTGGATGCGATGACAATTCCCTGGTGACTCCCCCAATCCGACAGGCTGGTTTCACCAGTTCCCACTGCATGGTAATCTCAACTGTTTTAAATGTTCCTTAGAATATGACCTCCCCGCGGACTGATGGCGTATGAGTGCCGGTATTTCGCCAAAAGCCTGGGGGAAAAAAAAGTTTTATCCGTATGTCCAAGTTTGACTAAGCTGTTTGTAAATTTTCAACAAACTGTGCAAAATGTAAGCATGTGGTCAGACATCAGTGGTGGTAGTTATATGCGCTCTCAGGCGCTGCAGCGCCAGGGCCCAGACCCAAAGGGGCACCTTTAATAGGTATACATTAAAAAAAAACTGAATACATGGCCTTAATGAGGCACCCGTATGAAAAAGGCCTCTGGGACCTTATCATACACAGAATCGTCATTTTCATTTTTTGTCCATTCAGCATATCGCTATATATTTGGAAGTAAATACATACTGATAATGGTGCTCTAGAATCGCTTCAAATTAGCTCTTAAAATGCCCAGATTCGCCCCTTGGCCCCACTTAGGGGCCTCGACACCTGCACCACCCCTCGGGGCCGTAAGCGGCCCTGGCCCCAACGAACAGGCCCAAACAAATAAACTTACGCCACTGTCAGATATTCTGAGCGCCAAGGGGCAATTTCTCAATGACCCAGGGGCCAGGGCGCTTTTCGAATGTAGAGGCGTAGGAAAGAGGAAAGAACCCTCAATTTGCCGGTTAAAAAATTGCACTGGTAATTTAAGTTTCCATCAAACGTTGCTGCTAATTAGTAAATCTTTCAATTTTCGGATTTTTTTAATTGTACCAAACTTTTCAATAATTTGACTAAATGTTCTTTTAATTGATCATTTTTTTAAATTGAACTGTGAAGAAAGCATACAACCGGGAAGGAAAATGTTGCCCTGATTTCTCCTGTATCCACCCGCCTTATAGCCTCTGCAGAAGCGGGCACGTAAAAATAATTATTAAAAAAACAAAACTTATAAGAACGTACCTTTTGCGTTGTCCATCTTGGAAGATTTTTTCGTCGGTTTGATTCCTGACATACCAGAGGCTTCTTTGTCTTTTACAAGACGCGATGGTCAGAAAAAACACAAAAATGACGATAACTCGCAAAAAGAACATATCCGAAAAGCTTGAAAATCACAAACAAAACAAATAAGTTATATCCTGAAAGTAAAAAATGTAAAAACTGATTGTCAAAAGTTGTCAATATAGTTTTTTCAAATCAGAAATCTTTTATTAACGATTCTCATATCATATTGTAGCCCACTAATTGCTTACAAATGAAATACACATTTCCTTCAAAGTGCCAAATTTTCGATGTCAAATAATCTGATAATACTGCATCAACCAAAGTTATAGTTTTATCTAGCCTACTCTTTTTTTCAGTTTTTCGTTTTAAATGATTTTTTCCGAGGGAATTCTGTTACATCAAAAACAAATAATAATACACATGAGTCCATATACTTGCTTAAGTGCTTGAATAGATATGTTTGACTAGGTACATTCCAGTATCTACTCGTTGTTAAACAAAACAAAAAAACTACTACACATATCCTCTTCCAGATTGCATGACATATATAATATATATATATCTGTATATTCGACATCAACGTTCGCTACTCTCAAGCGCTGCAATAAAGAATCCCAACATTCTGTTTATAGACCACTTTATAGCCCAGGTTACAAATGAAAACTTGAGTGATCGCCGCAATCTGAAAGTCATGAGCACTTTACAACTGCAGGAACTAACAAACTTTAAATTTTGGTGTTTTCTAGCGTTGGCAAGTAAGTATAGAATTTGCAGAATATATGGCACAAATATCAGTTCCGTTAATTCAGGCTGAGGCATACATGCAGGATAAAAAGATTAATTTGATCGTATGTGCTATAGAATGACTTGCATGAGTTCCGTTTCATTACCTCTGAATGATATTGATCATTTTTGTTAAAAGGGGAAAATTATACCAATTTGAATATCTTTGATTTAATTTTTATACTCGTTGATTATTAATTAACGTTAATTATTTTCATGATGGCTAGTACATTTGATAAAATGAAATGTTTTCCCGACAAAGTTGAATGAAATGGCTGCAAATGTGGTATTTTCAGTGGCGTCGGTAGGTGGGACAGGGATACATGCCCAATCCTCGCTACAAATTTTCAGTCTTTTCACCTGTTTGCAGGACGTTAGATTTAGTTAAGAAACCCACTCAATATTTGAGTGATTTTACCAAACTCAATTTGTGTTAAGAAACAATTGTGGATAGGGTTACTGCAAAGCATCACACTAAAATATTAAGAGTTTTGGTGCAGTAGACTGAAAATTTATAGCCAAAGTTATTCATCAGGCATAAACACAGAAATCATTTTAATAGATAAACACTGAAATCTTTTAAATGTTAGCCCCCTTTCCCCACCCCCATTCCCACACAATTTTCGGGCCCACTATAGACATGCAGTTACAAAATTAGTGACTTGTTTGCAAGCATAGAGACAATATTGATCAATTGCATGAAGTACTTGAAACTCAGGATATATAGTAAAAAGCGATTAAAATATTGAACATTTCACACAAATCATTATTCAGATTATTAGTGAACTTTTTATTATGTTCATAGAAGCAATATTATCAAAATTTCTTATAATTACAGGAAATTAGTGAAATTAGCCAAACATTTTATCAAAAGTTTCTCCAAATAGTCGGAGCCGACTGAGCAAATCTCTGTTTGTTAATAGTGTACATGCACAATTGCTTTCCAAACGTTAAGAAGAATTATTATGTCTTCATTATTTTACCCCAAATTGACTTTTATTGTAGCTTTTCGTTCCTGCAGTCTTGCTTCATCAACTCAAAATTCTGAGTCTCATGAAATATAGACGCTTTATAAGTAGATAATTCTTCGTCATCGTGCCCTTCAAATTTTAGGCAAAGAAAACAGGAAGCTCATCTAAAATCAATTATGATGTAATTTTACACACGTTGCGTGTCTTAAATTTCGCGTTTACAGCATGAACGTATAATACTCAGCCCCAAATTATGCAAAGATCTTCGGCAAATGAATAGGCTATACTGTTTCTGTTCACGAGCAGAATTTGATCCTCAATTGTTTTCAAATTAAGTGGTATTGATTTTTATAAAGGTTTCTGAAGGAAAAATACTATAATAAGGGTCTTTTTAGAGTCGAAATAAGTTGTGTAGATTGTTGTCTATTTCATATAAGAAGATAAGAAAAAAGATTTGTTAAATTTCAATGTAAATACAAAACAAGTATTATTCACATCCGTCATCAGGTCATCCAAATACGTATACTCTAGATTACTAAAAGAGAATTAATGCATGTAAGGGACGCAGGAAAATATTCTTTATATTCTGATCAAAGTGTGTGGAAGCTCTTTGTACTGATATAGGATAAATGTAAGAAATATACGACAGATGATTGAATGGATTTAAAGATCCTTGCTATACTGGCTAAATCTAGTATCTCATTTTTTGGTCTAATTTTCCTGCACACTTTAATTGCAAATCGATCCTAATGTTTGGAAAGCTAAGCATTTCGGCAGGTTTGGCAGGCGGTGGATATCGAATGTTGGGAGATTACTTCTTTTAGTGAACTACAGTTTAGAACAAAATAAAACGATAAGTGTTGTATAAAAATGCATAATTATTTATTCACAAATACCAAAAGCAAACGACCTGCAAGGTTTACATGTGTGCGAAGGAAGGTGTATGGGATTTGAGTGTTATTTTTTAAATTTTCTTACGCAACAATTCGTTGCTCTTAATGTTTGCTTTGTGTGCCAAGCCGTAGACTGTACTCTAAAATAATATATGTGGTTTGAGTTAAGCTTTTGGGTTAGTTTGGCTATACACTATAGTATCATTAAAATCACATGGCAGACATATGTGACATATTCATTTACTGGAATTTAGTAGAAGAGAGATTGAGAAACTGTTGCTCGCCGAAAAAACAAGCCGACCCCCCGATTGATTACTGAAATACATTCATTTTTTATACGCCCATTTAACTGAATTAAGTCAAATCCGCGAGTACACATGAAAATAACAAACTATAGGACACTGTAGGAAGGGCAGTTTATATAGGCCTACGGGAAATTAGCTGATAAACCACCGAGCTCTTTTACGTCACAAACGGACGGTTTTTTATTGTTTTTACCGCGAATTTATTACTATTTTAGGTGTCATGGCAACGCGCTTATTTAAGATACGGTATCCTTCGATTAAAGGAAATCCAATTTAATCTGATCATCAGATTTTATTTCCAAAAAAGCTATAAAATACTTTCTCCGAGAGGAAGGAAATAACGACATGGAAGGGATGTGAAGACAATTTCTTGAGTAAATATCATTTTGGGGCAAAAGATAAAAGGGATGCAGGCTTTTAGGGAAGTAAAACATAGAAGATATCGATATGTCTTTGAAGATAATACTGAAACAATATATAAGAAAAACTTAAATATATTCGATGATGTTGTTCGAGGCTTCTTAACGAAAACATTCATTATTAATGTGAATAGATGAGAGATGGGCGTATATGAAGAATAACTTTTCGGGCGGGGATGGGGCGAAAGTTCACATGATTTCCCAGTTATACAAGCGGAAACATTGCACTGATTAATTTCCACGAATCGTTGTCGCTAGTCGGGAAATTTCCTTCGTTCGGAACATTTCCTTAACTTTTAGGAAATTCTCTTCAATTTTCAGAAAATGTTTCCAAATTTCACCAATTTAATTTCAAACAATTTGCGCATTTGACCTCTCAAACGGCTGACAGAAAGCATGTAACCGGTCAAGCATAATCCTCTCAAAGGGGGTACCGTACCTTTCCCTGCCCAATTTCCTACGCCTCAGATGAGAAGTGTACCTCACGGACTTTTATGCAGTAGGGGTGGGTAAAGACATGACATTTTTTTTCTTTTCTTCAGAAACGAGCTATTGCTCCTAGATATTTTTTCTCATGATCCTAAACTTTCCTACTTGTCCAAATCATTGTCTGAAATTTCTTATTTTTTGGTAACAAATTTTAAATAGCAAAAAAGGGGTCGTCAAAAACTGTAAGAGGGGGTCAAGCACGTAGCCAGAATTTTCAGGGGAGCATCCTCAGTAAAATTTCCAAAACATGAATTATATAGGGAGGTATGGGAGCTACGAACGCACCCCCTATACTCCCTCCCTACGGGACCAAGGTGGAGGAGCTTGAAGGGAACATCAGCAATTCAGAAAAATGATCAGGATTGACGAGGGAGCTGTAATTGATCGATTAAGACCAAAGTTGACGAAGCCACGAGCAAAAAAGTTTGGATCACTTCTTCATCCTATTTGAGGCCTCTCATTATTGGCGATAGACAGGGTCCTCAAATTTGATATACTGTAAGAACATGGTCGTATGGGACCATCTTACTTAGGGGCGGTGACTTTTTTTCCTGAATCGAAAATCTATTACGAAGGAAAAATCGCAATGAATCTGTGAATAAACAATTATTTCTGAGTATGTGGCTTCACTAGATATTTTGCTTTAAGGGGAGGAGGGGGGGGGAGGAAGGATTACTGAAAAGATCAAAGAAGTTTTCAAAAAGAAAAGAAAACACTTTTCATTTTCGGCAATTTCAATGTGAATAAACAATTATCTTTGAGTAATGGCTTCACTAGAGATTTTGCTTTAAGGAGGAGAGATTGGGGAAGGGGAGGGGGTGGGAGAGGGAGGGGGAGATTAATTTAGAGATCAAAGAAGTCTTCGGAAAAAAAAAAAAACCTTTATTTCCGGCAATTTCAATGTGAATAAACAATTATTTATGAGTAATTGTTTCACTAAAGTTTTTGCTTTAAGGGGAAAGAGGGAGGGGGAGGGGGGGGGGGCTGCAGGGGGAGGGGAGAGTCTTTAAAAAAAAAAAAGGCCTTCATTTCCAGGCAATTTTTTTATAGCTTTTGGGCTCGTTTATTTAATTTTTGCGATTTTTTTTCGCTAATTTCCAGGACCTTTTCTTAACTTTCGGGCAATATTTTCCATTTTCGGAAAATTTCAAAATTTCGGGCAATTTCGGGAAATTTTCTTTAGTTTGGGGCAGGTTTTTCTATTTTCGAGAATTTTTCGGCCAATTCTCTGGAAATTGTTCTTAATAGGAGAATTTTTCTTAAGGAGCTTTTCGTTAATTTCCGGGCAATTTTCTTCGATTTTCAGAAGAAGAAAAAATCTGGGCAATTTTTTTTTAAATTTTTGCCAAATTTCCTTTATTTTTAGGCAGATTTTTCAATGTTTCGAATTTTTTATTTTTATTTTCGGGAACCTTAAATAATTTTCAGGCAATTTTGTTCCATTTTTCGGGAATTTTCTTCGATTTTCGGAACATTTTAATTCTAATTTTCAGGCAATTTTTCAATTTTGGAGAAAATTCCTTTAATTATTGGAAAATGTAGCAGAGTTGGGTACGATTCCGACAAATTACTACATTTTCAACTCTCTACCCGACTATATAAGATCGGTGCCCAAGTATCATATTGTCAACATCATGACGAGTCGGGAGAACATGACCCATATCTAGCCGAATCGGGCATAGTTCTGCCCGACTAAGATGGGAATCTTTCCTCCCCCACAGCTCCCGACTTGTACGGCCATGTGTAAAAATCTAACAATTCATGCAGCTTCATCCCGATCCTATCATTAAATTTTCGATAGGGAGGGAGGGCTATTTTTTCTGTCCCTTATAAGTTCCGTTAAAAGGGGTGACGGATTTGCTCTGTTGGTTCTACATGGAAAAAAAGGTAAACATATTTTTCTAAAAACTACAGCAACGGCGGTGATGAAGATAAGCTAACTTGTATTTTAAAGGGCAAAAGGTCATTATCTACATATGTTGAATTGAAAACATAAGCGAAAAGGTGTACACTACACCTAAACTCCACTGGACTCGAGGGTCGAGATATATCGCAATTAACATCTGACCTAAATCTGAAAAAAAACGTCTGTGAAAAGACTAATGCACTTCTGAATAAGTTTCGTTTATTATTAATCATGTTGCACCATCCGATCAAATGATATTTCGAGGCGAATTTGATTTTTTATATTCCGACTTTTCTTTCAGTTCACGAGTAAGCCACATATCATCTTCATCACTCGCTCTCGATGACTCGGGGTCAGCTACTTTGGCAGGAGCAGCATTTCTTGGCTGCATCCTCGCCATGAGAAGCGCCATGTTTGTGTCTGACGGGATTTCTTGATCCTCCTCCTCACTCTCGCTTGAATCTTGGTCAATTTCTTCTCCACCGAGCTTCTCCTTTAAGATCTGTTCAAGGGTGTTAAGATTTGTATCGAGATGCTGCATCGTAGATTCCGCATGTCGTAGATGGTACTCGTCTTGCGGATTTAATCCCGCCTCGTCATCCTCGCTTTCATCCATCTCGTAAAGAGCTTTAGAATGCATTCGAATCCTTAACGATTGAAACGCGGTGAAGTGATCCGCCGATATTGAGTTGACATCGACCAATCGCCGATGGACGACTTTAGGACCAGGCTTGATGGTCGGTACAATGACCTTTTTCGCGGTTCTTGAGTTACCAACTAAATACTTTCTCTGGTGGAAAGGTTGTCTGGTGGTGGGCAGTGGAGTTGATGTTATACAATCAGCGATCCTCATCCTTGTGCACATGGGGAGTCTTGGCGGCAGATCATCATCTGATGACGATTCACTCGCCTCCTTCTCACTCGAAGGTGATGAAACGAAAATATGAGGCACCGAAAATGCGTTCATCCTCATCGCCCCCGCCGGAGTTGTGCCATAATCTGTGACGACGATTGATTTTCGTTGCGTTTCCGTTTGAACTTTTGTGATGTCTTTGTCTTCGGCTTCAGAGCTTCTGGACATAAGGAGAGGAAAACGGTTTCTATAGTCCAACTTTCCAGACTCCGTTACCAACGTGCTGTACGGCTTGTCGCAAAAATCTTCATGACTTACAGAATTTTCCTTTAAATCTGTTTGGGTGATTGACGGTCTGAGGGGACGACGAAGTCCCGTTGACTTCGGCCAATAACTTGGACACTCGGGTGACGAATTCTCATCTGATCCAATCTTGTCATTGGTGGGTTGGAGGACAGTAGCTTGCGGACTATGTTGAGCTCTCTTTATTTCATCTGTTGTGGATTTTTGCCCTCACGGGATATACATTATTTTGTTTACTTGTCTCATTCGTGTTTGTTATTTTCGCGTAGCGTTAGTGAACCTAATGTTATTTAGCCTTACCCACTATTTGTATTTACAACCATTTTCGCGATTTTTTTTCTTTTTGGTGATTGGAAGTTAAGAACAATTTGAGTCCTGAGTAAATTTATTTTCATTTCATTCATTTCATTTCTTCTTCTATTACAGTATTAGAGTCCAATGCAGCCTTTAGCTGTTGTTTTTCCTGTTGTCAAGTAAAGGGCCTATATTAATTAGGTAGTAACGTTAGGCCTAGGTCAATATTATTTGTTTATCAGATTCGTCAATCATGTTTATTCTAACACACAACCTCTTTTTCCCTGTTTTGTTCTTGGTAACATACTTTAGAGCCTCCGACTCTCTGAATTCCTTACGTTCGTCACAACCCCACTTGTCTCAGGCAATAAACTTGCCTCTAAATGCCCCTACAAACTGGCTACCTTGTCTTGTTTGGTCTGAGTGATTATTCGATTCATACACTCACAACTTATCTATGTATCGATGGGCAATTACATTTGTATAGATCAAGTTGGAAATTGTCCATATTCAAATCACACAAAAGAAAATTACTCCTCTTATTCCTTACACCTTCTGGTGATATCGAAAGCAATCCTGGACCCTCCCCAAAATTTCCTTGCAAACAATGCAACAAATCTGTCAAAAATAACCAAAAGGTATTTGTTGCGATGACTGTGACTCGTGGTTCATAGTCAGTGTGCAGGCATTAGTAATGCAGCTTACAACACCCCTTGCATCATCAATTGCTGATTGGTTTTGTTCGGACTGTTCGGCTCCTTGTGGCCTGTGTGGACTCAGTGTAGGAGATCTGATGAAGCAGTACAGTGTGACAATTGTGATCGATGGATCCACACTAAGTGCTGCAACATTGATGACTCAAAATACAGCGCCCTCGTGAATTCTAGTTGTACCTGGATATGTGATACTCGTGACTTCATGAACTTCTCCGATTCTTTCTTCTCAACTAAGAATTCCATCAACTGTACTAACTCATATGAGGCACTTCAAAAAAATTCTTCCGGCCTTGACTGAAGGTCCTACCACCATCCCAATGTCAAATTGAAAACTGATCCATAAAAGGTAAAAAAAAGGTTCTTAAATTTCTTGTTATCAACTTTCAAAGTGTTCGAAAAAAAAAAAGCCTTTACTAAAAGTCTTGTAAAAGACAAAAACCCAGATGTCATTATTGGCACTGAAACCTTGCTAAATTTCAAAATCAACAACTCAGAAATTTTTCCCGACAACTATACAGTCATTTGTAAAGATAGAAGTACAAATGGTTATGGTGGTGTATTACAGGCAATAAAAAAAATGACCTGATTTTCACTGAGCTCACTAAACTAGACTCTGACTGAGATCATCTGGACCAAATTCCAATTCCCTAAGGAAAAGAGCATGTATGTAGGAACTTTTTACAGGCCCAGCCACAATGACCTTACTAGCCTTCTTGAGTTGGGAAAATCACTACAAAAGTTAGAGAAAAATGCTGACAAAAACAATGTTATTTTTGCTGGTGATTTCAACCAGCCTAACATTGACTGGAGTCAAAACATTATTTCAGGAACTAACGCTTCCTCCGAAGCAGCCAAAATGCTTCTTGAAGTGGCCGATTCATTCAACCTCACTCAAATGGTGCAGTCACATACCAGAGATAAAAACATTCTTGATTTTGTATTTACTAACAACTCACCAGCTGTTAACTCAGCCAATGTCATACCCGGTATAAGTGACCATGATATTGTTGAACTGACCCTAAACATCTCCCCTCCTCGTAAAAAGTTGCTTAAACGTAAAATCTATTTAAGAAAAAAAAAACTAACACAGAACGCATAAAAGAAGACTGTCTAAACTTAAACTGCAATATCATTCTAAATTCAATAGCTCATCCATTAATGTTGATGAAAAATGGAATTTATTTGAAAAGCAAATTTAACTGATTATTGAAAAAACACACCTCACAAATTCACCTCAACTAAACAAAATCTACCTTGATTCACTCATATCCAACGCCGTCTCTGCAAGAAAAAACATAAACTGGCTGGAATACATATAAAAGCTTTAGGAAATCTGTCCGTAAAAACATCAAAGAAGCTAGAAACAACTTCATCTGTAATAAACTTTAAAATTCCTTAACTGAAAACCCTAAGGCATTTTGGTCTTACATAAAAAGACTTAAAAGTAATTCCATGCGTGTGTCAGACCTTATGAACAACGGTAAACTTTGTAGTGACAGTATGACTAAAGCTAACATTCTAAACAAGCAGTTTTTCAGCGTTTTCACAGAAGAAGATACCTCTCAAATCCATGTAACTAAACTACTCACCAAAACCAACCAACTTATAATCACTCCAGAAGGTGTCAAAAAGCAACTGCAAAATCTAAACCCAAACAAAGCCTCAGGTCCCGACCATATACCACCATGGTTCTTAAAAACACGCGGAAGACCTTCATGAAATCCTAACTGATCTCTTCCAAACCTCTGTAGATAACGGTACTATCCCAAACAAGTGGAAAGAAGCAAACATATGTAGCATTTTTTGAAAAAAGTGATAAACACGACCCAGCTAATTACAGACCAGTCTCTCTTACATGCGTGTATAGTAAAATCCTTGAGCATATAATCCACTCACATGTGATGAAATTCCCTGATGAGCATAATATCTGATCTCTAACATGGCTTTCGAGCAAAAAGATCAACTGAAACACAACTTCTTTTAACAATAAATGATATTTCTAAACAAATTGACCAAAACAGTACCATCTCTATGGCTATACTCGACTTTTCAAAGCGTTCGATAAAATCCACACCAAAGTCTGTTATCCAAACTTTCCGCATATGGCATTGATGGAAATCTACTGGCTAGGTTGGTGTGCATCCTTCCTCATTAACCGCATTCAGCGTGTTGTCTGTGATGGCGAAATCTCAAATCCTAAACAAATTCTGTCTGGTGTACCACAAAGTACCGTCTTAGGTCCTTTACTTTTCCTTTTATATGTCAATGACATCCCTATTAATATAAACAGCACGGTTAGACTGTTTTCTGATGATTGTCTTGTGTATAGAACAACTGATAAATCCTCTGGCCAACAAATCCTCCAAGATCCAAGATGATCTAAATAAACTTGAACAATGGAAAATGAATTTCAACCCCTCTAAATGCTACATCCTCTCAATATCTCCTAGAAAATGCTATAAATCACCAGTTTATACCTTGTGCAACCAGCCACCCGTACCTAGGTGTTGAAATTGATAATAAACTCAGATGGGAGAAACATTTACACAAGATCACCAACAAAGCAAACTCTGCACTTGGCCTATTAAGACGTAACCTCTCAAACTGTCCCCCCTGACGTTAAAACCACTGCATATAAAGCTCTAGTTAGGCCAATACTTGAGTATTCATCAGCAGTTTGGGACCCCCATCACCAGTGCGATGTAGATAAGCTTAAATCAATTCAGCGCAGAGCAGCCAGGTTCTGTATGGCAAACTACTCTTATAAATCCAGTGTCACTAGCATGCTTCATAAATTAGAGTGGCCCTGGCTAATAACAAGAAGAAGGAACACCCGTCTAAAAATGCTATATAAAATCAATAACAGTTTTGTCGCCATTGATAATGATAACCTGATCCCAAACGCAAAAATTAATACAAGAAATAAGCATGATCTGAATTACCACGTTCCTTATGCTAAAAAGAATGTTTATAAATACTCCTTCTTTCCTCAAACACTAAAAGATTGGAATGCTTTACCATCGGACATTGTACATGCACCAAGTCTAAAAAATTTCAAAGCTAAACTTGCTAAGCTTGTTAATTGATTTATTATTTATTTTTTCCTTCTCATACTTTTGCTACGCTCGGTTGGCGTTCATGTCCTCTCTAGAAGGAGTTTTGCCGACTTAACCTATTCAGATTCAGCTACCGTTTCTTAGTGTAGTAAAGATTCCTAAAATGATCCGAATCGGAAAAACGATGATATTCTCTGACTATGAAGTTTATGACCGTCAGCTTTCACAATGCTTTGTTGGAACATTCCCTTATAGACTAATAACTCAGTTCAAGACCAAAGTTTCTTGACTCACTTTTGCTAAAATGATTTTCTTAGATCTGGATCTCGAACAAAACAGAAGTAACCAAGTTTTCAACGTCACAGCGTCTCTTAGTGAAGACATATAAACAAAAGGATGTGCGCACGCGCGGTTTAAGTAAAACTAAGCAAACGGTAAGCACTTAACACGTGAAAAACTATCTGCTTCATTTCCGCTGTCGTTGTTAATTTACAATTTCTTGACTTGTGATTGAATGATTACTCATAACGTGCGTGGTTCGTAAAATGGAAGGCGTAAAAATGATTGACATATTTCGTACGTGTGCTTTGAAAGTGATTCCTCTTCAAAGGCCTAAGTTAATAACAATAAGAGGCCTAGACCTACACAGCATCCAATTTGTGCATGGCATAAGATTCAATGCCAAACATAAACACAAACATAATACTAATACTAGCAAATACTAAGGCAAGAAATTAGAATAGAAGATAGATAGGACAGAGGTATTTAGGCCTCGAAGTTAGAAAAATACATGCCTTAATACAATAGAAGGTTTTGGTCACTGTGTGATTTGGGCATGGACATTCGTGACAACTCAATTCAACCTAGGCCCTGCATGCATGTAAAGCTCTATCTTCATGGAATATTATCAAATGAGGAAACCAAATTTTCTTGAATAACGTTTACAAAGAGGGTTGGGTGCAAACACTTTTTCTAATGAGGTAAATGGAATGTCGGCAAAATTTCCGTGGCAAATTTGAGACTTTCACAGGTCTGCCATCCCTCTTTATGTTCACTCCAAGCAATGATAAAAAGTGTTTTTATCACATATGATATATAAGCAATCACTATTTTGTCTTTACTTTTTAAAATGTGATTACAATTCTCAATCCTGGCAGAAAATTGGCAAAGTTGTTTCCAATGTAGTTGGCAAAACTACTGGTCGTATTCCTAATAAGAATGACCTTTGCCATACCCATTGCCAATATTTGTATATCATAGGCATATTTTGACTGACTTGGCCTAAAGTTGACTTAAATAGATTATTAATTACATTTCATTGCATCAAAAATGTGGTCGGTCAATAAAAAGTTACGTGAGCATTTTAGTACTGCTTATCAGATATGAAAGGCTCTAACTACATGCACTGTAATAACTTACAAAAAGTCAGTAGACAATCCTAATATTTAAAAATGAATACAGTGGGCTAATAAGCCTAATACAGTAATACATTTTACTGAGATACACCTAACTGTAGTCAAAAGATGAGTGGGTACCATGCAAAAAACACTGTTTAAAATAAATTAAGCTTTTATAAGTTAACTGAAGGGCCAATAATGCAGTACATAATTTGCACTATATATTAATATATCAATATTTGGCTTCTTACATAGATAATAGTTTTCCTGCAAGTGTTTCACATTTCTGATGAAAATTTGGTCTTAAAAAATGCACAAAGTACACCAACTAAGTTAATTACTAGAGTAGGCAAAAGAAGAGTATGCATAGATGCACTGTTTATATGTTGATATGCATTACACATTTCGTACACTTTAATTTAACACACAAAACTGTATGTACACATCTACACTAACAAGTTGCATAACTGGTAATTTAAACAGTAAGAAAAATCAAATTTGGGTGATCATGCATATAGTCTGATCAAAGAGCTTCCACATAGCTCTTTGATCTGATAGTAGAAGTAGGTGGATATAGATGACCTTTAAATGACCTTCATGGATGCTTGGGTAATCCTAGGCGTTAATGATGAAAGTCTGGGGGAATTCCAGGTAATAATTAGATATGAGGGGTTGCAAAAGGCCTTGCTTGAGCAAAAGTATATTTAGATCCCAGAGAAAAATTCCAGATCAAATTCACATCTAAATTTGATCAAAGAGTTTCCCTTTGATGTGATATAAATCACATGCATAACCAGATAAAGACATGAAATTTATTTGTATATAATCAAATGAACATTCAATCAAGTTGATATCTACCTTGATGTGGTCATATGTAATTAACTATGACTCAGTGAATGCTTTCTTCAGTTCTTTAATTTTGGATAGCTTAACTTCAGTGAGTTTATGTTTCAAATTAGTATGTACGCCTACTGGCTGAGCCATTTCTGCCGGGTTTTTTTTTTACTGAATCTGGTCCTACTCGGATTTACGGCTTATATCTTTTAAGTTTGATCAAATACGATTAAAGTTTTGATTTAGACCTAATACTTAGATAACAATCGCCGAAAGGGTTTTCACAGCGATTACTGACTGATTAATTGGAACCGTATTTTCATAATAAACGCTAATACTGGCCTTGGTTAAAAACTCGTGCAAAGTTTAAGTTTGTAGATTACTCCCCACCACCATTTTGCGTAGAAATTATTGAATAAATTCAAGAATTCTGTGCGAAATTATAAAATAGCTCAGAAAAACCCATTTTGCATTGTGACCGATAATCAATAGAGCACAATATGCGTAGCCTACGTACAGTTTTTCCGCACCGTACCTACCAATTTGCCAGCGATTGTAAAGTTCCCAGATGGTAAACAACTTTTTGATTAGGTCTATAGTAAACAAACAAAGAGCGCACAGAAAATACGCTTTTTCTTTGCATCTGCGTGTTGGCATCTTTCATATCAAAACTGAACATTGCTCAAATGAAAAAAAGACATTAAATTCTGCTGATTTGGCATTAATAAAATGGTTATTTTTGCATTTTCTATTTGTTTTCGATTACCGAAAGTGTTTGTCTGTTTTTCACATTGTCAATAGGCATAATTCGCATTACATAAAACTCATTTCCTGGCGGTCACGGTACCTAAGAGGTACCCACTTGTGTGCATGTGACGTCACATACTCTATTAGCTTATTAGAATTGCATGCGAACGATTATACTTTTTCTTCAATCAAATCATTCGTGTTACCTTGTGCATGATTTCCCATGATCATTTTCCTACATGGTCACCTCTCAATCTTAGCGTAAGTAGGCCTACATGCGTTACGTGCATAAAAAGCAAAGCCCGGAAAGCTATGAAGATAGGCCTACCTTGTCAAGTTTTTGATGCTTCAAAGCAGCATAAAATCAAGACACAGTTTCAACAAATCAACTGAAGAAAAGAAGAAATTCTTATTTATAATAATACAAATCAACTCAGATAAGGTTCGGACTAATTGAGTTAAGTTGAACTGTAGAAATGAGAAAGCCCGTGAGGAATTTCAGGCAAATCATGGAAAAGGGTCACAATAGCGTGAAAAGCAAACACAAATGTAATATGCATGATAATTCGCTAATAATTTGCCACAATTTTCGTACGAAAATTTAATGAAAATCTGGCAACAATTTGCTTGCAAGAATAAGACTCCTTTCTCTCAAAACGGGCTCATATTTGATACACTTATGGATACAAGCTTCCAGTCTTTAAAACAAGGTTAATTTCTGAGAAGTCTTGGGAACTGTGACAATAACTGACACTGCCATGATGCTCCTTCAAATTGTTTCTTAATATGCAATGAAATAGAAAATCATAGTCCAAACTTTCAACTGGAAGGTTACAAAAGATTGAAATCAAAAGAGACCAAAATTGGACTTTTCTTTTATTATGACAATTAAAACATCAACTAACTTCTATTAGGTCTATATCACGAATTGTCAGGACAAACTATTCGAGTATTTTATTTCCGTCCACAATCAATATTGACAACACACGATGCAGATTATTGTAGACCTACTTCAGCAGAATTTCAACCTTCCGATTTATAATGCAAAGTTATATTTTTCGTGACAAATATAACCTTATTGACTTGATTTCTGCACGCACAGCTAAGAATCAATCCATGAATGGTATGTGACCGAAAACTTTTTGCATTGGTGCCATTCGTTAAATTCTGTGAAGTATATATATTTTGCGATGATTTATTGCGCAATAACTGACATTTCAAAATTTGCAGATTAGACAACGACATTTTTAATCTGGTGATAGTGGGCAGACGTGGGGGAAACATGGGGTAATGTGAGGAGACTTGAGAAAATAGAGGCGGGGGGGGGGTGAAATCTCCGTGATGACGCAGCAGTATACATTCCCATACAGGGCCAGATTTGGGTAGGAGCAAGAGGGGCAGTTGCCCACGGGCCTCCACAACCAGAGGCCTCCACATATTTCATGGAAAAAAAATTGCAAGGCAAAATGTACTTGTGAGAGGTAGTTAAGTGGAACAGATATTTGTCGTATTTCATTCTCTATTTTATATCATTATCAATCATCTTTATATCTCAATATCAATCATCTTTATATCTCATTATCAATCATCTTTATATCTCATTATCAATCATCTTTATATCTCAATATCAATCATCTTTTAGTCTCATTACCAATCATCTTTATATCTCAATATCAATCATCTTTAAATCTCATTATCAATCATCTTTATATCTCATTATCAATCATCTTTATATCTCATTACCAATCATCTTTATATCTCATTATCAATCATCTTTATATCTCATTACCAATCATCTTTATATCTCATTATCAATCATCTTTATATCTCATTACCAATCATCTTTATATCTCATTATCAATCATCTTTATATCTCATTATCAATCATCTTCATATATCATTATCAATCATCATAATTTATAGGAATTTTTAACTTCGTAGATTTTTACAGATTGATCATGATATTCAAATTAAAGAAGTACATTTTATTCAGATTCTTTGTTCTTGAAATGCTCTACTTTATGGATGACTGCAACTATGCAGTGTCGCCTTTGTAGAATTCTAAGGTAGGGTGGCCTCCACTACTGAAGGCTGCCCAGGGGCCTCCACATGTCTAAATCCGGCCCTGTCTCCAAACATTTTACATTCAATTCTTCACATTTAGATGATCTCAATTTGTTTGGCTTTTCATTTAAGTTTAAAGAGGCCCATTGCATGCTAGTAAAAAGGCATGATTTGGGCGCAATTTTGAAAGAAAGGGTTAGTCAATTGCAATAATCACTACTTATATGGCTTCCCATCCCTAGCGAGTATCATAGAAATATAACTCCCTACCCCTTAGTAAAAGTGACCATTCCCACATTCCTATAGTTTGAATACTGCCAATGGCGCCGAAAAGTTTTAAAAGTGGGGAATATACTTTTATTTCCTCATTTTAATATTTTTGGTGCAATTTTGCCTGAATGTAGATCTGTTTAGCTTTTGCAGAAATTCAAGTTATCGCGCAATGGGTTTAGAATTTTGCTTTAAGTGAGTCGAAATGAAGGGAAATTGCTTATTCATTTTGAAACATTTGATTCACGTCAATGAAGAGATATCCTCCCACCATTTAATGAAGAGATCCCCCACCATCTAATGAAGAGACCCCCCCCCCCGCCATCCATTAAAGAGATCCAGGTAAGATAATGAGATTTAATTGAAACCACAGTAACAAAAAAGGGGACTGAAATTTTCTTTTGAAAATTAAAAAAAATCATAAAAGAAAAAATGTTGTAAAAGTGAAAACTAACGCAAAGAAATCAACAGAATAATGATGGGATCATAGGCAGGTTTTAGGGTGCAAAGGAAAAATACCCCCGCCAGCCACTTCTCCCCATATCTATATCTTTTGCATGGTGATGTTTTGTATTTTAGGGTGATTTTATTACCCCCAGTTTCAGTGGGCAAATCTCAGTTATGATGGGAATCATCAACAAGCAAAGATGTTAATGCACCAAAACTAAATGTTGAATGGTGTAAGTGTACAGGGAAAGGCAGGAAAACATGCTCCCCAAAGGCACAAAATATGTGTAGGACTGGTGTACTGGTAGGGGCAAAATGACAGTTTGTAACAATCACAAGAAATTAAATTGGGTGACAAGCAAAATGAGGTTCATCTGAACAACTTGCTGGTAGCATACACATTTTGCACCAAAAGTTATGTCAAATTTGCAACTTTGACCGAAAAGTGAGGGCGCAATTTTCAAAAGACTCATATTTATACCAAGCAGTTTATCTGAGATTCATAAACATTTCATCACTTTGAGAGGCAAAACAGGTCAATGAATGTATGCGAAAGTCACCAAAAAGCCCACCTTTAAACTGTTTTCCCCCTACCCACTAACCCCCTGCACAAAAAACCAACCATAATAATAATCATAGATACGTATGTATGAAATCCCCTACATTCCAACATCCTAATTGTCAAGAATGTATCATGATGAATAACTCTGGCTATAAATTTTCATTTCAATGCATCCAAACTTACCAGTGTGTATAACTCACTGATGATAACATCCTTTTAAAAGTACAAATGAATCCTTAGTCCCACATTACACGCATGACTTGACCCCGCAGTAGCCAAATCCACAATACCTGACCCTTCACAATAAGTTCCATTGTGTGCAAATAGTTGATTGGGAGAGTGAATACTGATGTGTAAAATATCTGAATATCAGTGATGGGTTTCTTAATTGCTTCTAGCAGTCTAAAGTCATAATTACTGAAATGGAGGCTCTTGCGGGTGAAAACTTAGACTGAAAATTTGTTGCAAGGATTGGGCGTAATTTTCTTTTCAAAACCTATTTTAGATATGATAAATGCTACATTATTCTGGTTGCAGCAACAAGTGCTCAATCAACCACCTCAATTATAATGGATATTGTTTCCATTACGAGAGCTTCATAAATATGTCACTCCTGCAGCCTTTGAATTTTATCTCTGAAACGTCCAAACAATACAGGCACTATTTAACTAATCAACGTTAATATTCTAACCACCAGAACCAAAAGGTTTTGTGGTTCCCATGGTTTTGTTTCATATGATGATTGATTTGCAAGTTTTGTATTACCTGTCATGTCATTGCATATCATGAATGGAATATTTGTTTCATATTTACTTACCGCCCAAAACAATAAGGCACATCTACAGACCAAGGGCTATATGTGTACCAAATATGACATGAATGCAGTTTACCCTTCTTGAGATACTGTGCTTATAAGCTCTTTTTAACAAAATCCTATTAAGCCCCGCCCACTATGCATATTAAGGTAATTCAATGTTTTAACACTGTGAACATGTACACACCATACTACATATGAAACAAAACAGACATGCTATTGTTGAGCATTTCAAGGTTTTTACATTAAAGCCCACCTACTCATTATTAATATGCATGACAACACTGTCAAAAACAATAGGGCACATCTACGGACCATGGGCTACCTGTGTACCAAATATGACATGAATACAGTTTATTTCTTGAGATACTGTGCTTACAAGCTCTTTTTAGCAAAATCCTATTAAGCCCCACCCACTATGCATATTAACGTAGTTCAATGTTTTAACACCGTGAACATATACACACCAGCAGCTAACAACATAATTCAAGTACATATGAAACAAAACAGACATTCATATCAAGATTCTAAAATTAAGCCTCGCCTACTCATTAATATGCATGACATCACTGTCAAAATTAATAGGGCACATAAGGCACAAAAGGTCATGCTGTATAAATACCGTTACTACAATTATATCGGCATATTTCAGAAAACTTAATCTTGCTGTATGTCAAAAACCACAACCATTTGTGTGATACTAGCCCTGTCTGAACTTTCCGCCTCACTGATACGATGAAAAGATCTATTGCTAATTAGCAAGTGCAGTATTTGCTTGCCTTATTAGTTCAGGGTGGTGAAGCAGAAAGCTTACTGAGCAACAATAGTTGGCTGTTTAAAGCGTTTAGATCAAGTGATTTGTCTGGAGAGAGCATACATGACTAGCTTGTACTTGATGCAGTTTTTTTAGAAATATTTTCAGCACAGAGCCTAATGACCTTTATTTCTCATGTGGAAAAATTGAGGCAGAATCCATTTTTTCTCTCCTGAATATAGAGGCAGAAAAGATATTTTCTCCCATTTAGTCAGGTTATACATGGAGTGATGAGCTAATCCTCTTTGATCCTTAGAACAAATCAATTTCTGGCTAAATGACAATTTGTACCAATGAAAAGGAATTCATCTGAATAACTTGCTGAACAGCGTGTACATTTTGTACTGAAATTGAATGAAAATCTGTCAAATTTGCAAAGGTTAAATCAATTAAACTGTCGTTCCCTCTCCCCACCTAAGCTCCTGCCCCAAAACCATACGAACAATTATAGGTGTGCCATGCCTATTTTATGTGAAGAGAGACACACAATCTGAGAAATTTAAAATCTTTAAAGAATGTAAAATCAATTCACTTGCAAAACATGATTGGAGAGCAAAAAGTGAACATCCTTTTAAAATAATATACATGTAATTCAATATAAAAACAATGATTAGCAAATCTTTGGGTACCCCCTTTCCCTTATAGCGAGTTGCCCATGCTTGCATCACAACAGAACAATTACAAGAAAGTTTTGAATAAAATCTCCTACATTCCCACATCCTTATTAGTAAGAACATATTCTTTTCAAAACCTACTTTAAGAAATGATCAATGCTATTTTAAGCCAGTTGCAGCAATAATATATCTGAGCTCTATCAACCACTCCAATAATAAAAATCTCCTGGATTCCTAGATCCTAATTGACAAGAATATAATCTTCTTCAAAGCCTACTTTACAAATGATAAATGCTAATTCAATCTGGTTCTAAGAAGATAAAAGCTTTTCACTGAAATCTTTTGAATGAGCTTTCAAGTATTCCCTGATCCCAATTGTCACCATAACAGTCTTAGAATATATTCTTTTTTCAAAACTTAATTTTTGAAATGATGAATGCTAAATTAATCCATTGCTGCAACAACATCTCTTTGCTCTAAAACCACCCAAATCATAATGGAAATTGTTTCCATTACAAAAGCCTCATATACCACTCCTGCAGGTTTTGAATTTTCATTTCTGAAACGTCCAATCAATACACGCACCATTTATATCAGAGTAAATATTCTTACAAAATGTGGAAAATTGAGGCAGAATCAATTTTTCTACTGATTAAAGAAGCAGAAGAGGTATTTATTTCCTTCAGCTTAGTCATCCTGCAGGCTGATACTTTTGATGTAACATTTTAGGTATGGTCACTCCAGATTGCAAACATCAATGACGGTCTGCTGAAAGAGTGAAATGTCTTGTCAACCTTATTGGTATCAAATAGATTAAATGAACAATTCTTTCTCATTTGGTAAAATGTATATCTTGTAACATAACAGATACAAAGTTTTTGAATTAAAAATAAGTGTTGAATGAAATTAAATGTAATCTTTAACCCTGATTGTCAACCGAACAGTCGTAAAATATATTCTTCTTCAACACCTACTTTACAAATGACAAATGCTAATTCAATCTGGTAATAAAAAGATAAAAGCTTTTTGGCTGAAAACTTTTAGTTTTGAATGTAATTTCATGTATTTGCAAATCCTGATTGCCAAAAGAACAGATCATTATGAAAATCTGTTGCAATAGATTTTTAGTCCAAAAAAATCCTCAAAGCCTACAAGGTTGAACAAAAACATCACTTAAAATCACTCATCCATAAACAAACAAAAGCTTCAACTGTAAAATATCATCCTATTTGTAAATTATTACTTCAGGCCAGACACTTTGACCACAAGGTGACGACGACGACGACGAGTGAACACACAATTACAATGACGGGGTTGTCGCCTGCGTATTCGGTTATGATAGTAACAATGCTATCACGAAACGCTTAATACGACCCGGACGAGAACACAGTTACGACATACGGAGAGACATTACATCGACAACTAAGTCAATGTCCACGGCCTTTAATAACAAGTTGCGGTACACTGGCATGCCTACCCAACCCAGGCTTGAACTTAGGGCTTTGTGGTCTGTAGACAGGTATGATAACCGCTACACCACAGTAGGTAGATAACAAGGAAAACTTTTGGCCTTAAGTTGAGTGTAAAAGTTAGTGCACCTGCAGTGAAATTTGTTTACTATCAATGTCAGATTATGACCATGGAAAGTGAGGTCAAGTGGGTGCATTGAAGAGATAAGAAATCCCTGGTGTAATTGCTGATTGCTTGTGCTGGATTGTGGTTTCTGTTGTGAGCAATAATAGACCCTGACAGATTAGAGGTTTTGTCAGGGCTTAAGACAGAGAATGTATTGCGAGGTTTAGACTTCATGTTTAGAACTGCTAAATTAATTTAGTTGCAGCAACAACAGCTCTGTGCTCTTAAACCCAGACCAATCTGAAATCATTTCCATTACGAAAGTCTCATATGCCACGCCTTTAGCTATTGAATTTTCATCTCTGAAACGTCCAATCAATACACACACCATTTAAATCAGATAATATTCTTACAAAGAGTGGAAAATTGAGGCAGAATCAATTTTTTCCCAATTGAAGGAATATTCCCATGAATTTTCATTTTAATATATATGATACAGGACTATTAAAGAAACAAATTGGAAAAAAGGTCATGTTAAGATTTCACCAGTGTTTTGAAAACTAACTTCGCTGTGTAAGGTGTAATGTCATAATTGCAGATCATAGACAATATTGATGTATATCTTTGAAAATTAATTGCCTCTTTTTAATTCTTGGAAACTTTTTTGTTTAATTGTTGAGATGGGGGTATACCATGCACTTTACAAGAACATGTTTCATCCATAATACTCTTAGAGACATACAGTCTGATATAATCATTATTTCATATGATAGATACAAATCTTAAGCAATAACCAAAAACAGCAAGTCACGTTATTCATGTTTAAAGTTGACACATGGAGGTTGCCTTTTTGTTCAATTCTGTATTGAAATATTGTGCATGATGACATAATTTCCCCAATAGGGACATAAGGAATTTAATGTATTTTTTTATAAATGTGATTACACTTTTTATTCCAAAATGATGTGACACAAACTTTAAACAGAATGTTTTAATAATTTCATGTGCACACACAAATATTTTGACCTTACAAAAGAATTAATCTCATAAGCTAGAAAAGTTGAGGCATATTATAAAGAAATACAAAGCATTTCAACTCAGCTAAGCTGATGACATCATAATCTGCATGTTTTGAAATAAAAATGGTGGCTCCCATAGTACTATTTAGTAGTACCATTAAAGTTTTTGATAATCATAACAATTGTGTTAGCTTGATTGGGGTATGAAAATTTGTCAGAAAAATTTGCTATTTTTAATTCTATATCAAATAAGGATTATGTCAGACTTTATGTCTCGTTTAAATAAAAAATATAAATAATTTCATTTGATAGAAATGCATAAACAATTATCTTGGAGCTGCATGTATTACATCACATTTTACAAAGTGAAGTTACTTTTTCACACACTGATGAAATCTTTAAGAATGCAATGGCTCCTTAACGGAATAAGATATCAACATGGTTTTTTTGCGCCAATTTGTTTCTTTAATAGCCCTCTTTTAAATAGATAAAAATGAATATTTACAGGAATAATCCTTTAAAGAGACAGAATTGGTATTTTCTCCCATTTAGTCGGCTTATACATGGAGCCTTCAGGCTGCAGATCCTCTTTGCCGATATTTATTCCTTGCAACAAATCAATCTCCTCAAGAGGCACTCTGACGCGAAGCTTTTTCTCCATCATCGGATCGATGATTTCTTCCAATTCCTCAGGAAAATGTTCAATATGATCCAAGTACAAACTCTGGCGAAAGATGACAAAAATTAGGTTACTTTTAAAATTGGTTCATTGTAAGTGATATTCGCTAAATCAGGTTCCATGATAATTATTGACAAAAAACACTATGTAGGTTGCGCATTATGATCAATACGTAATGCACGTCACACACTCATGGCTAAAGCTAAATTCCAAGTAGCACATAGTACATTCTGGTTTGCTTCTTTTTTTCTAGAGCTTGAAACAAACTTGCATTTTGTCAAGATTTAAGAAAGGTCTTTTTCAAAGCAAATTTAATCAATATTGCAAAATTGTTTAATATGATCTAAGTACAAACTTTGTCAAAAGATATTTTGAAAGGTAGGTTTTTCATTTTTTAGGTCAAAATCTAATATAGGTCAAAAGGTAATATACGTCACACAATAAAAACTACATTCTAAGTAGCACATAATATATTGTATCCTTTGTTTCTTTGCACCATGAAAAATAAACAAAAAACAAAATTTATGAAGATATTTTTCAAACAAAAAGCTAATGAATGTTGCCACTATTGTTTAAAAGTTAGAAATAGTTTGTTATATGTATGAAAATTATTTTTTTAAATCAATACTAACACAGGCTACAAAATTAAAATTAAATTAAATCCATACTAGAGCCTTGCTTATCCCTGTTTTTTTTTGCATATTGGCATAAGTGAATGATAGCCGTGACCCCCTGCCCCACCCCCTCTCTGACAAGACGCCAGTCCATCACAGATCAAGTCCCCAGCAGTGCTGGTACTCATTTTAAAGCTGAGTGAACAAGAGCAAGCAGAGTGAAGTGTCTTGCTCAAGGACAAAAAGCAAGGCTGCTCTAACCCCTCCCTAAACACTGATCCACTGCACCCCACAGAATTAAAGCTAAAGTTAAATTCCAAGTAGAAACATAATACAATTGGTTAAAAGGTTTTGCAAATACTGCAAGCTTTTGTTGAAAAGTGCATGAGGTAGCTGCATGACACAAGAGCATAAATAACGTAATGGAATTAGTCTCAGATTCATTTATGTTATCCAAAAGGCTATAAAACAACACTTTTTTATACAAAATAAAAAAAAGTTCCGTTAATGATCATAAAAATAATACTGAAGTGTATTTTTGCCATGGACAATACGGCAATGCATTGTAGAATACTGCTTTAGCTCTCTTTGGATTTCCTTTCTAAAACTGAAAAATAAATAACACATGAATGAGTCTAAATTCAAGTTTGGTCATTGATCCTATCAAAATCCACCTGTGATCTATAGCTAGTTCTTAAAGGATTAGATCATGGGTCCATCTTATATGAAAGAGGACTTTAATAGAAACAAAATAGTGAAGAAAGCATTCACAAATCTTATTCTGTTAAGGAGATACGTAAGTTTAAATTTGGTATCATTCATGTTCAAACGACTAAAATCAGACTAGTTGTGACATCACAGTCTCAGATCCCTCAAATTCTTTATGTATTCTTTTATACTTTGTCCTGTAATTTTGTGGATTAAACACTTTTATAAATTGTTGAGATGCAGTCATGCACTTTTACAAAACATACTTTCCTATCTGTTCATGTACATTACACTCTGAATAGAAGAAATAATTATATCATATTTTAAAGAAATACATAAAATATTGTTTGTTTGATGAGGCTTAACAGCACCACGTAAAATATTGTCTTGGATATGTGACATCACAGCGAGGTCACTTTTCAACGCACTTGTGAAATCTTTGAAATGTAATAACTCCTAAACAGAATACGATAGTCTTTGATAGTCCTCTATAAGATAATTAAAAATGATCATTCACTGGAATATTTCATTAAAATAGCCAAAAGTGAGTACAAAAAATATTTAGGGTCCCAGAATTTTTAAACAGGTCTTTAAATACAATTTCTGTAGCTGGTTTAATACATACTGCTCTTCTGCATATCTACTAAGCATTAGAAATAGTAAAAACCTTGCATCCAGAACATAAAAGTACATTATCGTAAATGTTCAAGATGATTTATGATAGAAACTCAAAACTGTATGTCATCAGAAGGCAGTACAAAAAGGGGCAAATGTTGAATCTTTCTTAAAACCCTGAAATTCAATTAAACAATTTTCTTCTCTTAATTTAGTGAAAAGGTTTCCTTCAATTCTTAAGAGTTACATGAAGCAATATCTTTCCTTAGGAGAAATGGTCTGTCAATCATTCACAGTTAATGCACACATCACCTAAGGTATATGATACACAGCTACTGTATATCTACCATCAAGTTTGCAAACAAATTTCTCCCACTAAGACACCTAACATGGATGAGTGATTTCAATCACAAAAGTACTCTGATTACTCAGCACTGGCTTTCTGTAATCTTATACACACAAATAAGCTTGGGCTACTTGGCTGTGGTGTGCATAGGAAATGTAGATAAACAATCATTGTTTGGAGTGGAAACACAATACACTGAACAGGAAGTCAGGTTGGTAATTGTCATACCTGACTTTTCAGGATTAATTCAGGTGTCCGGTGCGGGTAGGCTTAAAGAGAAACTTCTCGGCATGTAATTGTTTCCTTTGTGTAATTTGATGAACAATACTGCATTATGTATGGTCAACAGCATTTAAGTGCCTTTCACAGTATAACACAGAAAGAATCAAAGCGAAGTAGAGGAAGTGCCTGAAGCCTTATCTCACTAATAATTAGAGCAGAAAATTGTTCTGTCATATTTTCAATTATTTTAATGATCTTTTAAATAGTGAGGGAATTTTCCTCCTGTGTAAATATTCTAAGCAATTTGGATGGAAGAGAGGCACTGTTAATAAGGAAAATACTGAAAAACTAGAATAAATTGCAAACAAAATATTTTATATTGGAAAAAAACCCATTGACTTGTTGAAATTATTATTATCATCATTATTATTATAGAGCATTACTGACATGAAACATTGTCATAACAAACATGCTTTATGTATAATTAAATACAATATTTAGTAAATAAATATATAATTTACAAATTTATTAATTAGTAAATGAATATTATAAATGACAGAAATAAGAACCACTTTTACCTTTTCTGTTCCAAAATGACTTGAACTGAGATTGTTCTATGTGAATTGTTTTTGCAGCCAGGTATGATTGATTGATCGCACTTTATTTCAAACCATAATACAAAATATAACAAAAGTGACATATTTACAAAGTAAATTGGTTTGGGGGAGCATTTAGAAGACACAAATGTATCTGTAGGTGAGGTATCCCCTTACACAGTTACAAGAACTGAAAAAAAATCAAAACAAAACAAAAGAAAACGAAAGAAAAAATTCAATAGTTACGCTATATACATAAAATACCAAACACGAAAAGTGAAGGACCGAAATTATTTCCCTAGAATTACTACTGGATTTGATAAGATGGGCTTTAAGTTGACTTTAAAAGTCATGAGAGTGGAATAATTTCTAAGATTGATTGGTAGGAAATTCTTTATAAAAATGCCTTTGTATTTTATAAAATGTTAAGAGATATCAAGATTGTACAGTGGAGTTAGTAAATCGTTGGCATTGCGTGTATTGTACGTGTGGAATTGACTGTTGGAAGCAAAATAATGTGAAAAAATGTTGGAAAGGGTGCCCTTATGATAACGAAACATAAAAATAGAAGTATGGTAATAAAATAAATCAAAAATATTAAGTGTCTTTAAATTAATCTCATGTATGTACAAATTTTGACTTTTACAAACTCGTGGAGGAAGAGGTTTATTGTATCAAACACTTTGCTGGCATATTGAGTGGTCAGAAGTTTATTTGAATGGTAAAATATGAACAATATACAGATAAATCTAAAGGATAACAACATTCCTTCCTCACTTCATGATTTCTGATTGCAGTCATTAAAAAAAAAGGGAATGACAGCTTTAAAGTTCATCATCATAAATAATAGCAAAACTAGGGGAGGGGTGAGAAAGTTTGAAGAAGTAATAAGAAGTAATCAGGCAAGGTCTTTTGTACTTTTTAACATAGACTTGACGATTTGCTCTCTTTAGTACTCTTTTAGCGCTAATTTAATTCTAAGAGCAACTCTGGAGTCCAAATTATGACAAATGTGGGACCTGCTTTAGGACAGAATGCATCAGTCTGAAAGTACAATTTATTTCACAAACCTAAATAGTATCCGGACATACTCCATCGTCATTTAATTAGGGCTCTCATGATATGGGTAACTGGAGTTTTAGCGCTCTGTAGAGTGCATACCTCCGCACCTTTGCAATTCCAACATGCCTAATAATTTAGTTTATTCGATCCCCATACCAATACAATCTACCTCAGAAATCCTAGGCTCACCAAGTTTTATCCCCGAAACATCTCTTTCTCACTTTTGATCTGTATTGATCATTTGCATTCTGAACATTTCTGAATTATCTTGTGACTGATTTCTTCCAAAGCCATATCATTGTTTTCAGTTTTATTCAGGCTAAGCATTCATGGTTTAAGTTCCATTTAGGCAAGAATCATTTTCCATTCATGATTTGATTTGATATCAGTGACCACTTCACTTGATTTTCTTTGAGTCCAGAAAATTGATTGTTTGGAAATCCTTTCAGGGCATGAATTCCTTGTTTGGCAAATTTCATTGGGAAGTCTCAACTAAATCTTGACAGACCTCACCCTAAACATCCCCACCCATCCATTTATGCCCTTTCCCTATTCCAGTATGTCTCAAATTTTAATCACTTTTTCCTTAAGCAACAATAAAGCGACACACCAAATGTAATTAAAATCCAATCATCAGTACTTGAGATATGTGGATGACAAACATACAAACAAACAGACTTCGTTGGCGGAGATAATTAGGTATCAATTATCATGGACAAAAGTATGATGATACGATATATCATTATATCACGCTATCATCGCTCTTATCATTATTTTTCGCAGTGCCAGCTCATAAAATATGGTTTTCAACATCAAAAAGTGAGGGGGTAATTTTCTAGAGACTCTAAACTATTACGAAAAGCTTTTTGACAATAATATTTACACCAAGTAGCTATCTAATGAAAAGAAGACAAAGCTAATGAGGATAAACAATAACAGTGAAACAGCAATAACCGTATCAACCAGTAAGCTAGATGTAAACAAGTGTGTGTACCTGGGCGCAACATTGTCTACAGATGGAGGTACTGTACCAAAGAAGACATCAGAAGAAGAATTTCCTTGGCACAGGCTACTTTTAATCAAGTGAGTAAAATTTTGAAACATATATCAGAAAAAGACAGAGTTTAGAATTTTTCAGACCAATGTCACATCAGTCTTACTGTATGGATCAGAAACAGAGAAGTTAACCAAATCAGATGAAAATAAATTGGAAGTATTTCAAAGTAACTGCCTCAGAAAAATATTGAAATTAAGATGGCTAATGAAGGTAAGCAATGATGAATTATACGATAGAGCAGATCATACCAATAAGTTTGTTTGTTTGTTTGATGAGGGCTTAACGGCACCACAACAACGAGGGTCAAATTGTGCCTGAGAGGTCAGATCATTTTAGAGGTAGGAAGGAAAGGAAACAGGAGGAGAATGAGAAAAATTCAAGAACAATAGGTCAGAAAGCTGTGATCGAGAGGATTATTTATGCAAGGAGGTGGAGATGGATTGGGCATGTGTTAAGAAGAGAAGATGACAATCATGTAAAGATAGCACTGTCCTGGGCACCAGAAGGAAGTAGGAAAAAAGGGCAACCCAAAGTAACTTGGAGAAGGACATTGGAGAAAGAGAGAAAAGAACTTGGATGGAATAGTTGGAGAGAAGCAACAGCATGTGCAAGAGACAGACAAAAATAGAAGAAGCTACTTCACAATATCTCAACAGTCAGGAGAGGAGAGCGGTATGGAAAGCTATCTAAGATTCATTAACAATAACATTTTATCACTTACGGAGGCAAAAAGGGTCAATGGGAAGCTGAAAAAAACTCTCGATCTTCTTTCAATTTTGTCAAGAAGCTTTAAGATTATAAAATAGAATACCTAAAACATTTAAATGTTTGTTACTTTTTCTGTTAAGTTATCACAGATTCTCAATGTTTCTGAAATTCTGATTAACAGAATTTTGGCTTAATTTGCACTTGCAATTATGTCATATCATGGTATAGTGGTCAGGGTATTTTCAAATATCATATAAAAATCAACATCACGATATAGTAATATTTGATGCATCGTGACAGTAGTACATACATTACAGCCCAAGAACACATACTAATAACTGATATATCTTGACGGTACTACAGACAATATACTCCCAGCAACACACACTTACCTCAAAGTACATGTAAAGCCTCCACAGGAGCACAGAGTGTCGGGTGTGCCTGTGGGACACAGCTCGCTGAAAGAGAGACCTAATACGATGGGATATCCCTGTGTCAGAAAGACACAAATCTAAAAACAAAAACAAAAATGGTCAAATTTAAAGGTGCATGATAGGGTTTAACAACACCTGAACAAAACTGATGAAATTGCATTAGAGAGGTTACTAATTAGAGGTTAGGTGAGAAGTGAGTAAAATATAATCAAAGTTTCCTGAGTAGTAACACAGGAATCTTATACAGAGCTTTTCTACGAGCAATGCATGCTCAAAATGCTTTATAATGAAAACTTTCAGACTCAATGCGGCTGCGAACAAATGGTGCACAAGCCTGAACTATTACCCTGCTCCAATCTTTTATGCCGAGCACCAAGTGAGAGGGCAGCAGGTCCCATTTTAAAGTCTTTGGTATGGCCTGGCCAGGACACGAACCCACGACCTCCAAGCTGATAAGTGGGCACTCTATCAATTGAGCTACCAGTAGGATTCTGTTTATAATGTTTGCAGTTACTTCTTTTCCAAAGGCTTGCATATCCCTCACTCAATTAAGAGTTGGTGAACCATACCACCAAGCTTAAACTTTTCAAAGTGAAAGAATTGACTGAAGCAATAACAACAAATCCACATACCTTGCAATTCTGTATCCACCGTTTCTTGTTTTGCTCTGCTAATTTTATGAAGTCTCTTAAATTCTGCAAAGATTGCATGATACCATGACACAGGATTCTGTACACTGGGCAAACAACTATCAAAGTACTTCCTTATTTGTCCAGCAACATGGGATCTGCTCTCGTTCTCCACAAACAGTTGTAGCAGAGTAGAGTTATTAGGATATACTGCCAAGGACCTTTGAAGCAACGCTCGTAATCCTACTAAGGGGACAGGATTTGAATTAACATGGTAGTTCATGATTCTGACGTACGATACCATCAACATTTCGTGATCCAACATACTTTGACAAGACTGAAGGGATGAGTCTGAAGTAAGGAACCCCGGAACTTGTTGGAGAAACGATAAAGCTTCCTCATACGCAATAACAGCTGCTTGTATTCCGACAGTTAAATACTGAAACAAACCGTAACAGCTGGTCAGATGATGAAGGTAACTTCCACTTGATTCTACCAGATCATCTTGGCCGCTCTCCAGACTTGGCCCGACAATGGGAGAATACACCCGCTGTGCATCATCGAGCAGTTCTACATATCCTTTCCTTGCCTTGAGCACTCTGGAACTGGAGACAGTTCTCCCTGGATATTTAGATAGGTCAACAAACTTTGCCATCTCTCCAAGAATCGTGAGTACATGAAGGGTTTCTTCCTTGCCATTGTCCACACTCTTAGATGAATTTTTGTCTCTTTCGCTTCCAGACAGCTTCCTTCGAGGATCTAAAACACCCAGTTTTATAAGTGAGTAAGTATGTATCGCCTCAGTGTATAAGTATCTGTCATTATCAGTTTGTGGAATACCAGAGAATGAAAATGCAGTCTCAAAAATCCTTTTAGCCTCTGAATGGTTATTCACACTCCATTCCCATGATGCAAATGTGCTCCACAATCGGAGATTATTCTTTTCTTTATCGGATGACAAACTCCTCTTCGCAAACTTGCGGCCTTCCTTCAGCCGTTTCTTCACTTCCTTGGTATCATTCGGCGACAAGTTTATGGCAGACAGATTATATCTCAACTGAAGCTCTTTCAGTTGTTGACTCATTTGTCCAGGAAAGCGTCCAATCACATGACTAAAAAGATTATTAACGAACTTTGATACTATGTTGCTCAATCCACTTTCATAGACTTTTTGATCTAAGGTGCTTGAGTCATGAAGCAATGTCAAATGGTTCTTGCCAATTCCATGTGATGTATACTTCCAACAGCTATGGTAGAAAGTATCTACTCCAAGAAACTGAGAAAGTTTGTTACCATGGCAACTCCTACCAGACAATAGATTTGAAAGAATGTTTCTTTCGATCTCACACGGGTGATGGACCTTTACCTCATAGAAGGAACTGGACTGAGCGTCATTCGTAGAAACAAGAGGACTACATGGCACACCCAAGAAGGACATAAAATGTAAAACAAGGTTGTGCTTTTGCTCCGTGGTATTTAGTTTGAAAAGCATTTTGCTAATGTCGTCAAACAGGACAATTCTGTCTGGATCCTCGCAGTCTTCTTCTTTTTCCCCTTTGGAAGCATCTGGACGCCAGGGTGTAAACTGCTGTTGACCCCTCGTCAGCTCCTCAAGAATCCATGCTTGAAACCTTGTATGTGATTGGTCAAGTAAAGAATCATCTTCTTCGTCACCAACAGATTCTGTAGATTGGTGAAACAAAATTATACACATTATTTTCATTTCTAATAGGATAAATTCAGTGGTCAAGCATGTTTATTTCATAAGAAAGAGGCCATTAAAGGATTAGTTCAGGGGTCGAACAGGTTCATCTCATATGTAAGAGTAATTCATAAGAAACAAAATGGTGAAGAAACTTCCCTCATGATGGAGATATTCAAGTTTAAGGTTCTCTTTCACGTAAATGACTGGTGTATAAAGCTGTATTAAGCTGTAGAAGGTTAGCACCCTCATTCCCACATTTAAACTATTAGGGTGTTTCAGCTGACGTCATGAGATCACGAGACTGTTTACATCGCCATTTTGTCGAGCAAGAACGATCGTCTGCTGTACACTTATTTAGACTTACAAACGCTTCATGTTGTTATATAAGATAATTTTTGTACGATAATTATGCCGGAATCTTGCTGTGCTGTTAGTTGCACTAATAGACGTGTGTCGGGGAATGAAAAAAACAATCAACGTTCGAAGTGGGTTTCTGCTGTGTGACGCAACGCCTTTCAACCTTCGGTACAGGATTTGCAGTGAGCACTTTATGTCAGGTATGTAGGCTTTGTCTACATATTACAAACAATCAGATGGTGTTCATGTAAAAGTTACTCTTGTATACCCAGTGAATATATGAACGTTAGGAAATTATGAAGTAAAATCGCCATCGCGAACAAAAACAATAAAATTAGCTGAATTGGTAGGTAGGTTAGCAGGCAGTATGTTTGTTGTACGAGTGACGTGACTGAGCTGTGTGAAGATGCGTGAAACGCAACAACGCTTGCCCGGAAAAATGGCTTCCAAATGAGTTAGAGATGAAATCCCTCTATTAGTAATGTATTTCAAAGAAAATAAATGTAACATTTTACAATTTGAATTATTTTTCCTCAACTTTCTTTACGTGGTAAATTATAATAACCCTTACTAGATTCTGTTTCACTAATTTCCTGACATATCGAATGGTTTTTAAACCACAAAATTGCAGACAAAAAAAAGAAGACAGAATACAAAAAGACTTTGAGGAATCTGAAATTGTGAAGTCACAACTCGTCTGATTTCAGTCGTTTCTACACAAATTATACAGAACTTTAAACTTCCTCTTCCATATGGGATCAACTTGCTTGACCACTGAAGTAATCCTTTAAAAGAAACAAAATGATAAACAAGTATCTCACAATTTTGTCAAGGAGATCTTTATCTTAAAATACTACGGTTCCATTCATAAGAACAGTCTACAATAGAAAAGTTATGTTACACTCACTTCCTTAACAATTAATGTGGCATAATGATTGATTGACATAAAAAAAAAATAGAAAATAGCTTTTTAGAATTTCTTCAGATGGGTGCTGCAAATCAGAGCTCCATCACTAGTTTAGTTTTATATTTTACAAAGATGCCCAAAGGTTGTTGTCAAAATATTTCCAAAACATTTTCAATAATGCTTTGAGGAATTTGAGGCTTTGTTATCACTTACAGTCAATTTCAGTCATTTCTACACAAATCTGTTAAACTTGAATATCTCCTTAAAAGAATAACAAGACATTGATACAAATCCACTGATAACATACCTTGTACACAGGTTATTAACAATAAGTATTCCTCCACATCACTCTCAACATTTCTCTGTAGCATCCACTTTTTATTTGATTTTCCATCAGTCACCACAGCCTTCATCTCCCTTTCATTATGTCCTATCATCTTCTATACAACATTCTTCCCCCTAACTCACACCCCCAAACTCACATCCCCCCTCAGACCCAACCAAACAATCCCAAGACAACCCATTTACCCTACCCCATACCACACCTTAGGTGTCTTAATTCACCTTCCCTCCCTCTTCTCATAACCTTACATCAACAGAAAAGCACAGCCCCCTTATTAAATCTTTATCTTCTACACCCCTAAAAAAAATACACTCAACTTAGTACTTTCCCTACTAAATCAGAAAGAGCTATCTCTCTACCAAATCTAACAGAAATATCAAGGCAGCTTCATTTAAGAGGTTTAATATCATGAATTATTTATGTTTTATTCGATCAGAATCAGAAATTATTGTTTAAATTTCTTTTCATTCAAGGAAACTTTAATTTTCAGTTCTATTAAGGGGAGAGGCACACAAATAATACATTCATATCTATTCATGTCAAGAATGCATTGTTTTTAATTCTTTAAGAATTTTCTATCAATTTCCTTTCAAGCAAGACATAAAAATAGTTGGAATTCCTTTCCCAAGGCCATTAATCTATTGTTTTTCAGCAAGTTTAAGTTTAAGTTTATTACACTTGTATGGCGATTATCTAAATAACTTGTTCTAATGCGCCTTACAAAATATGAATATAAGAAAATAAATACAAATGTGTAAATAAGATAAGCATGAAATATAAAGAAAACAAAGAACAACAAAATTATGAAGAGGACTTGAAAGCACAATTAAATAAGTGAGTCTTAAGCAAGGTGTGGAATTGTTTAAGGGATTGAGCAGATTTGATTGAAAGAAGTAAGTCATTCCAAAGTTTTGGGCCAAATATTTGCAGAGAGCGATCGCTCTATGTAAGTTTACTTTTTGGAACATAAAGGATGAGGTGGTTTTGAGAGCGAAGGCGGTAACTAGTTTGTTTATAATGAAACATTTCGGTCAGATATAACGGGACCATGTTATGAAGGGATTTAAAAATGAGTATTACAATTTTAAATTTAATTCTATACGAGACAGGTAGCCAATAAAGATTTTGCAGTAGATGAAGTGATGGAGTGAAACAGTTGCTTCTTGTGACGAGCCTTGCAGCATAATTCTGAACACGCTGCAACTTTTTCACTGTAACACCTGGCACCACTGCAAGGAGGACATTGCAATAATCTATGCAGCTATGCACAAGTACATTTACGAGTGATATTGCAGCGCTTCTGTCCAGAAACTTCATGCACCTTCTGATGTTAAATAAATGGTAAAATGCAGTTTTGCATTTGTGATTGACATGGTCAGCCATTGTCATACCTTGATCTAACCAAGCGCCCAAATATTTGATAGTGGAAGATAATTTCACACTGTCGTAACCAATAGCAATACTGCCAATATTTAATTTTGTTAGTTGGTAATTGGATCCCAAAATAATGACTTCACTTTTTGAATCGCTCATTTTTAATTTGTTGTAAATCATCCAATCTTTCACTATTTTCAAACAACCTTCAATTTCAGCTATGACTGAGATCACATTTGTTGGATCATTAGCATTAACCGACATGTATAAGCTGTGGTCATCAGCATAACCATGAATACTGGGAGAAACAGCTATCAAAGCATCAAAAATAGAAGATGCATACCATGTGAATAAGAGGGGTCCACAACAAGAGCCCTGAGGCACACCAAATTCTACACCAAATGCCCTTGATTCAGCATTGCTGATAAACATTTTTTGTTTCCTTTGAACTAAATAGGATTTAAACCAATCTAAGACGGTTTCATCAATGCCAAAACGCTTATTTAAGGTTTTGAGAAGCATACCATGATCAATTGTGTCGAATGCCGCACTTAGGTCAAGGAGTACTAGAATTACACATTTTTGTTTGTCTAGTTGCAGCAGTATGTCTGACTGAATTTTAGCTAAAGCAGTTTCTGTGCTATGGAATGGGCAAAACCCTGATTGACAGGAAGGTAATAAGTCATGCTGCTGACTATGCTTAATCATTTGTTCAACAACAGCACGCTCAACTATTTTAGACAAGAAACTAAGATTGCTTACTGGTCAATAGTTATCATATGTTACATCAAGCCCTTGTTTTTTTAGTAATGGCTTTACTAAGGCTTATTTCCATTGCTTAGGGAATTTCCTTTGTTGCAAAGAAAGACTAACCAGTTTAGTAAGAGTTGGAAGGAAAACATTGATATTCTCCTATAATAACCAAGTGGGTAGTGGGTCGAGAATGCACTGAGTAGATTTTGCTTTTAGTATCAGATTTTGAACATCCTCTGTCAAGAGCTGAAATGAAGTCCATACAGGAACATTTCTCCAGAACTCAAAGGGTGTGATCACAACCTTTCTATCCAGCTCATGTCTAATCTTGAGAATTTTTGCAACAAAGAACTCGCCAAATTCTGAGGCAAGATGAGAAGCATCATTGTGAGAAGGTAGTGGGGTGATGGGCTTTCGATCAAGCAGAGTATCCATGATTCTAAAATGTTTCTTTTAATCATCATTTGTTTCAGCAATAGCATTGGAGTAGAATTGATGTCTGGCATTATTAAACTCTGTTGTGTAGATGTCACGCTTTTCTTTGTAAGTAATCCAGCTAATATTAGATTTTGAATAGTGCCAAATCTTTTCCCCTTTGCGTTTTTCTCTTTTTAGATTCTTGATCTGATCATTGTACTAGGGTATTTTTGGACGAGTTACCAATGTTTTTACATGTTCAGGTGCATGATTGTCGATTACTTGTCTTATACATGAGTCATACATGCAGGCCGCCTCTTTAACATCGTCAATTTCAGACATTGCAGCAAAGCTTTTAGACAAATCCAATTGAAATTAAAATGTTGGAGGGGATATGGTTTTGAATTTTCTGTAAACAATTGTATTTTCATCAAGTTTGGGTTTAAGGAATCTTAGGAAAGTTGAAATGAAACAATGATCTGATATGTACAAATCTGATGTAGGAAATGATAACTGGAGTTCAATATTTGAGCATCTTATAAATAAGTCTAAAGTGTGACCACTGATATGAGTAGGAGTGACAACATGTTTTTCAAGGCACATACTTTGGAGTAGGGTACAAAATTTCACTTGGTCATGATTCAGTTTGTCTTCAAAATGAATGTTAAAATCCCCTGTAAAAAAAACAGGCTCATTTGTTCAAGTACATCACTAAACTCATCAAAAAATACACTGACAAGAAACTGGGTGATTTGTTGAATAAGGTGGGTGGTAAAAAATTAGTAGTTTAAATCTATGATTGTCTAAGTTTATATCCCATATTAAAAATTCAAAAGAGTTACATTCTTCTGATGAAGTCAACCTCACAGTAAGAGATTTCATGAAAATGAGAGCTGTTCCTCCACCTCTTCTAATGGATTTCCGAGAAACATCAATGAAATTGTATCCTGTAGATTTTAGTTCAGCTCTTTCAGCATCATCATCAACTGTCATCCAACTTTCAGTAACAGCACAAATATCAATATTGTTATCAATTATATAATCCATAACAGATGATATTTTATTTCTCAATGAACATGGGTTGACGTGAGCAATATGTAGGCCTAAGTTTGTAGGAATGGTATCAGGTTGTATTGATATTACATGAATTTCTTGACTTGCAGCACGCTTTGATTTAATAGTATCTACTCTTAGATGTATAATAACATCAATAGGACTCTGTTCAGATACTAAAATTCTATCTTCAGTTTTCTGGTAGCACCGAGAGTGCCCCTTTTTGAAGCTTGGATTTCAAGACTTTTTATAACCATCAAGGTATGAGCAGATATATTACATGAGCATTTCCATTTTAAATTTGCATTCCATTTTAAATATGCATTTCAATTTCAATGTTCGGTACTTTGTAACTTATGAATTTTAAGTTTTTTTTGTTTATTCTCTTCCATTTTTATTGTATTGTACAGCGCTTTGAGATTCTTCTGAGTTAAAGGCGCTTTATAAGCACCAGCTATTATTATTATCAATGTGTACGAATGTTCAAAAGTTCGTGTTTATCATAGGCATAGTTGTGTAAATTGTCAACATTGCTATAATCTGGGCCTGAATTAAGTTCTATATCACCACATTGTAAAATTTCAGCTTGAAAAGACACACAGGAATTTCGATAAAGTGAAATGGGGAAATGCTGAAATCCTTTGTGAACAAGAGAGTAATATGCTAAACAGTTGAATGAGAGGAACAGAACTGTACTTTAGCTCCTGTAGTAATCCTGATTGACAGCAACAAGATAAGCACTGACAGTGACAGAATTTTCAGCTTTATCGAGTGGGGTTCCATTGTTATGCAGTAATCCAAATTGATTTGAGTATAGAAAAAAGCAGTAGGGCACTAGCAATCCTCATGAATTGGAATATTAAATGGAAATATTAACAAAAAATTAATCAAAGATATCACAAAAATATAATACACTGCAGTAAAAATAAGTAGTCCAAAGAAATCAGCACAAAAACACTGCGAGATGACACAAAATTCAAAAGAAATACAAGATGAAAACAGGTGAAAATGATGAAAACCTGAGAGCAAAATAAGTTGTATGGCAGCCTGTTAGGCACTCAATATTTTTTTCGATTAAGCAACTAAACAATGCATGTGGATGGATGCATGGACAGAGGGACAAACTGTAAAGATGTTACTACATCTCCATTAACCCATTGCAGTTAATGCTATCCGTCACCAGTTTGTTCTCTGTCTTGTCTTATTTTTTGTATGCGATGACCATGCTTGACAACTAAATTTATCCTATAAATGATATTCAAAATATTTCCAATGATTGAAAATGATGAAAATCTTCATAAATTTTGCAGTCTACCCAGCTTACCTTGGGCAGGCTTCATCTGCACCCATCCTCCCTTCTCCTTCATATGAATCCAACTTTCCCAGCCTTTACTGTCCGCCTCTCAATCTTTGGCTCATCGCTGTCCCAAAAGTTTCAGAAATGCCAGCTATAAAGTAAAGATGTTAAAGTAAATTACATCAATACTAAGTCATGAAGGATCATCAGGCCGGTGCTTATTCGGTTTCCTTGAAGTAAGCAGATGAGAGTATGTGACTCCGCTAGACAGGATGCAAGTCCATCCCAGGTCAGCTCCCCAGCAGTGCTGGTAGTCATTTTACAGCTGAGCGAACTGGAACTAGTAGAGTTAAGTGCCTTGCTCAAGGACACAATGCATGGCTCATGGTGGGTACCTGTCGCACACGACCAAGACTTATTAACCACTGTGCCACAAGGACACAATGCAGGGCTCGTGGTGGGTACCTGTAGCACACGACCAAGACTTATTAACCACTGTGCCACTGCACCTCTGAGTAATATGGTAGTTGCCTAATAGTCTCCATTAACAATGGATATGCATTTCAGATCCTTAAATTAAAATCGAATTCTTCAGTCACATCTACCGAATAACAATTAACAATTAAACAATAGTTAGGTATACAAGGTAAGAACAGATCAAGTCTATGGATAACTGCCACAGAGCTATGATAATCTGGAGCATAAAATTGATCAAAAGAGTAATGACGACAACAATAATGACAAGAGTGCCTAATCTAATTATTACTGGTTACTTGGTTAGGTGCAAATAAAATATTATATACATTTGTTGCTGATCTTATTTCCTCAAAATCTTAGGTCAGTTGTTAGGAAAACAATTAGATTTTAGACAAAAATTGTGTTCCCTTTTTTAATTGAAAAGTTACTTGCTTAACGCAATGAGAAAGAATCGCTGATTTATATTCCAGATTCATAAAATTCATATCAGAGTTTTCATTTAAATCAAATGTCAAGTTTGCTCTTTCATCTGATGTTCGATCGGCAAACAGCAACTTATATATATTTTGAATTTTCAAAATAGCATTTTTAGTTTTTGTATCATCTTTGCATGGGTGTAGTCAGGGGGGTCAAATGGATTGTTTGATACCCCCTCCTCTGACTCTTCAAAAGGTACAAAGGTCCAGAAATTTTGCTAAAAGCTCCAGAAAATTGCTATGAGGTCGAATCTTTGAGCCAATGACCCTTTTTTGCTCTCCAGTAAAAGTTAACCTCTGAACAGTCTAAAGACTGCTATTTTCACACAATTTTGGAGAAAAAACTGTACGTCATCAGCAACGTATGTTATGCGCTCTACAACCCTCCCAATCCAAAAGGCTGGCTACACCCCATGTCTGAAATATGTTTGATGATTTGTAATATGTGCTAAATTTGTGACGTATGCATAGACAGAGAACTGAAAATCTTCACATACTTGTTTTATTTCTAGGAATTCCCAACACTTTCAGTGCAAAGGTATATTGTCACAAGGAGACTTATTTTATTGTATTCCACCTCCTAGTCAACTCCACGTAGATTATTTGCATTTCTTATTGTTGTGTTTAGGAAGTGGATTCCTTGGGATGTAATTTATGTGTAGCACAAGCTGCTCTTCGCCCAAGACAAAGGGCTCTTTTGAGCGGGAAATTGCAGTATAAAATGCTGTGTGAGATTTTCCTAGGGGTCAGATTTATTCCATTTGCCAAGGGATTGTTTGGCCACATTATGGCCACTGTGAAGTGAGTTTCTATAATGTAATTGTGCAGTGTAGCACATTGGTGTGTGGTGGACAAGGACCAGGTATATTTGTAAAAGGAGTTGCAGTGCTAACGAAGACCTGTGAGTGCCTTAGTTTATTTTATTGTTATTTTAACGAATTATTACTTCTTCTCGGCTAGTTAGAGAACTGCGGGGCGTGAATGTATTAGTTTGTAATCTTGGTAGAGTTTTAACCTGAGGGGACTGCAGGGGCCCAATTCATGTTTTGGGGTTTCGATGATGTATTAAGGCACCAAGGGATACACCTGAGGGGTGTGGTAATTATAGCATTGAGAACTTTGTGATAAATGGGAAATTATTGTGATAGCGATATGACATAATTTTTGCATAACTGTATTGAATGTGAATATGAGTAGAATATGGGTAT
Source organism: Chiridota heheva (assembly GCA_020152595.1). Lineage (NCBI taxonomy): Eukaryota > Metazoa > Echinodermata > Holothuroidea > Apodida > Chiridotidae > Chiridota > Chiridota heheva. The sequence goes on along the minus strand of JAIGNY010002293.1, from coordinate 1,094,223 downwards.
ATTGAGTAGAACCAGGCATTAGAAAATTGTTTTGTAACTTTTCAGGGTCTGGGGTTGGAGGCCCACGCCTACTATGAGGGTCGTGTTGTAGAGGCTACTACTGGGTATGAGTCATTGAGGGCTGCATGCTTAGACCATGAACAGTGAGAGAGGCGTCACTACCAAGAGAGGCTATATTGCTACCTGGGTGGCTGTCTGAACAACAGAATTACAGCAATATGGATGCCTTACGAAGCAGTCATTTGTAAGTTTTACCGTAAGGTGGTATCTTGTGAGAGTACTGTATTTCTTGTTCAACTATTTTTTTCTATATCTGCTAGCAAGGATATCAACTTCTTAAACTTTGGGCTCAGCGAACTATATTGTTGATTTTCCTAAACACAGCGACTGGGACTGGATAGAGCTCTTTGTGAAACAGATTTCTATGAAGTCTGCACTTGTTTTGTTTGCCATTCAACAGGGGCACGAAGTGCCATGAATGTAGTATCTTATAGTTGTGAAATGTTTATTGGTTATGCTTCAGGGCTACAGCGGTACTTGCATAATGTTCTAATCAATTTTGTTTCTTTATTCAGGGGACTTCTGCTAAGGTGTTTTAAAAGTGTTTAAAACACAGATGGGTATTTAGCTAAACTTAAGTAAAGCAGTGTCAATTGCTTCATTCATGGCTTGCTCATAAACCTACTCTACTTGTTGTAATTTGTTCCTATATTGGCGCCGGTGGTGGATCTTCGTAAACTTGAGAGACAGATCTACACGCCAGTGCACCTTTATATTTACAACTTTACTTGATGTGTTGTTGCATTAGTGCGTATGCGTGTGTGTGCATCTGTGTGTGTGTGTGCATCTTTGTACGTATGTGTTTATTCTTTCAGCTGGACTGCTTAGTTCAGGTAATTAACTGAACCAAGTTCGGTCGAGTGGTTGAAGATTACTATTATTGATATTTGTTTGTTTTGGGGACCCAATGCCATGATGAAATAACCCTCTTTAAGAGGAATGGTCCATCAATCATTCATGGGCTTTGCACAAAGTTCTCCAGGCATATTTATATTTAAGCTCAGCCAAGGACTAATCTGATTTGCTTTACTGCAAAGCAGGTATGTAGCTTGAGCCCAGGGTGAATGACCTTTGTGTACAGTGTATTAGTAGCTGGTTGCTAGCAAGTGAACTGTGAATAGACTGTGAAAAGGCTCTCAATTGGAAGGTATTGATTACCTCTGTGTTGCGTATGGTGTAACAATAGCTGTTTGCTAGTAAGTGAATTGTGAAGAGTATCTTGGGTTGAAAGGTGTGAATTACCCCTGATTTTGATAAAATCAAGGGTGTTGGGTTGGAGGGATCTGAGGGACAAAAATTCTTAATGGTGTATTATTTCCAAGCACAGGTGCGCTTGGTTTGACGACTGATGTGGGTGCATCAGTGCAGTGAAAAGGAGGTGCATTACATATTGTTTTATTTCTATTGGTAGTATTTTCAAGTATGGTCTCATAAACTTTCTATATTGATATTATTATTATTATTGGTTTATTTACAAGAAAAAGGATTCCCTTTTTTTTCCAATATATTTTATTGAGCCCATGGACGCTTCAACTTGTCTTATTCAACATGTCGGTAGGTTATCCTCGGTCACAAAGTCACGCCTCATCGCTCAGTCGCTGGTGCCAATAGGGGAACTTTTTATGACATTATATATATATATATATATATATATATATATATATATATATATATATATATATATATATATATATATATATATATATATATATATATATATATATATATATATATATATAAAATACATATACATATATATAAATATATATATATATATATATATACATATATATATATATATATATATATATATATATATATATATATAAATATATGGACGTGTAGAGGCAAAATTAACTAAATTGCTTTCAAATCTATTAAAAACCATCATAGTAGCAAAATGTTTCATCAAAATTGCTTTTAAATCATGATCATAATTTTTAAAAGTGGTGCAGCAATTTCTGACCAATTATTTTTGTTTATTTGTCATGCCCCTAATAAAATTTTACCAGAAATAAGACTTCCCATCATTTTTAGTCACTACAATTTAGGAAAGAAATTGAAAGAATTACAAACAGATTATGAGCTGTCTGCTCAGTCATACATCACAAATTTCATCATGAATTAAAATCTGATCAAACTTTGATCAGCTGAACCTCAAAAACTAACAGTGCTATTTTCAAACATCAAAAACTGATCTGCTGAGATTGTACTATTTCAACAAATATAGAAATTGCTTAATTTCCATAGACCTTTAAGTATTTCCAAACAGTTACACAAGTGTATATAACTCCCATCCCTTATGTGTATATCCTCAGTAGAAAAACCCTGGCATGGTCACTGGATGTGTAACTTAAAAAAAAAAATCTACCTTTCTATGAAATAATTAAAGGATTAGTTCAGTGGTCAGGCAAGTTTATCTTATAGGAAATATGACTTTGATAAAAGCATAATGGTGTACAAATTATGTCAATATCTTATTCCGATAAGAAGATATTCAAGTTTACAGTTCTGTCTTATCTGTAGAAATGGCTGGTGTAGTAAGTCTACTATGGAAGGTTACCTGTGCTGTTAAGGACGTTGTTTCCTCAAGGTGTTGTGGGCAAAATATGTTGAACTCAATCATAGCTTGAAAAGCAGTCACTGCCTTTTCTGTATGGCCTGCCTGATGCCAGAAATAACAAAGCCTCATGAATATATCTACAGAAAAAAACAAAAAAAGTTTACGGTGAATCTAATTGTGCCACATAGTAATCATTGAAAAAAAAAAATATTTCAATCTTGCCTATCTTCAAAACAATGTATACAATATCAAAATAACCAAAAATCAATTCTTGTCACCAGAACCTTAAAATAACCAGTTATAGCCCAAAAGGATTATTCCTAAATCAACATGCAAAACATTTGTACAAGTTTGGTGGGGAAAAAAAGGGGGAGGGGGGAGGTAGCCAAACCCTGAATTACTTTCTTTCAGCATGACATAGTTAGTTCAAGACATAGTCAATTGCGAATACTTTATGTACATGTACCTCTAAATGGATTTATGTAAAAATGAGTTTTCATTGGATTCAATTACACACTTCCATATCTTCTTGAAGGTATAATCCTAAAGATTGAAAAGGCTGTTAAACAGTCAACTTATCTATAAAACAGTCAACTTAGTTATAAACAGTCAACTTAGCTGTAAAACAGTCAATATAGTTGTAAAACAGCTAATTTGATATTATATTACCCAATATATCTTTTTGGAGGTCCATTATCTGTCACCCTTAGTATCACTAGTCCTTTAACTTATTAGATTCATGTGAATAAGGAGTAATTTGATATAAACTACTCAGGATATTATTACCCAATAAATCTTTTGGAGGTCAATCTCTGTTGCCCTTGATACTTTATGCCCAAATCTACAAGCAGCTGATGCATCTACCATACAAATCCGCTATTCCCGATACGGTGAAGCTGGAATACGTTGACTGATGGTATTTCAAACAGTACCTCCACATGTCTGGATTGTCTGTGTTATCCTCCAGGAGCTTATTCACAAGTTCTTCAACCTTTGGAACTTCCCACAATTCTCTGCACATTTCTATTTTCTCTATTTGCAGAGCAATACTATGCGGGTTGTGGTTTAAAGCCTTCTCTAAAATTGACAATTTCCTTTCTGCGAGTAACAACTCTCTTTTCTTCGATTTTTGTGATGATTTTAAATTTTGTTCGGAGATTTGATTTGAGTTGAGAAATTGATCCTGAAAATGATAAAACTCTAACCACTTGGGTATATCGTGAGGGTTTGTGTGGAGGTAGTTGTTATAATATGCACCCTGGTGAAGTACAGGATTGGAAACTTTTCCAACTGTAACCCCTTTCTCGACGGAGCCATCTTCTTTTGAGAAAACCGAGTCTTGTAGTTTTCTGTTACATTCCTCATGAGGACCAGCGGGAATCTCCCTCTTCAATTGGTCCTCACACTTCAACCATCTCTGGACTGATGCTGATAAATGTTTCGGTTTCTTTGACCTGTCTGCCTCACCTTTGACCTGTGCTGACTGACCTGAGGTTCAAAGGTGAAATGCAGAACCTCATCAGCTTCTTTCATACCAGTGAAATATCTTCCATCTTGAGATAAAGCTTTGCCCTTTCTTTTTTCATCTCTAAGGAACTGATTCCAAATAAGTTGCAGTCTTGGCGTGATTCCAAGAAATGTTTTCCCCAATCTTTGTACAAGGCAGTGTCTTTAAAGTGAAGACAATCAAAGCTTAGATTATTTCGGTCTCCTTTTCATCTATAAAAATTTGATTGTTGGAGGATTGGTATGCTCATCTAACCAGATGGAATGGTGGTACCTGAAAAGAGAAGAAGGGGATACTAAAATATACAAGTAATTGACACAAAAACTTTATGTACATGTACCTCTAAATGGATTTAAAAAAATGAGTTTTTCATGATTCACTTTATATCTTCTGAAATAATCTCAAAGATTGAAAAGGCTGTTAAACAGTCAACTTATCTATAAACAGTCAACAGTTATAAACAGTCAAATGTTAGCTGTAAACAGTCAATATAGCTGTAAAACAGCTAATTTGATATTATATTACCCAATATATCTTTTTGGAGGTCCATTATCTGTCACCCTTAGTATCATCTAGTCCTTTAACTTATTAGATTCATGTGAATAAGGAGTAATTTGATATAAACTACCAGGATATTATTACCCAATAAATCTTTTTGGAGGTCCAATCTCTGTTGCCCTTGATACTTTATGCCCAAATCTGGCAAGCAGCTGATGCATCTACCATACAACCGCTTATTCCCGATACGTGAAGCTGGAATACGTTGACTGATGGTATTTCAAACAGTACTCCACATGTCTGGATTGTCTGTGTTATCCTCCAGGAGCTTATTCACAAGTTCTTCAACCTTTTGAACTTCCCTAAATTCTCTGCACATTTCTATTTTCTCTATTTGCAGAGCAAATACTATCTTGGTTGTGGTTTAAAGCCTTCTAAAATTGACAATTTCCTTTCTCTTAAAGTAACAACTCTCTTTTCTTGATTTTGGGATGATTTTAAATTTTGTTCTGAGATTTGATTTGAGTTGAGAAATTGATCCTGAAAATGATAAAACTCTAACCACTTGGGTATATCGTGAGGGTTTGTGTGGGAGGTAGTTGTTATAATATGCACCCTGGTGAAGTACAGGATTGAAACTTTTCCAACTGTAACCCCTTTCTCGACGGAGCCATCTTCTTTGAGAAACCGAGTCTTGTAGTTTTCTGGTTACATTCTCATGAGGACCAGCGGGGAATCTCCTCTTCAATTGGTCCTCGTTGCACTTCAACCATCTCTGGACTGATGCTGATAAATGTTTCTTTCTTTGACCTGTCTGCCTCACCTTTGACCTGTGCTGACTGACCTGGAGGTTCAAAGGTGAAATGCAGAACCTCATCAGCTTCTTTCATACCAGTGAAATATCTTCCATCTTGAGATAAAGCTTGCCTTTCTTTTTCATCTCTAAGGAACTGATTCCAAATAAGTTGCAGTCTTAGCGTGATTCCAAGAAATGTTTTCCCAATCTTTTTGTACAAGGCAGTGTCTTTAAAGTGAAGACAATCAAAGCTTAGATTATTTCTGGTCTCCTTTTCATCTATAAAAATTTGATTGTTGAGGATTGGTATGTCATCTAACCAGATGGAATGGTGGTACTCTGGAAAAGAGAAGAAGGGGATACTAAAATATACAAGTAATTGACACAAAAAAACTAGCATGTAATTGATAAAAATATAGCATGATCTTTAACTATTGATGAAAAACATGTTGACACTGTCAAAAAATTTGGTTCACCCAGTGATAAACCTAACAGCAGTTTTAATGAGCAATGAAATGTTGTGACTACATGTAAGACCTACTCATTTAAGTTTCCTAAATTTGTATCTACAATTTTGAGGAGTGGTACTTTTGTCAAGTCACAGTTTTGTCTCTACATTACCCTGTATTCACTCCAGTCAAACGATACATACTGTATATGTACCTGGCATCTTAAAAACATGTTATCACTGTCAAATAAAATATACACTGTTATGGCATGTACCAGATTTATACACACGCCATCAACATATTACAATAGTTCAGATGTTCAGAGAAGCGTGATATAGTATACATTGTGTGTATGAAGATTAGGTACAGTACATACTGTATGTACAGTATGTGTGATAACAACATGACACGGTGGAGTTGGACAAATTTGTTGTTTCAGTTAGTTTAATCATGGAGCTATCAACTGAAAGTAAATCAGTTAATAGCTCCATGTTTTAATTCAAATGAAAAGAAAAAATGTTGCCTGGACGAGATTCAAACTTGTTACATTTTGCACAAAAAGCAAATTCAAAATCCATCAGGTTATCCATTTTGCCACAGCAATGCTGATTTGAAATGGTTGCTGTATTATACATATAATGGGATCAAAAAGAGGCATGTATAGCCATTGGTTGAAATTCCAACCAATCAAAACAAATTAGAACTGAATGTCCTTTAAATGAAAAAAACAAGTATGGATTGCTACATGTATAAAGAACAATAAAGCCAAAATTAAATGCATGTAATTTATGGATGCCAACTAACCAACCATAAAATAAAGGTGTACTGGCCACTTCTGGCCATAAAAAAACAAAAAACATTTATATTACTATTTTTCAAAAGTTGCTTTAAAAAGAATAAAGATAGGGCCAAAATAAAACCTTAATCAATTTTATGCATTTGGATTATTACATTATGTTACCCAGGCAAAAGTAAAAGCCTGACATTAAATAATGCTATCAAAGTTACAATGTTTTACTTTTATCTTTCATTGAGTCTATAAGCAGGTGAGTTTACAATTGCAAAAGTGGAATCAAATTTAAAAAAATATTTTTCCAACTAGCGACTCCAAAATGTTTTGAGAATACAATCTATATGCAATCAATGTCACCATTTTATTTTTCTCTGCATTGTCCTATTTTATATATGATTGTGCTTGGCAACTAATTTTACTTTGACCAAATTACAGCAAGACATTAAGCCTGTTTCTGTTATGTTCATGCTTGTTTTATTTAGGATCGAGTCTGACAAAATAAAACTCTTCCAAATTGAAACAACCCAGCTACCCATGCAATTTCTCATGTCCAGTTTTTGCCAACTCTATTCACGCTGAGACATTCATATCAAATTAATATTTTTGACTACTAAGAAAAATAGCCAAATTTTAGCATTAATCTAAACTACTTTTTAACAAGAATCATTATATATAGCAATATGAGATGATATAGCAAGATGAGATGATATGGCAATATGAGATGATATAGCAATATGAGATGATATAGCAATATGAGATAATATAGCAATATGAGATGATATAGCAATATGAGATGATATAGCAATATGAGATGATATAGCAATATGAGATGATATAGCAATATGAGATGATATAGCAATATGAGAATATATAGCAATATGAGATGATATAGCAATATGAGATGATATGGCAATATGAGATGATATGGCAATATGAGATGATATAGCAATATGAGATGATATAGCAATATGAGATAATATAGCAATATGAGATGATATAGCAATATGAGTAATACTCTCATTATTATATTTCATCAGCTAACTTTTCAAATTATCTCTCTTTCCATCTAGTTAAAAATTTAATGCAAACAATTTTGGAAAAATATGACAAGAATGTGCTTAGAGATTACTCTCTAGTTTGAAAATATTAAAGTAAAACTTGCCATCTGTAAAAAGCAACTTTTTTAAAAGAAGGGATTCAATTGGATTGTAAAATAGCATTTCTCAGAAGACAATGTTTGGCAGTGGTAGAGTACCTCATACCTGTCAAACTTATCCTCTTCACAGCTTTGTCCTGCCTTTTTCTGTCCATTTCCGCTGACCATGACCTGGACCTCCTTCTCGCCTTGAGTGATGCTTACATCTTTCTTGTGCTTCTCTTTTTCTTTGGTTTCTTCCTTCTTCCTACGCTCTTCTTCTTCTCCTGAGCTGTCCGAGTGTGAAACTGAGCTGTAAGATCTCTTTCTCTGCTTTTCCTTTCATCTTTGGTGGAACTGTCTAAGACCCTTGTCTAAACAATCTAATGCATCTTGTCAGTTTTGAGGTTGTGGTTCTCCTCTTTAAATTACTGATAGGTTCAAAATCACTTTTATCATTGCTAGTTGCACTTGCAGGAACATATGTATCTGAGGCCTTAAAACTTGTATTCTGAAGCCAGGAAAGATCTGTAATTGAAAGATAAAAGTTGTATGCCTCGAATCAGATGTGACATGCAGTCATCAAATAAGGCTAAACAAAACTTTTAAAGGAAAGGAATCCTCCCATAAACATGTTTAATGTCAAGTTGGAAACGAAACTACTTCCAATTTTCAAGTTTCTTATTGATCGCGAGAAATCTGCAATGTTATCGATCACACATTCGCACTAAACATACATAGAGTGTCTACACCTGTTATCAATAACATCACAGATTCCTCAATCAATAAGGAAAATTAAACCGAAGTGACGTTAATAGCCCGGCGGTGCTCACTTCTGAGTTTATTGATGGACGATACCTTTCCTTTAATACATGCATGCATTTGAGCTTCCAAATAATGAAAGCAATTGTAGTGAAAATACACAAAAACAATATCATCAAAATAATATCGCATTCTCTCATTGTTTCAAGTATTATTTTTTACAAATATGATTGAGACACAAAAGTTCTCGATAAATTTGATCTGAACATGCATCATACCTGGAAAAGCTGGCATCGCCATGCACATCTGCATTACCATGTGTTCTCTTACTATACGTGACTACTAGAGTAGTGTATCAATCTAATTTTGCATATCTAGGGTAAGAGTGATTGAAAATAAAGATGCTAAGAGCTTTCATATACCATAGTAAGTCTGGTGTTTAAAATGTTTTTGAAAATACAAGAAATTAAAGATTTTCATATTTCTTGAAACTCTCAACTATTAAAAGAATTCCAACTTGCAATGTTCTTTGAATGTGCATACAGTAGCATATCCACAGTAGCTGATTTGTACCCAAATAATCATTTAGATTACAGAAGTAAATATTACCAAGGAATCACTTGCACATCACTCCTTGATGACAGTAATATAATAATTAAGAATAGGAATTGACAGGTAGCTGAGTAACGATTTTGTGTATATGAATTATGCATTAGTTGATGAAATACACAAGCACATAGGCAGTAGTAGCAGGTAGGAGGAATGGAGGGGGAATAATTTAATGGGGGTGCAGGACCCCATAATCATTTGTAATTTTCATATTTTGGAATATTTTTAATCACTCCCGAGATTTAATTCATATGTTTTCTTTAATATATGATAGCCTAGATCATGCAGTCCACAATCACAATATTCTTCAATTATACAAAACAAAAGCTTCAAAGTTTTTGTAACACATTTTCTGTACTGGGCACCCTGACTAGAATGAAAAATGTCTAGTCACATAGTTATAATTACTTGCATTACATCTGATCAATGACAACTCACCTCCCTGGCCTGATTCTAACATGTTATAAGCGGACTTCATTGGATGTTGGCACTATTGACTAATGCCCTATCCCTGAAAGGGGATATATTTATTTTCTAACATTTTGGAAAGTTAGGTTGCTCACTTGCATCATAAAACATGGGTAAAATCATAATTGAATTAAGACCTCCAACTGTTCTTTATAAATTAAAAGCTGTCTGTTTCATTCTGTTAAGTTTGCAGTAACATTTTGTTTTCAAATAGCCTACAGCAGCAGACTTTTTGAAGAATATCATAAGTCCAAATAGATTTATCTTATGCAGGCCCGAGCCAGGAATTTGAGAAAGGGTCTGCGTTTTTCGATAAAAGGGAACTTCATTCCTGCACCTTGCAAAAATTTAAATGGAAACATGACTTTCTACATCATGTTCTTTCCCTGAGAGAAGGCTATAGATTCGTCAAATGGTAAGAACCACTCCGGTACTTCAAAAAGCTTTGAAGTTCCAAGTGCTAATTATGTGTTTAGAATTCAAAAGGGCACTTTCTCAAAAAAAAAAGGCTTTTTCAGAGAAATGATTGAAAATGTAAAATAATCTATTAGTAATACATTAACACTTTGTGCGATATTGTATTTAGTATAGAACTAAGACACCGAGAGGTAGACGGGGGGAGGAAGCGGGGTATAAAACATGTTCGTTTCAAAAGTTTGACCAAATTTATACATGTTCATAGTAAATTATTGAAAGCTTATCAAACATTTTTCTTTTAGACTACACATATTTTTTAAAGACTGACCATAGACCTATATCCATACACAGAAACGTGAACAATAAAACATTGCATTTCCACATTGTGCGTTTTCATGATTTTGTTTTTTGTATATTGTATATTATATCTCTCTTTGACATACAATCTGTTTTAATATATTTACACCTCCCACCCCCTTTCCCCCCCTCCCTTCCTCTCAATATTGTTTTCTTTCCGCCGCTGCTGCAGCATATGTTTATGCATCTTATAATTTGTCATATGCACTGCAAACAAAGTTCTGAAGCAAGTACAGTAGCTACAAATTTCTGGACAAAGGTCTTCACCCTTTTTCCTTTTCTACCCCATTTCAATAAGGGGACATAACTTGGGACCTGCAACTTTTAACATTCACTCCCAGCAATGAAATGGGGTAGAAGGGGTGAAGAAAAAGAGTCAAATACTTTTGTCCAGGATTGTGGGGAATATTTTTGAAAGCTAAAAACCACAAGCCAGTTTTTAATCTGAATCTGAATAGGTTAAGTCAGCAAAAATCCTTCTAGAGGACATGAACGCCAACCGAGCATAGGAAAAGTATGAGAAAAAAAAATATAACAAAAAATAATAATTGAATAATAATGATAATAAATGAAAAATGAATTAACAAGTTTAGCTTTGAAACAGTTTAGACTTGGTGCATGTACAATGTCCAATGGTAAAGCATTCCAATCTTTTAGTGTTTGAGGAAAGAAGGAGTATTTATAAACATTCCTTTTAGCATAAGGAACGTGGAAATTCAGATCATGGTTATTTCTTGTATTAATTCTTGCGTTTGGGATCAGGTTATCATTATCAATGGTGACAAGACTGTTATTGATTTTATATACAGTAGCATTTTTAGACGGGTGTTTCTTCTTCTTGTTATTAGCAGGGGCCACTCTAATTTATGAAGCATACTAGTGACACTGGATTTATAAGAGTAGTCTGCCATACAGAACCTGGCTGCTCTCTGCTGAATAGATTATGTGCAGTGGTTTTAACGTCACTGGGACAGTTTGAGAGCTTACAGTACGTCTTAACAGGCCAAGTACAGAGTTTGCTTTGTTGGTGATGTTGTGTATATGTTTATCCCATCTGCGTTTTATATCAATTTCAACACCTAGGTACGGGTGGGAGTTGACATGTTTTAGTGGCTGGTTGCACAAGGTATAAACTGGTGATTTATAGCATTTTTTAGGAGATATTGAGAGGATTTAGCATTTAGAGGGGTTGAAATTCATTTGCCATTTATTTTGCCATTGTTCAAGTTTATTTAGATCATCTTGGAGGTTTTGTTGGCCAGAGTGTTTATCAGTTGTTCTATACACAAGACAATCATCAGCAAACAGTCTAACCGTGCTGTTTATAGTATAAGGGATGTCATTGACATATAAAAGGAAGAGTAAAGGACCTAAAATGGTACCTTGTGGTACACCAGATAGAACTTGTTTAGGATTTGAGATTTCGCCATCACAGACAACACGCTGAATGTGGTTGCTAAAGAAGGATGCAAACCAGGCCAGAAGATTTCCATCAATGCCATATGCGGAAAGTTTGGATAACAGACGTTGGTGTGGGACTTTATCGAACGCTTTTGAGAAGTCAAGTATAGCCATAGAGACGGTACTGTTTTGGTCAATTTGTTTTAAAATATTATTATTGTTAAGAGAAGTTGTGTTTCAGTTGATCTTTTTGCTCGAAAGCCGTGTTGGAAATCAGTTAAGATAATATGCGCATCAAGGTATTTCATCACATGTGAGTGGATTATATGCTCAAGGATTTTACTACACATGCAGGTAAGAGAGACTGGTCTGTAATTAGCTGGGTCATGTTTATCACCTTTTTTTTAAACGCTACATATGTTTGCTTCTTTCCACTTGTTTGGGATAGTACCATTATCTACAGAGGTTTAGAAGAGATCAGTTAGGATTTCATAAAAGTCTTCCGCATGTGTTTTTAAGAACCATGGTGGTATATGGTCAGGACCTGAGGCTTTGTTTGGGTTAAGGTTTTGCAGTTGCTTTTTGACACCTTCTGGAGTGATTATAAGTTGGTTTATTTTGTTGGTAGTGAGTGGTTGAGTTACAGGGATTTGAGAGGTATCTTCTTCTGTGAAAACGCTGAAAAACTGGTTGTTTAGAATGTTAGCTTTAGTCATACTGTCACTACAAAGTTTACCATTATTCATAAGGTCTGACACACCCACGGAATTACTTTTAAGTCTTTTTATGTAGGACCAAATGCCTTAGGGTTTTCAGTTAGGGAATTTTTAAGTTTATTACAGATGAAGTTGTCTCTAGCTTCTTTGGTTTTACGGACAGATTTTCTAAAGCTTTTATATGTATTCCAGTCATGGATTTGTTGAGTTTTCTTAGCTTCCTTGAACAGTTTGTGTTTTTTCTTGCAGAGACAGTGTTGGATATGGGTGAATCAAGGTAGATTTTGTTTAGTTGAGGTGAATTTGTGAGGTGTGTTTTTTTCAATAATCAGTTTAATATCCTTTTCAAAGATATTCCATTTTTCATTAACATTAATGGATGAGCTATTAAAGTTAGAATAATATCGCAGTTTAAGTTTAGACAGGTCTTCTTTTATGCATTGTGTGTTAGCTTTTTTCTTTAAATAGATTTTACGTTTAGGCAACTTTTTACGAGGAGGGGAGATGGTTAGGTCAGTTCAACAATATCATGGTCACTTATACCAGGTATGACGTTAGCTGAGTTAACAGCTGGTGAGTTGTTAGTAAATACAAGATCAAGAATGTTGTTATCTCTGGTAGGTGACTGCACCATTTGAGTGAAATTGAATGAATCCGCCACTCCAAGAAGCATTTTGGCTGCTTCAGAAGAAGCGTTTTGGCTCCAGTCAATGTTAGGTTGGTTGAAATCACCAGAATCAAATTGTGCTGTTTTTGAATATGCTGATGATACCACCATTTCGTGCAATATCTCTAAGCCGACCCATCGCAAAAAATTAAGGTGACTATCAAAATTTTGTCGACAGAGTTGCGGATACGTGTGAAAAGAAAAATCTGCTTCTTAACCCAAGAAAATTAAAGGAAATAGTTTTAGAAAACATAAACATAAATCATAAAGGGTTGATTGAAACAAAGAATGAGAGAACGATTATTTGTGGTGATTGTGTCGAGCGTACGTCCTGTACAACCTATCTGGGAGTCTGCATCGATGATAACTTATCGTTTTCTAACCATATTTCGAAGATGTTGTCTAAAGTGTAGCATATTGTCTCTACATTAACCTACATCATTTCTTATTTCTCTCCTGAAACTAGGATGAAGATATTTACAGCCTCCATCTTGCCTCATATCATTTATGCAGTCCCAGTTTGGTATCATTTTTTAAAACTAAAAGATAAAAATAGAATTAAAAGTTTCTTGAAATTTTGTGCCAATATATTTTGTTTAGATCATGATTTACTTATAAACAAAGTAAACACTGCAGCAAAGAAAGAATTTGCCAGACTTGCCCAAAACATACTCTCAACGAAAGACCACCCAATAAATTTAGAAATAAGATCCATGTGCAATAAAACAAATTATAATCTGAGAAACCCAGTCACCATCTTAAGTTTTAGAACAACAGTTTTTAAAAATTCATTTGTACAGTATATAAAGCTGCAATTTTCATACATTTTGGTATTTTAGACCCCTTATTGTAACCCTTTTTAACTAATCATTTTGTATTCATTTTCATATCTTTAATCGTTTTATAGTCTCATATTCTACATTATTTCCTTTCGTTTACTTTTTATTTGTTATCATTATTGTTATTATTTTTTGTATTTTATATTATTGTATTTTCCTATTTATAAATTGTACATAATTTATACTGAAAATAAATAAATTGAAATTGAAAGAATAATATTGTTTTTGTCAGCATTATTCCTACTTACTATGAACCCACGAGTCACAGTCATCGCAACAAATACCTTTCCAGTTATCTGGTAAGGAATAAGAGGAGTAATTTTCTCTAACGTGATTTGAATTTTGACAATTTCCACCTTGATCTGTATAAATGTAATTGCCCATCGATACATAGATAAGTTGTGAGTGTGTAATTTGAATAATCACTCAGACCAAACAAGACAAGGTAGCCAGTTTGTGGGGCATTCAGAGGCAAATTTGAGGCCTGAGACAAGTGGGGTTGTGGCGAACGTAAGGAGTTCAGAGTCTGAGGCTCTAGAGTATGTTACCAAGAACAATACAGGAAAAAGAAGGTTGTGAGTTAGAATAAACATGATTGACGAATCTGTTAAACAAATAATATAGGCCTAGGCCTAACGTTACTAAATATAGGCCATTTACTTGACAACAGGAAAAACAACAGCTAAATGCTGCAATAGTCACTAATACTGTAATAAGAAGATAAGGAAATGAAAATAAATGAAATGATGTAAAAAGGCCAACAATAAACTTACTCAGGACTCAAATTGGTCTTAACTTCCGATCACCAAAAAAAGAAAAAAAATTTGCGGAAATGGTTGTAAATACAGATAGTGTGTAAGGCTAAATAACATTAGGTTCACTAACGCTATGCGGAAATAACAAACACGGAAAATGCATTAAACTAAACAGAATGAACAATTAAACAATAAAAAAAAAGCAAAAATAATCTTCAGACAAGTAAACAAAATAATGTATATCCACGTGAGGGTAAAAAATCCACTCTCCCCACCCCTTGCATAATAATTACAATTATAACCAACTGGAATGGTATGACTGAGCACCGTTGTGCCAGGCAGTAAAATAAAAAAAACAGACAGAAAGAACAAAAGTGGGCCAGGAGCATATCAAATATTAAGAGGGCATTTGCCTCAGTGCAAGAGATTCAATATAAATATCATAAGTCTTTTGAAAATAAAGATGCTAATTTGGCGTATTTCAACTTCTTGTTCGAAAAACATTTAGTTAATTCTAACATAGGAAAATAATGAGACACAATGCACGACAGTGATCCGTTAGACCAATAAATCTTGAACTTCGTTTATTCCACTTCATTTTTCGTGCAACTGCTACATTTACTTAGGCCCTTATCCATAAATCATTATTGCGTCAATCAGAGCTCAATCTTTCGTAAGCTGAAATAGAAATATTCGGTAAAATTTCAGAGTAGGAAATAAAAGCGGTTACCTTTGGCTTCACACAAACTTTTATCCTCACTTGGATGAACCCTCACACTCGGGAAAAGACTCATGTTGAGTGGGTCAAAAATCGTCTTACATCTGGAGAAAATGGCAGCGTAGCTCTATTACATATCACATCACATCACATCTGGCGGCAACAGAAATAGGTGGCAGAGTCTGAAGATCGCGCGTGGTCATTTATTTGGAATCAATCATGATATAGGTAAATGAAAACAAAATAAATATTTATCTCATTTTTACGATTATTATTGCTTACTTCTGTTCTTAATAGGTGCTGGAACTTACACATGCAACAAATAGACATGGTATTTTTTTTTGTAAATAAGAAAATCAAATTACTGGAACAAATTGTTTCATCCTCATTCAGATGACCATGCATAGACCCACAAACATAGGCCTATATCAAACAAATACAAAGAGTATTTTGTAAGAAAACAACCGATCTAATTGACGCAGAAATCACTGCAAGTTCATCCTCTGTCAAATAGTATCTCCGGCAGCAATACTTCGATGCTTTGAGTCTACTTCTTGGTAAGTTTGCATCGACGTTTCAACAAAGCAACTTTATCAGTTTACGGAAAAGACATCGACATTGAACGCTTACGAATACACTTGTTCATGGTACCGGATAATAAAAGCCTTCAACGACAAATATACTGATAGCCATCACCCCTTAGACTTAAGACAGTTACCAAAGTCACTGATTTTGCAACAAAGGATGAATCAGCACCAAGGACATAGGAAGGGTCCACTCTCAGAGGGTGGAAAACATTTCCTCAAACGTTTAAAATTAGGTTCTATCAACGTTTAAGTTACTGCTAATCGGGATTTCACCATTTTTGGAAATACATTTTAATTTTCGGGAAATTTTATTTCATTTTGGGGATATTTCCGGACAATTTTTTTTCGATTTTTGGAACATTTTCTCAACTTTTGGAGAAATTTTCGGGAAGTTTTTTTTAATCTCGGGAAGAGTCAACTTTTGGGAAATGTTGCCAAAATTTATCAAAAGTTTAACTAAATTTTACTCCCAATTTTACAAAATTTCCCTTTATTTTTTTCAATTTGATTTGAATAATTTTTACATTTTAACTCCCACCGGGCAGAAAGTATGCAAGGTAAATTTTTCTAAGAATGCTTTGGCGATGTTTGGATGGTATCTTCAAGTTATGATTGAATTTGTAAGAGTTGCAACATGCAAAATTTAGTTAAATTTAGGCCTATTTTTAGTCCCAAATCTGTTAAAACCACTGACCTTTCGGGAGCTCCGCCCACTGGGCCCTTACCAGGGCTTCGCCCCTGGACCCCACCAAGGCCCTTGAGTGGCTCCCTGGATCCCATGCCGATACATCTTTGCGCCCCCCTCCCACCACTCAGTAAAAAGCGTATCGGCGCCGTTGCTGTTCTTTATACCTTAAAGTGACATATAATGCTAAGAGCAATCATAATTTTATAGTTGACCACGGGCCAGTCACTCTTTTAGTCACTTTTTCATAAAATGTGGCTCTGGTGGGCCAACCTTATTTTACACGAGGGTCTGGTGAGAAAAATGAAAAGTAAATAGGTTTTTGAGAAATTTTCGTATGATTTGTGAGTACTTTCATATGTACATTTATCCCATTTTTGTCACTTTCTTATTGATTTTTTTTTTAGAGTGGGTGATTTAGGGATACGGCCCACGATGCCGTTTTTTCACTAATAATTGGCCCACCAATGAAATTTCTTTTAAAAGCGCTCGGCTTTTACTCATGATTAATGTTGTTTTCCAAATCAATTATTAGCACAAGAGTATGTAAAATGAGGGTTCTGGCTCACTTTTTCGAACACCCCTAATTGTAAAAATGGGGGTTCTGGACCACTTTTTTGAACATCCTGAAATGAACTGGGAGTTCTGGATCACTACACTCCCAGGGTTCTCGACCACCCTATTTCACATACTACTGGGGTTCTGGAGCACTTTTTCGAACACCCTAAAATGAGCTGGGAGTTCTCGACCACTTTTTGTTGTTCTCTGGATCTAAGATGTGCTGCAGTTATCTTACCCCCTTTCCCCTCCACCCTTGAGGAATTTGGTATATTTAAAAAGACTACATAAACGTTGTTGCAGCATACAAAAATAGGACTATTCCATCCCCAAGAGGTGTGAGGCCAATTCCAGCCACAGAGGCCCACATACCCACCACCTCCACCACCACTTCAACAACCACCACCACCTCCACCACCACCACCTCAACAACCACCTCCACCACCACATCCACCCCCGTCAAAGGCCCATTTCCGGCCTAGCCCCACGACTCCTTTTCAAACAAAACACCTTCGGTCATTGGCTCCTTCCTTCGAAATTGGAAGATGGATTTTCCTCAGTAGGACCAGTTTTCTGCCGACCCAAAAAGATTCTTGGGAAATGTTCGCGGACAAGTGCACAAAAAACTCAGAGGTAATTAATGGCCTGAAGGGGTAAAATTACAGTTGGACCTTAAGGTACAGTTGAAAAAGGAAAAACCTGATGAGAGTGAAGAATTCTAAAGTCCAGTTCTTAGGAATAAACAAGAGGCTGTCCTCAGTGAAAATGAGATAGACGCGGCCCTTAGCACAGCCTTTCCACTAAGTTTAGAAAACTTAGAAAAGTGGGCTCAAAGATGATCTGGCTGGGTGGTGGACAAGGTAGAGATTGTGTAGCTAGACATTGCTCGTTATCATCCACTACGAGGGGGCTCTTACATACCACTGCCAGCTGCTCTAAAAAAGAAACATGCAATTATCAATGTGAAAAATAAGGATGACAACTATGAAAGATGGGCTTTGCGATCTGCATTACTTAATACTGAAAAAAATGTTGATCGTCGCACAAAATACCCCACAGATGACAACTTAAACTTTACTGAGATTGATGCCCCCGCCCCTATCTCACAGATTCAAAGAGTTGAGAAGAAAAACAAGCTAACTTTTAATGTCTTCGATTGGAACAAAGGGGTCATTGTCCACCGGGTAAGCAATCAGAAGAATGTCAGCATTATTCACCTGCTATTGATTGAAAAGGCTGGTAAGTTTCATTACACTTGGGTAAAAAACCTCCGCCTTCTTTATGACCAAAAGAAGCATAAGAAACAGACCTTGTTGGGAAAGATGTCTCTATGGCTATTCAAAGAAAGACCTTCTTGAAGCTCATAAGCCAGATTGCATGGGTATTGTTCAGACAGTTATGCGAATCGATATGCTTAAAGAAGGTGATAAATTAAACAAACTATCATTGTAAAATTGGCGTAAACAGCTGCCCGCACCCTGCATCATCTATGCCGACTTCAAAGCCCTTACCTTGAAGATAGATGGTACACACCCCGATTCTACACAAAGCAATACACACAAAAGGCAGAAACACGAGGCTTGTGGATTTGGTAATGTTGTCATAAGTTGTTATGGTCATACCGAGTCGCCTGTGGTGATAGAGTGCGTGATGCTGCCGATAGGTTCTTTGTTTCATTACAGAAGAAAGAAGAAAAATTAAAGCTGCTTTAACCCAACCCCAACCAATCCAAATGACGAACGAGGATAGCAAAACGCATCAAGCAGCTTCAGATTGTCATATTTGCAAAAAAAAGTATTTTCTTGGTGATGTTGTGCGAGGCCATTGCCACATCACGGGTTACTACAGAGATCCTGCCCACAATGCTTGCAATTTGAAATCAGCGCATGAATCCCAAAACGATAACAATACCAGTTGTCTTTCACAACCTTCGCGGGTATGATTCTCATCTGATAATGCAGGCCATCAGTAAAAGATCTGGCAACATCACCTGCACTCCTAACAACACGGAAAAGTATATGTCTTCTTTGTCCTTCTCCCTACGGCAGTTGCGCTTTATAAAGAGTGCACAGTTTCTGTCAGCATCCCTTGATAAGTTAAAAGCAGCCAACAAACATAAAGCTTTTCAGATAACAGCAAAATATGAGGTAGACCAAGAAAAATGCAAGCTACTTTTTCGCAAAGGAGTCTACCCCTATGATTATATGGATAATTGGGAGAGGCTTCAGGAAGGGCTTATTCCCTTATATAAATTTATACAAGCAACTGACTGAGGAAGACATAAACGAAGCAGATTATCTTTATGCGCAAAAAATCTGGTCAGTCTTTAGTTGCCATAACATGGGTGAATATCATGACCTCTATCTACGAACAGATGTTCTGCTGTTGGTGGACATATATCTATATATATATATATATATATATATATATATATATATATATATATATATATATATATATATATATATATGTATATGTATATGTATATATATATATATATATATATATATATATATATATATATATATATATATATATATATATATATAAATATATATATATATCTAAATATATATATAATTGAAAAACACCCATCAAATTAAAGAAGAGGACTTAAAAAGATGTCATGCTTTTTCTCATGTATTTCTTAATGAGCTTAATTTACAAGTCGTCCGTCTTTCCGCATACTGACGAATGTCTTATTTAGGTCAAACGAAAATTGGCGCGAAATACTGAATTATCATTTCCGCATACTGACGAATGTCTTTGAAGCTTCATGAAATAAGATTTTGTTTAAAACATCTGTATAAGTAAAATTGTCAAAAGAGTAGCATTTGCTCTTTCTAATAATATGTAAAGCTATATAATACGTTTATCAACTTTTTTTTTCATAAGGCTTCAAATTTTTCCCAACATTCGTCCAACTTTCCGCATACTGACGGATGCCTTATTTAGGTCAAACGAAAATTGGCGCGAAATACTAAATTATTATTTCCGCATACTGACGAATGTCTTTGAAACTTCATGAAATAAAATTTTGCTTAAAATATCTTTATAAGTAAAATTGTCAAAAGATTAACATTTGCTCTTTCTAATAATATATAAAGCTATATGATACGTTTATCAACTTGTTTTTCATCAAGCTTCAAACTTTCCCCAACATTCGTCAGTATGCGGAATTAATAATTTCAAATTTGACATTCGTTATTACATAAATGACATTCGTCACTACGAGAAAAGAGGGACGAAGTGACCTCAGAAACAGTCTAATGAAGTATTCTGAATGATTAAAAGTCTAACCAAAACAAGTTTTAAAAAAATACAACTAGCTACAGCTAATTAATTAATGGCACAGTCACTACAACTCTCTTGCATTTATGTCAAAAGTTCAAACTAGCAAACAAAAACTAACAGAACTAGAAACATTCTTGATACTTTACATCGTTTATTAGTACAAAGTTTTATGTTAGTCCCATCTTACACTTGTTTTCTGGTAAAGGGGGAGGGAAACTATTTGTGTAAGTATCTTTAATTGTATTTGTTGCTCTTGTGAGTCTTGGGATCTTCACAAGAATTAACTGTCATGTCGTAAGATATAATTCACAAAAATACCATCTATAAAGCTCTTTTTCTTTTTCTTAATTATCGAGAACTTTGTTTCTAAAGTTGTTAGAAGAAAGAATTCATTCTGACACTTTTAATTTGATATGAAGTTAATGATGGCATTGTATATCTTCCCATTCATACACTTATTGTTATCCTTATTATTTACTAAGCTTCTGTTTCAACTTCATTCAGTACGGGCATGGTGTCATCACCATGTGTATGATGCCATTACTATATGTATGTCATACCCATGTGGATGATGTCATCACTCTATGTATGATGTTATTACTATATGTCATCATCGTGTGTATGATGCCATCACTGTGAATATGATATCACTGTTTTTAATACGCCATAACTTTTAATTGGTCGCTGATCTTAATTGATTAACTTGATCCAAACTAGCCTGAAAACTAAAAGTTTAAGTTTCTCCAGATATTATGATTACTTTAGAGTTTCTTTAAAAGATTTGATTCCTTAAAAAGTGAATACTGAAATGTTGTAGTGATATCAAAAGTGAAAGGTTTTAAATGTTTAGATTTGGCACAAATTTTTGGGGCTGGGCCAAGACAGTCTTTATATTACAAACAGGTGTATTTGCGGGAAAGGTTGATGAAATCTATGTCCTGCGATCCCAAAATGAATTTGTAATATTTTGCAATACACCAAATTGTTTGTATCCTACAAAACTTGTCGCTAAACAACCTTTAAAAACAATTACCTCTAAAACGGGCGGCAGTAAGATACGTTCTCGTTCATTCACTGCTTCCACACAAGTATTGTCTCTTGCAGGAAATAATCAATTTGATGAAAGATGAAAAATGGGATTCAGAATGGCAACGCCAGACCCAAACTATAACATTCAATTCTAATTTAAGAAATATATCAATCTATATTATTAATCTACCATTGAAATAATTTGTCTTGGGACTTCTCTTGTTCTCGCTGTGTTCATCTTTAAAAATGATGTCATTTCGAAATTCATCTCTTGTACTACAGGTTTACATTAAAGGTATTCATTCACAGCAATTGTCGAACCTACAAACAAACGAATCAAACACCATTCGGAATAGGAGTATACGTCAAAGCCTGCGATCACATCAAGGTCGCTCCAACTACTTTGGTCAAGAACCCGCAAACGCATAACGTAGACGTCATGCATCAAAGAACATGTGACCACAACGGGTAACTTCAGTATAATTTATTGAAATCATGAAAATGGTAAAAGTCCCCATTAAAATCTGGTATATGGTAACAATTCAACAGAAGTTTACAACTTAGAGTTGTCTGCATTGGAAAAACTCTCCATTTTTTATTTGTAAGTTTGCTGTTATTAGTCATCTGCCATGATTTAGGAATGGGTACTTTGAAACTCGATTGCACCCCTCTCAAACTAAATTTGAAGGACAACATTATAAGTAAGACATCAGGATTTGGGTTGTTTGTCCTGCACCTGATAATTCACAAATATTGTTAACATCAAAACCTTAAAATGTATAAGTAACACAAAATATACTTTTTTACTTACTAACGTTTTGAAAGTTCACCATATTCCTACTCAACTTTGAAGAACAACATTATAATGCAACATTTGTAACGTCTACTATAAAACCAGACAGTTCCCAAATATTGCTGTATATATGCATGAAATTTCAAAATTTAGTAGGTTAGCAAGATTGTGTATCTTATTAAATCAGGGATTGCGGAGACAGGGGCTGTTGGGGCTTTAAATTCCCCCAAAAAAAAAAAAAAAAATGGCCTAAGAGGATTTCACCTTCCTGGTTTCACTGTTGGCAGGTAAAATTGGGAAATTCTAAATATATAATTGAAACAATTGGTCAAATTGAAGAAACATTTGGTCAAATTATTTGAAATTTTGGTGAAATATTTCAATATATTTCCAGAAAATTAATATAAAGTTTCTCAAAATTGCCTAAAAATGAAGGAAATGTCCCGAAAATTGAAGAAAATTGCCAAAAATTAAGGCAATTTCCTTAAAATAGAAGAAATTTTTCAAAAATGAAGATAAAATTGAAGGAAACTGGTGAAATTATTTGAAATTTTGGTCAATTTTGTCAACAAATTTCCCCAAATTGACAAAAAGTTCCTCAAGATTGCCTAAAATAAAAATAAAAAAATAAAAATTGAAGAAAAATGCCAAAAATAACTGCAATTTTTTTAAATCGAACAAAATTTCCCAAAATTGAAGGTAAAATTGAACAAATTTTCCAAAAGGTTTCTCGAAAATTGGACAATTTCCTCAAAATGAAGAAAATTGCCTAAAAATAAGATAATTTCCTTAGAATTGTCAAACAATTGATCAAAATTTTAAGAAAAGTGCCCAAAAATGAATAAAATTTCCAGAAAATTGCCAATAAATTCAACGAAATTTCCCAAAATTTGTCAAACAATTCACCAAAATCGTGAGAAAAGTACCGAACATGAACAAAATTTTTCTAAAATTTTAAACAAATCACAGAAAATGTAAGAAAAGTGCCCGAAATTGAAGGAATTTTCCCAATTAGTATCTACGTCATGATAAAACTTACCCCCTTTCACTACCCTCTTCCAGGTGACCCTTCCTACGCCTCCGGCTAACAATATATGTACCAACATGGTTGGAAGTTAGTACAGGGTTGAATATGAATGTGATGGTGCCTTTTATTTTTGCCATTTTTACTTCTTCAGGTCCCCCCATTCCCCACACACACTTCCAAAACTGCTCCACGGTCCCTGTATTATGTCCCTAACTTAATCAGTTATTACCAGATCCCTAGGTTTTACATTGTATACTTTAAAAACAAATTCTCCAAAGTCCAGACCACTATATTCTTAGATGATATATGGTATGCATTATCTTAAAATAAAATAAAGATATTTAGGCCTATACAGAAAATTTGCGAAATTGTGATATTCCAGTATACCCGTTCACCGATACGAATTTGTATGAGCAAGAGATTAATAAATTAATATTTCAGGACAATTTTGCAGCAAGCTCAGGGCAATCTTTGAGATTTTCTTCATAAATTCTGTCCACTTTCTCACTCAGAGCAACAGTAAAGTGTTGCTTCCATCGGTCTTGCTTACCTGTATAAAACAAAAACAAAAATTGACAGGAATGAAATGATAAGGATTGTGTCGTCAGGTCGTTTTTATTTATTTCTTATTGTGGTTTTAAAGATATATGTGTCTTACTTATCGAATTCTATATAGCTGTCAACAACGTTTCCAAAACATATATTAATGTACAGCTCGTCATACTGTCATAGGAGCTAGGGAATGTACTTGTCCTCCAAAGATTTGCGAATCACTGTTTGTTTTCTATGTATCATTGAAAATATGTTCGTATTTTGCCCCAATCATATTTTAACCCGCCATCTCAAATCTCTTACAGCCGCCCGCGGATATATTTCTGGAACTTGAGTTTTTGTTAAATGTTAAAGATATCTGAAAATTTCACAACAATTGTCTAAGTACTAATTCCACTTCACATAAATTATTCACAGCACTTGTTGGAACGTATACAATAAACTAAACTAAAACAAAACAGTTATACGGAGAGGCAACATTATAGCTAAATTGTTTGAAAACATTAAAGTAACAATTAACAGCTTCTATTTTCAAAATGGATTTCTATTTTACTCCTTAAAAAACTCTGTACCAGAATAGCTAACAAATGTTTTGTTTGCTATTCTGGTACATAGATTATTACGTACAAAAAAAGAAGAGTATAATGGTAATGTGAAGGCTTTAATTCTGTCCATTTTGACAATAGAAATCCATTTTGAAAATAAAAGCTCTTAATTTCTTCAAAATCGGTTAACCTTGATGTGTGGAGGTCTTAAGTCTTTTAAGAATTAGTTCAGGGGTCAAGCACGTCCATCTCATATAAAAGAGGAAAAAAGTTGAACATTTGTTTTTATAAATACATTACAAATTTTTAGAATGTGAGGTTGGAGGGCGCCAACTTTACTACACCAGTCACTTCTACACAGATAAGACAAAGCTTTAAACTTTAATATCGCCGTCACGGAATAACATTTTGAAATCATTTCTTCACCATTTTGTTTCTTTTTATTTCCTCTTTCAAAAATCATTTAAATGATCACATTCGAATGGTAAGTAGGCCTATAGTTATGACACATCTTGTAAAAACAATTGTAGAATATTTCAGCATGTGCAAAAATGATGCATGGTGTATGAAGAAATGCTAAGGAATACAGTTGAAACTCCTTAAAGGAGTACTAGACCGAGAAGTGAGGCCGTAAATCGATTAAATTTGTTTTATTATGTAGATTTGGAAAGTTCTGGTTGTTTAGTTACCATTTAGGCACTGACGCGTGCACAAACAAGTGTGCGAAACAGCCTGTATGCCATAGAATGGATTAATACATCCTGGATTGTAATATTATATGTATATATATATATATATATATATATATATATATATATATATATATATATATATATATATATATATATATATATATATATATATATATATATATATATATATATATATATACATCTATATATATATATATGTATATATATATATATATATATATATATATATATATATATATATATATATATATATATATATATATATATATATATATATATATATATATGTATATTTAAATATATATATATATATATACATATATATATACATATATATATATATATATATATATATATATATATATATATATATATATATATATATATATATATATATATATATATATATATATATATATATATATATATATATATATATATATATATATATATATATATATATATATATATATATATATATATGTATATATATATATATATTTTAATATATATATATATATATATATATATATATATATATATATATATGTATATATATATATATATATATATATATATATATATATATATTTTAATATATATATATATATATATATATATATATATATATATATATATATATATATATATATATATATATATATATATATATATATATATATATATATATATATATATATATATATATATATATATATATATATATATAGATATATATATATATATATATATATATATATATATATATAAATAGATATATATATATATATACATATATATATATATATATATATATATATATATATATATATATATATATATATATATATTTTTGTATGTATATATATATATAAACAAGAAGTAAACATGGGTAATTTTTAGTTGTCTCATTCTGAGGTCACAAAATATTGCGCAATTTAGGCTAACGAGGCAGCCCTGTATCTAATGTTGTCAATGGCAGAATAGACAGTTTCTAACCGGTTTTAAAGGCACCATTTGCAGTTTGAATGTGTTTGGTATGTTTGAAACCTTTCAAGCCTATACTTGCCACCTGTCTATATCCCTTTAAACAATTTTTGTCCATTGATATTATTCATATCAATTTCTGATGTATGAGCGACCTTGTTGTTTGTTATTTCAATCCTTTTATTCTAGTCATCATATATTTCTTTGTATGAAAGCATCCAATTCTGACAAAACATTTATGAGTCTTCCATACTGCCATGCCCTCATTGAGTTTTACCTACCATACTGGATGACCGAAATCTGTCCGAAGAATGTCGAAAGTTCACACTTCTCATCAGTTTCCGACTTCTTATATGATTCTTTCATGTTTTTTTATTGTCGCTTTTGTATTGTTCGTTGGATCGCTTCTTCCGATACATTGATTTTCAGATGGGCAATCAATTTATCTATCACTCCTCGGAAGTTCTATATGATACAAACACAGAAAGAGTTTAACCCAATCCAAATTTGTGTCTATAGGCATAGGGGACAGTATACCCAAGTCGATGATATCCCCTGCAATTACAAATACATTTAATGTATGAGTCTCCCCCCACCCCCTTCCCACCCCCTTTCCCCCTCCCCACACACACATACACAATCAGCCAATTGTGCTATTGTGTGCGTACGAGAAACTTCAAAATACAATTATGTCCTACCACAGTGTCATGTACAGGTGCATTTGTAAATAGGTTGGTACAGGCCCCGTACGCAGGTAAGAGGATAATTCCTGGGAGTAACTAAAGAAACGCCCCCTCCCCCTCCCCTCCCCATCTCCTACATGGAAAATCCCAGCTACGTGCCTGTGATATATAATAAAAATGAGCGCAAGTCATCTGACAATGACTGTAAATGTGTGCTGTATATAACATGCATGAGTGTGTATATCCAGAGAGTTCTAAATGGCAAATCTCTGGTATATTACCCTAGTCATGATAGTCTAGCAACTCGGGCATGGACACACAATTTCTGAATCATTATCCTCTCGTCTCTGAATCGTGGTCTACCAGTTTATGATACTTCAACATGTTCAATATCATGATCTACAATTTACAGATGGTAGAACTGCTGGAACCAGGATGACGGTGTTGGTGAAAACCAAATGGAAGTCCTGATAGGAGCTGTAGTGAAGCCAAACCGAAACAAAACATTTGCGTAGGAAGGTGGAATGTAAGAACAATGTATGCAGCGGGGGTATCCTCGTTAGTTGCAAGAGAAAATGTGTGAAAGGTTTTTGGAGAGAGATATTAAATGGGCATTTTAGGCCTCAGTGAGGTAAGATAGACAGGTGCAGGGAAGGTGGACAGGTATAGCAAAGGCAGACAGATGAAGGGAACATAAACAGGTGCAGGAAAGGTAAGGTTAGCGATTGGTGAGACATTGCTGTACCTAGAAACAATGAGGGTCATGAGCAAGGTGTGGGTATCGTGGTGAGTGAGCAGGCAGCAAAATCCCTCATGGAGTGAACCCCAGTTAGTAGTAGACTGATAACAGTAAGGTTCTATGGTATAGGCACAAGAAGATCACGATCCTTCTAGTTTGTGCAAGAGAGGTTGCAATAAAAGAGGAAAAGTACAGGTTTGATGGGCAGCTATAGGACACAATTGGTAAGAGTAACAGACACGACATGGTGTGCATTGGAGATTCAAAGACAAAAGTAGAAAACGAAAATGAATGGATGGATGACATCATGGGCAAGGAGGGAATTGGTGAAAGAGACGACAATGGCTAGAGGCTATGTCAGTTCTGTAAGGTGAACGGTTATGTGATTACAGGGACAGTATTCAAACACAAACACATGCACAAAACAACGTGGGTAGCGCCAAATGTAAGAGTGAAGAACCAACTTGATCATGTACTAGTAAACGGAATATGAAGACGTCAGTACTGGATACAAGGGTCCACAGAGAAGCAGACGCAAACAGTGACTATTCAATTATCTGATACGAATCAAGGTTAGATTAAAATTGATTATAGATACGTGAATAAATCAAAAGGAAGCCAAAGTTGGATGTCGATAAACTCAAGGACATGCAGATGAGAGAGAGATGCAATGTGGAAGTCAGGAACAGATATGATGCCCTGCAAGTATAGACACTAGAAGACTGGTGAGGGATTGGAGAAAGCATATGTGGGAGCAACTGAGAAGATGGTAAGGTACACAAAGAGAACAACAAAATGCAGAGACATGGCACAAAGCAGATGAACGGAGAGAGATCAAAAAGAAGATTGATAGCACAAAGTCAGAGAAAGTCAAAGAGAGGTGGAGACAACTGTAGAGAATAAAGAGCAGAGAGGTGAAAAAATGCGCAAGAAGTGACAAAAGAAAATGGTTGGACAAATTGGCACACGATGCTCAGAAAGCAGCAGAGAATGGACGAATGATAAGATTCATACAATAGCACACAAGGTGACAGGCAAATGGAAAATTAGCTCAGTTGTTGTAAAGGACACATGGAAATATTATAAAGGACATACAGGAAAGACAGCAAAGGCAGCAAAGTTGGAAATTATAAAGGACATACAGGAAAGACAGCAAAGGCAGCAAAGTTAGAAAGATCACTTCAGCTTGATCTTAAACAGAGACTAACCAACAAACTGGGTGCATGGGACAGACGAGAGGATTGAAGAATAAGTTGAAGCTGAGGTAGGAGAGATAACTAGGCATGATATGCATTGAGACAGACCAAGAATGGAACAATGCTATGCAGGCACAGACCAAGTGACAGCAGAAATGCTAAAGCCGGACATGGATGCGACGGTAAGGAGAATGACAAATCTATTCATTGCAATATGGACAAAGAGATACACCGAGAAGATGGAAGAAGGAGTTAATTGTAAAGATTCCAAAGAAGGGTGACCTCGCGGACTGCAGTAACTGGAGAGAAGTAGCATTACTACAAGTAATGAGTAAAGTATGTCGTGTACTATTTAATAGTCTTTAGAAGGGAGTGAAAAAGCTTGCGAGACAGGACCAAGCAGGTACAAAGAACAGATTTTCATACTGAGAAACATACTGGAGCAGTGAAACGAGTGGGACACATCTCCGTATGCGCATTTTAATGACTTTGATCAAATGTTTGACAAAATCATCAGAATTGTAAGATCACTACATGATAACTGTTGAATAAGCAGTTTTAGACGATGGAGAATTGACAGAGTGGTTTCAAATACATCTGGTGTGAAACAGGGATGTACTATGAATGGATTTTGTTCTCCTTTGCTAATAAACTGGATGATAAAGAAGGTGATTGTAGGTGAAAGGACAGGCATCGGTAGAGATCTACTTCGCTACTCGAAGATCTAGACTTCGCAGATGATATTGTTTTGCTATAACAATATCCAAAGGAAGACAGAGATGATGAAAGAGATGGAAAGAAGGATTGGTATGAAGATGAATGTGAGGAAATGAAAGTACACCAGAATGAACTAGGGTAGAGACTGCCGTGAAGATTGGATACGAGGAGGTATATTTGGAAGCCACGGTCAGTAAAGATGGAGGTGGAACAGAAAATATCCAAAATAGACTATGGAAGGCAAGATGCACATGCAGGAAATGGTGCAATTTGCAGGAAAACGAAAATCATACTGCTCAAAACATTAGTAAGGTCACTGTATGGAAGTTCAGCATGAAAAGTGACAAAGACGGAGGAGAAAGGCTAGATGCATTTCAGCCTAAGACTTGTTTAAGACGACTGTTAAGAATACTTTGGATAGAATTGGTGAGCAATGAGAGCATCATGGAGTTTACAGGGGTGAATAGAATTAAAGATGGATTAAGGAGACGTGGATGGAATTGGATCGGACGTGTGATGATACACGAGGCAACAAGTCATGCAAGAGTAGCATTGAAGTGGGCACCTGAGGGAAAGAGGACAGTTTGAAGATCACAGATGAAGGTGCAGGAAGACGGTGACACAAGAGAGGTGGATGGAGAAGTTGGCCAGAGGTACGGAGAGCTGTAAAAGATCGTGAAGGTTGGAAAGCGAGCGTCGTGACCTTAAGTGCCACAGGGTACAGACTGATTTAAGGGTAAGGTAAGGGGTAGATTGTGTGCAATTTTGTACACAGGTTTATTTTACACGTATATTAGTTTTACCTCCTTCAATTCTCTGTATGAAACGATGAGAATGTTTTCCCTGTCTTTTACCTCCCAGTATGCTTTGACATGGTCGATATGCTTTCCGTAGCTCACTAAAAAACAAAAACAAAAGAATACGTTTTCTCTTAAATGTGAACACTATTCTACGAATGATACTGCTTATTGATTTACTAATGCCTTACTCAGCACTATAAGCAAGAAATTGCCATTTACTAAAAAGAAAGAGAGTAAAATTAAGGATCTGTTTAAATTTCAACAGGGATAACCGCATGTGAAAAGGGCAGGGACCGAAATTCAAAAAGGGGCACGCTTTATGACGTCACTTGGGTCACATCATACCGAGAAAAAATTGTTGCGTAGGCAGGTATAGACATGTAGAATGAAATTATTGGAGCAAATTTGGCGCAAATGCATTCTATGACGAAAATATGCAATAATCAAAGCATACTGATATATTTGTATTAATTTCAATAAGACAATCGGTGTGTAAAATAACGCTGTAAACAAAGAAAATTTAAAATAGGGTACCTTTTGCCCTTGTCACCTTTCCTGAAAATGGGAATGCCATTTAAGTTATCTTTAAAGGTATATGGACAACTGCAGGTAGCATTAACATGAGTTTAAACGGTTTAACATATAAACACCATGCAAACAGCAGATTCCATCAAAATCGGTTAAAAATTGACCATTTTACAGCATTTTAAATCTTACCTAATTAGTATAAATTGCGCGATATTTTGTGACCTCAGTCAAAATGGGACACCTAGACAATTGCTTATGTAAACTTATTGGTTTACGGTCCCCCTCCTCCCCTCCCCCTCTTCGCCCTCCCTCTCCTTTCTTCCAAATATTGTGAATAGGAAAATTTGGCTACACAGTGAACAGGAACTTCGTGAACCAAGCACTTTGATATTTGAAATTTGGGAACGAAATACAAAGAATTATATCAAAGAATTCCAGCTGTATTGCTGCTCATACCAGGGAACTGCCATGTAAAAAGACAGCGCCCTGTTCATACATCATCACTTCAAGTTTGCACATGCTAAACAATTTTGCAAATTTGTTTTGTCAAAAGTATAAGTGCTATTGTGACAATTTAAAGATCACTGTTCTTCTCAAAATTTAATGCTCTTCCATCATTGGTAAAACATTTTTACCTCTCCATATACCTTTAAAATGTGTGTGTGTGCGCGCGCGTGTGTGTGTGTGTGCGTATGTATGAGGGTCAAATCGAGGACATTTGTATAACAACACACATTCCAATTGGGAAGCACCTACCAATTGGGGACGTTCCTAGTTGATTTTCTTGCAGATTTGGGCTCTTCATAGCAAAACAATACGCCACCTAAAATTACGCATTTTCATTGCTGTCCCCATTTAGCTGGTTCTGCGCAGGCTGTGTTTCAAAATATGTCTATTAGTATATTCTCGTAGTAAAATAATTTAGCCTCAATGTCCCCGGTTATGTAATTCAGATTCCATACTATCCCCAGTTGGGCTAATAAACTCTAACACATCACGTGTTTCCGATTAGTATCTTATATTTGGTGATCCTGGTTGGAGGACATACGCATGTGTCCCCAGTCGGTATGTACTATATTACAGGCCATAACAAGGAAAACGTTGAGTGTTAATAACAATGGGTTGTGAAATTGTGATCTATGCATCAATTAACATCTCATCAGGCTGAAGTGAACGTCTAGGTACGATGTCCTCTTTGGGTGATTCAAAGCGTATGTCCCCGATTATGACTTGAAACAAGTATGGGTGGATGTGTGGGGGTGGCGTGGGGTGTGCGGGAAGTGGGTAGGTGGGAGATGGGGGTAAGTGGGAGATGGGGGTAGGTGGGAGATGGGGGTGTAATTGAATTCCCAACTTACTTTCGCCCGCTAACATGACGTCACTTATACCCTCTATATCTTTGGGAAGCTGTTTGTTTGAGCTGTTCAACATGAAGGTGTGATAAGAGAGAAACACATCTTTTGGATTTCGTAAGACATAGATCACCTGCAGGTAAAAGGATAGAAAAATGTTTTTAGCAAAGACTAAATATTCATAATTCTAATAAAACAAGGCAACTTAAGATTTCCATGTTGTAAATATTTCCAGTATGATTGATATTATGATAGTCCGTGGAAAACCTTTTGGGTCAGATATATCTATAGTTTATAGAATAGAGAACAAAAACACAAACAGAGCGGATTGTTGAGAATTCAATTGTATTTGATATTCCCCTGGCATTTCCAGCTTTGCACGCAACCATAATAGCGGGCACATTGACGATATGCGCGATTTCTAGAGTCCCGCCTCCCAAACTTTCATACACAAAAATTGCATAAAAAGTTGAAACCCGTGATACATATGAAACTTGAATAGATGCGAGGGAATCGAAAGAGCAAAGACAGTTCAATCTGAAATGAATATGTCTACTTACTGGTACCTTCTTTTCCCATACTTGTTTCGGAAGAAAGCTGGGCAAAACGTGTGAAATCATAACCGAGGTGAGGGCGCACTTCCAAGATGCTCTGTAGATATGATGCAATCATCGAGCTTCATTAGCTCTACAATATTGTCAGCGACTATCAACTCAATATGGTGCTTGAAAGGCTTCCGCTTGAATGTTTCTGGTCGACCATCATGAAGCAATAAATTCACAATCTCTTTCATCCAATGTGTTCCTGTTGTAGAAGAACAGCAGATTAGTATTTTTTTTTTGTGACCCTCAGGCCAACGCAGGTCTACTGAGTACATGCTGAAAATCCGCCATTTTTGTTTTACTAACTTGCACATTTGAGAATAATGACAAACGTTGGTAAATCAAACTACTGATTTTGATATATTTGGAAAAATGAGAAATTTAAGGCATGATTTAAAAGAAGGAATCAGGAGGAAGTAAAAAAGCTGAAAGTATAAACAAATTCCATTTAAACTTCCAATTTACAATATTAATTGGGCACTCCTATTATATGAACAGTTGAACAAAATGTGTCAGAAGAAAGATTGTTTATGGCCAGTGAGCTGTATACAATTACCAAAATGTAGCTGCTGTTTTATTTGCATTGTAATATTAGAACTGCAAACATCCTGGACTGACGTACTTGAATGTTTCAAAACATTTCATTCATTTCTAGGATTAAATGATTGTGTGAAATATGGCGGCACTGTGTAATTACATTTATTTTTCTACAGCTAAAACACTTTAGCTATATGGCCAAACCAAAATCGTTTCATTGCAAAATGGCAATGGAATTGAAAAAATGTATTTTGCAAGTGACAGATTGAGCCTTTATTTTGTCCTTGATAGGGTTTATTTTCTTGCCTTCCTAAAAGGTTACCCCTCCTATATATACCTTTGCCAAGGCAAATGTTGGCAGTGCCCATCGGTCGAAAGGGTAAAGGCCTATTTGAAAATTATTGTGTAGTGGGGAGGGAGCTCCAATAATATTAAGACGTTCGCTTCCTATTTAAAGATTTTGGCTCTATGTAGTAGATTATGTAGTAGATAGTTTTGGTCCAAAACTGAAGATTATTGCATAATTTTTATCCATAATTGAAGAACTTTGGGCCAAAATTAAAGATGTTTAGTCCAAAATTGAGAACTTTTGGTGCAAACTGTCAAAGTTTTGGTGCAAAATGAACAATAATTCAGTCGATACGATTACAAAATGGCAACATCTGTCAAACTTTGTATATGTGTCATTTAATATTTCAGTTAATTAAGTTTATGGCTTTGACAAAACAAAATTGGGGGGTACAACATTGTTTAGGGGGCTAAGCCCCCAATAGCCACATCTTAGACATGCCACTGTCTACGGCCACAACCAGCCCTATTTAAGGGGTTTATGCCTGTTGGTTAGAACATTATATGTAGAGATAAGCAAAAATTACAGCTATGCGGCTATATCATGTAATGCAGTAATGTGACGTGGAAAGAAAATGGTTAGTATTCCCAATATTCATGGACAGCAAGCCATAGGGGTAATGGGTGCACCACCGCAAAAAAAAAAAATCATCGGTGTTTTTGTACTAAACATGGCCTCCGACATGGCAGCTTCTTGCTCTGACAGTCTGACACAGGTTTGAGATTGGAGGAACAGGACCAATGTTGGCAGCAAAAGCGCCGGGGAGGGTGACCTGAGGGTTACCACTCAAATATCCCGCCAATATGCACTCACAAACCTTTTTTGATTTTCGGGACGTTTTTCTTTCTTTCTTTTTTATTCGATTATCGAAATTGTTTTCTAATTTTCGGAAAATGTTTTAAATTTGACCAAATTTCCAATACTTTTACTAAATTTTTCAAGTTTTACTCAAAATTTCAATAGTTTTACAAAAATTTCCAAGAGTTTTACTAATTTTATCTTACTAACTTCCCAAGTTTACCTCCCAACCGGGATACAAAAATCATGAAAAAAGATTTTGATACCAGGAAAAAGTGAGACAATGACCCCCCCTCCCCCCCCCTCCTCCACCCCACATCCCCAGCACCCTTGAACATCCCACCGTCGCAAGCAAGATGCAGGCAAGGCAATATGTGAGGTTCCTATTTGAGCGGAAAATCAGGTCGAAACCTAAACAAAGCAAAACAGAATTCTCACCACTTTTGGGTAAGTAACGACAAACACGTCGTCATCTCTCACTTCAAAGGCCTCCAAGGCATCGATGCTTTTCATAGTTGACATGGGACACCATTTGAAATCTTTGTATGTGAAATATAAAGGAATATCAGCTGCGGCGGCCAACGCAGCTGCTAACACTGGGTCATCTGGTATCTCCATTTTGTTGTATTAGCCTATCTGAAATTTGGATTTGAAAAGTTTATTAGAATTCAAATGTATTAAAATTATCTTTATAATTAATGTCTTGGAAGACTTAAAGGTCTATATTCAAAAGACAAGAAATTAAAAAGGCGATTATTTCCTGGTGAAGAAATGCGGGATCATTAGTGTACATTCCTCAGCTTCCCTCAGTGTGCAGAAACAGAGAAACCTCCGCTGGAGTATACAGCCATGCACAATGTTTGGGTTGCATGCACATAGTACACTTTGCAGATAAAACACAAAAGATATCAAACGAGAATTCACAGCTTTAAAAACTTAAAAGCAATTGGTTAGAAGGAGTGCTAAGTCATTAGATGGCGACGCCCCTCGCTCTAGAAGATGTTAATGGATGGTGACATGACAACTTATTTGGGTAGTGAGTTCCTCAGGTGGATGGTGTCTGGGGGAAGCTCCGCGATAAGGTGATACTCACCAAATTATATGGGCAACATAAAGCAATACAAGTAGGGAACTGAAAACCCACCCAATTCAGGATACGTCATGGGCCCACCGAATGTATCACGTGATGTTTATGGAAGTCTACGTGACCCTCAGAAGCTGAACAATTTGTGATGCACCCAAAGGCAGAGACGTGGAGATATGTATCCGGATAGCTCTGTTTTGGACATTTTCTAGGAAGTTGAATGTTGGTGGAGCTGATGTACGGGTCCCAGACAGTGGGAGCGTACCCAAGTAAGGGTGTACAAGAGAAGTTTATGGCAGTCAATCTTAAAGAGAAGTGGGCCCAATAAAGGTTTATGCGAACCATCTTAAAAGTTTCAGATAAGTTTGTATTAGCAATGTGTGTGTTCCATTTTAGATCAGAAAGTCAGTGGTAATGGTTTTGCTAAGGTATTTTTAAGAGTTTTTTAAGAGCAAATGGTTTGAATTATCACGTGACGCGTTCTTTCATGAAGGTACATTCATTCTAATTTATCATTCCAAATGTGCTGCAAACTTAAAAAATTGCAAATATCATAAGAAAATAATCCAAAAATCATTAATGTAATCGGAATTAATGCAAGTTAATTGTGAAACCGCGCTTAATTTCTAAATCGAAAAGGCAACATCAACGGTGGTCATTCGTCGCCTGAGCTGTCTGTAATGATAATTGTTTCCATTATGCACAAGTAATTTATTGTGATTATAACTAAATAAGTTCGTGAATAAAAGTAGCAAACAAATTGATTGTTATTTTGTGAACGATGTATTATTTTGTATATCCGTACAAAGAGGTATTTTACCTCGACCTTGTAAGGTCAGGCTTACTGAGAAAATAGAGGGCTCAGTAGCAAAATATCAAAACATCTCCCCTCTCAGGGTAAAACAACTGATTGAAGGCAAAAAAAAAAAGGTTCTGTACAGAGTTCAAAACAATGAGTTCAGAATGTTGTAGCATGATGCACGCTGTTAAAAGTTCAACAAAGTCTATGTACATCAAGGGGACTTAAATAAGGTGAGAAACGAGAGTTTCAAGGTTCACATCAATATGTAATCTTTGTATTTTACTGGAGCTTTTCGGTTTCTTTGGGGTCTATCGTTGATGACGTGGTCTGGTTCTTTGGGTTTCTTTTCTGAGGAGGATATGCTTTCCAGGCTTGGCGAATGCGTACCGGTGGGGGTATTATTGTTTCCTTTGAAAGCCGCTTCATTTGGGAGTTTGTATCGTTGATCAGACAGATGAGCTGGTTTGATGTGTACTCTGTCTCTTTGGTATTGAACTCCCTCTGACGTTTCTATCGTGTATTTATGGTCGGAGTGACAG
This sequence comes from Chiridota heheva, assembly GCA_020152595.1. Taxonomy (NCBI): domain Eukaryota; kingdom Metazoa; phylum Echinodermata; class Holothuroidea; order Apodida; family Chiridotidae; genus Chiridota; species Chiridota heheva. Next base: position 1,057,217 of record JAIGNY010002293.1, on the reverse strand, counting down.
TCAACGATGCGTGTTGCCAGATTCCACTTGGCTCGTTTTGGAATCTGCATGGGGTTCCGGTGACTAGTCGTGCTGGACCTTCTTTGCCAGCGTACGATTCAGCTTTGCGTCGAATGCTTGCATCGTTACAGATGTTAATGGGGGTTTGTGGATAAGCGTATTGAACAACAGGAGATTGGATTTGACTTTTCTGTTAGGGAACATCAATGCATACGGGGATGGTATATCTGTTGAGATTGGGGTGTCTCATAAAGCTGAGAGTATTTCTCGCATATTCTTTCCCTCTTTGTAGCGAATTTTCAGCATGACTTTCACTGTTCCAATATTTCTTTCTGCACGCCCGGGACCCTGTTGGTGATAAGGTGCGCACGTTGAGTGACTTATCTCATGAATTTCGCAAAATCCTGAAATTCACTGCTGAGTTAGTTGAGGGTCATTGTCAGTCACAAGTTTTTCAGGATAAACAAATTGGGAGAATATGCTGTCCAGTTTGCTGATTAGAGCTAAACTTGTCATGTTCTGGAGTTTGTTGACCCATACGTAGCCTGTGTAGTAGTCCACAGTGAGCAGGTACTGTGATGAGTGAAGTTCAAAAATGTTTGTGCCAACTGTTTGCATTGCAGACGTGCTGTGAATCGGTTGAACTGGTAATTTTGACTAATTTCTCTGGTGGCTTTGGCATTGATCACAGTTTTGGATCATTTGTTCAATATCTGCGTTAAGACCAGGCCAGTAAAGTGCTTGACGTGCTCTCAGTTGGGTCTTTTGAAGACCCTGGTGTTGTTTGTGCAGGATTTGGAGGATCTTTGATCTCATCTCCGCTGGGATAAGTACTCTCTGGCGTTTGAGTATTACCCCACTGTGCACGTCTAGTTCCGTTCGGTGCTGCCAGTATGCGTGTGAGGCTTCATTGCATTGATTCCTTTCTGCTGGCCATTGTTGGGTGATATATTGGGCTTGAAGAATAGGATCGGCTGCTGTGAGATGTCTGACCCTGTCAATAACGAATGGTTTCATATTTGTGATCTCGTATATGTGTACATCTACGTCAGGGATTTGAAAAGTCGCTTTCTTTGCTCCGATGCACCGTGACAAGCAGTTTGCTATTGGCACATCTCGGCCTGGAACATACCTGATGTTGTACTTGAATCCTTGTAGCTGTAGCATGAGTCTCTGCAATCGTGCTGGCTTTTTTGCGATCTCTTTCTCTGAAATGCTTTCAGGTGGCTGGTGGTCAGTGTGTATGGTAAAATATTTTCCGAAAACATTGTATTTGGAGTATTTGGTTACCCATACTACTGCTAGCAGTTCTCGTTCTATCTTGCTGTAATTCATTTCAGCAGGTGTCAGAGATTTTGAGGCGGAATATACAGGGTGGCCACCTTGCATCAACAATGCTCTGAGGCCTTTGCCCGACGCGTCGCACTGATTACAATATCTTTTGCTGGGTCAAAGTATGCAAGGACAGGTGCTTTGGTAATTGTCTGTTTAATTTTATTCAGTGCTTCCTCTTGGCTGTGTGTCCATTCGAAAACTGCATCCTTCTGCAGTAGCTTTTTAGGGCTCAGTGATCGGGGCTAGTTTAACAAACTTTGACAGGTAATTTGCGAGGCCTAGTAGTGACTATAATTCTTGTTTGTTTGTTGGTGCTGCGAGATTCTGAATGGCCTTTACCTTGGATGGGTCTGGTAACACTCCATCCTTACTTAGGATGTGTCCAAACAACTTTATCCTGTCTTGATTGTATTTGCACTTTTCGGCGTTTAGTTTCACATTGCTATTGGGCCTTGCTGCAATTATAGCTTGGATTGCTTTGTCATGTTCTTCAGCGGTTTCAGCTGCCACAAGAATATCATCGGCGATGCAAAACACGTTCTCCAGGTTTCCAAATATCAGGTCGATGTCAGTTTGGAAGACATCCTGCGCTGACGATAATCCAAATAGAAGGCGTGTGGAGCAATATCGCCCATAGATGGTTGCAAATGTTGTAAGGTGCTTAGATTTTTCACAAAGGGGGATGTTCCAGTAGCCACTACAAAGGTCAAAGGTTAAAAAATATCTAGCTCCTTTCAGGTTGGGGAGGATGTCGTCGAAGGTTTGGGAATAGTAGTGAGGGCGCTTGATGTATTTATTCAGGTTACGTGGATCCAGGCATATTCTAAGTGAACCGTCTGGTTTTGAAACAAGGACGACATTGCTGACCCAGTCGGTGGGCTCTCTGACTTGTTCGATAATTCCAAGCTGGAGGAGACGGTTTATTTCTTTTCTTAGAGGTTCCCTTAATGCGTCAGGGGTCCTCCTGGCGGGGTTTATTGTGGGTGACGCGTCGTCTGATAGCTCAATGTTGTATTCAGAGTCAATTTTCCCAATACCCTCAAATATATCCAAGCTGGCTTTAATGAGTTCCTCCTTGTTTGTGTATGAGCGTACCTCAGCTATGTCATAATTCTCACAACATTCATTGCCGTCACATGGAAATTCTACAATCTCTAGCTGGGTGCAAAGTTGAAGGCCAAGTAGATTGCTACCGTGAACTGACACATGAAAATCTACATTTCTTGTTTGTTTATCTTTGTGTTCAATGAGCGAGATTGTAACCTTTCCGTGGTTTTTGATTGATTGATCTCCATATCCTGTGAGGCGCACTTTTGATTAAGATAAGCGATGCTCTGGCTTTAGTAATGCACGGTAGGTTTTGTAGTTTAATATGTTGGCTTAGGCACCTGTATCTATCTTTGCTTTTAACAGCTTGGTGCCTTCTGGGGTGATCAGTTTGATGGCTGCAAATTTGTCTCTCTCATTGCTATTTGCTTGGATGGTATCGAAGCCATAGCTGTCTGCGTCGTCTGAATCTGCTTCATATTTGTTGATTTCATGGGTCTTTTTGCTAGTTCTGTCAAATCTTTCTTCTCTTGGCGTTGAACGGCACTTCTTTGCCCAATAATTTCTTTTACCACATTTGCTGCATGATTGGCCAAATGCGGGGCATTGTCGTACTGGGTGGCTTAGACCGCAATTTCGGCAATCACTAATAATGTTTGGTCTGAATTTTGGGTTGCTGTTGTCTTGTTTGGTTTCATCAACAGAGTGCACAACGTCAATGGGCTTTGGTGGATTCGACTGTCCCATGGATTTAAGAGCAACAAATTAGCGTTGCCTCGTAACTCCTGCCTAGAGTGAGAGCTTCATATAGTTTAAAGTGTTTCTGCTTTGTTAAAAGTTCCTTTTGAAGCTCGGGGATTGGGGTAGAAGCAATGATTAGCTTTATTATTCTTTCTCGTAGTCCGTTTTGTTCAAAATCACATTTGTTTGCTAGCAACTTACATTTGCTGACAAAGTTATCAAGAGATTCATCTGGTTGCTGCCTTAGGGTGGATAGCCTTAGTTTACTGACCCGAAAGTTCTCCATAGGTTGTAGCACTTCCTGGAATTTTTTGATGATGACTTTGGGATCTGCTTTTTCTGTGTCCGATAAGTCTCAACTATTGAATTTGTGCAAACCTTCCTCACCTGACGCCAGCAATATGTTTGCAGCTTGCTCCTCCTTCTTTACATTTTTTACAACAAAATACAGTTCCATCCGTTGTTTAAATAATTTAAAAGATTCTGGCAGCTTGCTTGATGCCCAGTCCAGGGTAGGTATATTGTCGGCCACGTTTGTTAAAAATTTGTTCCGATAATCGTCTAAAAATAATTCAGAGCTCCACAACTTTGCTAGTGTAGTGATGATGCATTCTTACGTTTTTGTTTTTCGCGGAACTACTTTACTCGAGATTAACAGTCGACGTAGGTCCTAACGTTTCGCTCAGATATCTTTTGTCCGTACTCCGTAGGGTTTTAAATTTGCCGTTTTTAATCACGTCAGGGTCCCCATGTAATGATAATTGTTTCCATTATGCACAAGTAATTTATTGTGATTATAACTAGATAAATTCGTGAATAAAGGTAGCAAACAAATTGATTGTTATTTTGTGAACGATGTAGTCTTTTGTATATCCGTACAACGAGGTATTTTACCTCGACCTTGTAATGTCAGGCTTACTGAGAAAATAGAGGGCTCAGTAGCAAAATATCATAACACTGTCTATCTACCATTTGATATTCAAGTTCATATACAGAATGCTTCCACTTGGGCAGATATCATTTATGCTCCCCCCTCCACCCCTCACCCCCTTCCCCCATTCTCCCCATGCACGTGCATAAATTGGCATAATTCCTTAAACAAAACTGTGTGTTTCCGCATATCATTTTATTCAAATGCTGATTGATTCCTCGCCACGTCCTATCCTTCATTTTTACCTACCCCCCGCACCCCCTCCCCTCTCCCCACTCAGATAAATTAGTTTTCTGATATCCTTTGTATAATTCCTTTGAAATTTTTCAGATACAAAGTTTAGACTAACTTTTCTAAAAATCATGTTCTGCAGTCCCATCGCTGCCCCCAGCTCAATTTTGCACAACCCACAACATGTTGACTTTTGAATCTAAACTATAATTGTCCGTATCCTATCGTTATCATTATTACACCCATATACTTCGTACACACCCTCAAAGAATCATGGCCAACAGTGTTGGGACAAAACCGCTTAAAAGTTTAAACGGCATTTCATCCCACCTCCCCTCTTTCAATGTTGTGCGCTTTGCAAAAAAGCATGGTAAAATGCGACTTTCAACATTGTTCGAGGGGAGTGGGGATTTGTTCAAAAGACTGCTTTACATGATATGATATTCTTTTGCCCTCTTCTATACTTCTACAACCGTGGCCAAAAGTAGTTGGGACAAATCCCCACTCCCCTCGACACCCATACATAGAGTGTGGACCCTTTTAGGGGCCACACACCCTATGTATATTACTAGCCGCTTATGGTGGAGGGTGTCGAAAGTGTTAGAAAAATAAAAGCAACTTAGTCACTTTGGGATCTATTGTCAATGGAGGAGCCTAAATCGTGGGTGGTGAGCAGGTGGTGTGCTTTGGTGGGGTGTTTTGATCTAAAAACAAATTAAGCTTTGAATAGGATTTATAGGTAGTAAGGTATACCATATATGTTTGTAAACAATGTGTTCAAAGATTTTACAAGAAATACAAGTAAAATAAATGGGACTGGAATTAGCAGGATCAGTCTTGTTACTTTTTTAAAGATGTGGGCTATGTTGGCTGAGCACCAGTCAAGGTGGAGGGATCTAGAATTAACAGACTGATGAAATTTATGGGTGAGGATAGAAGTAAAGGATGAGGACAGCGTTTATGAATAGTAGAAGAAAGACCGTCGGGACCAGGGAATGTATCATCTTGTATGTTTAATAATTTAAGGATACCACCCTCAGAGACGGAAATATGTTTAGTAGGGTGAGTATGGGACTGGACTAAAGTAGGGGCAGAGGTATATGCTCTTAGTGGTGAAAGCTGCTTGAAACTGGTTATTTAGGGTAACACAGATTTGTGAAGTGTTAGTAATTGTATGACTATTGTTTTTTAAAGACCGCTATTTGTGTTTTAAAATAGAAATAGAAAATAATATTACGCCATCAGCAATTTTTGTTTGTACTGCGACACCCCCTACCCCAATTGAAAAGGCTGGCTACACCCTTGGAGGTAAAATGTTAAATTGACAGCGTAGAGACCCCGCCCTATGGCATCGAGGTTGTTTAGCCGAACCAGGATGCTCTTTTGAAAAGTTCCTGATAAATAACATTATACCGTTATATGTTGGTCGAACAATTGGTTCTAGACTAGTGGAAATGCATATATGAAGGCTGAAGGTATGTAATACTTAAGATTTAGAATTCTCAACGTATAGTGTCAGCTCTCTCAAACAGAAGAAGTGTCTCCGACTTCATGCACTGACTCTTATGCGAAACAGAGTTTATCTGAGATGACCCGAGTAAATGTTATAAATGACAAAGCAAAAACGCTATGCAGCTATTCAATAGTTTGGTAACCTTTTATTTGGATAACGCAAAGTCATAAAGGGAATATAAAATATTGAAATCAGTGAAGGGAGTAAAAATTCGACTTTCTGTTCAACTTTGTAGTTTTCATTTGTTTAGCAATCAGTATCCGATCAGTGCATGCACGTGTTCATGTACTCTATGTACATGCACTCTATGTTCATGCACTCTGTGTTCATGCACTCTATGTTCATGCACTCTATGTTCATGCACTTTATGTTCATGCACTCTATGTTCATGCTTCTTGCTCTTTATGTGCATGTACTCTATGTTCATGCACACTTTATTCATGCACTCTTTATTCATGCACTCTATGTTCATGCACTCTATGTTCATGTACTTCTATGTACATGCACTCTATGTTCATGCACTATATGTTCATGCACTCTGTGTTCATGCACTCTATGTTCATGCACTCTATGTTCATGCTTCTTGCACTTTATTCATGCACTCTATGTTCATGCTTCTTGCACTTTATGTCCATGCACTCTATATTCATGCACTCTATGTTCATGCACTCTATGTTCACGCACTCTATCTTCATGCACTATATGTTCATGCACTCTATCTTCATGCTTCTTGCACTTTATGTGCATGTACTCTATGTACATGCACTCTTTATCCATGCACTCTATGTTCATGCACTCTCTGTTCATGCACTGTATGTTCATGCACTGTATGTTCATGCACTCTATGTGCATGCACTTTATATTCATGCACTCTTTATTCATGCACTCTATGTTCATACACTCTATGTTCTCGGAAAGCTCTCGGAAAATTGACATTTCAAGAGCAAAATCCTATGTCACAACGCATAGTAAGCAGGTGTATTATACAATTCAAAATTCATGTCAAAGAGAGCTATATATAATACACCATATACAAAACACAAAATCATAAAAACGTATAATGTGGAAATATAATCTTTTATTGTTTACGTTTGTACATGATTAGGTTGATCGTCACTCTTTGAGAAATATGGGTTGTCTAAAAAAAAGGTTTTCAATAATTTACTACAAACTTGTGTAAATGTTGTCAAACTTTTAAAATGGGCCTGTTCTGTATCACGTGTATACCGACACCCACCCGCCCCTCTCTCCCCCTCCCCCTCTCTCTTGTCCCCTCTCTCTGTCTGTTTGTCTTAGTTCATGTATTTAAATACAAAATCGCACAAATCTTTAATATATTATTACCGAAGAACCTTTTTTTTTAAAGAAAAAGTGCACTTTTGAAATCTAAAAACATGATAAGCACCTGGAATGTCAAAGTTTGTTGAACCGACGGGACCAATCTGAACCGACGGATTAAGATATTAGAGGAGGGCGATCGCCCCTCTCGCCCCCCCCCATTTGGCTACGCCACTGGGTACGCTAGCAAACAATGTAGAAGCAGCAAAGTTTATGCATCTGTGAACAAGTTGCGTTGCAGCTCAACAGTGCCCTTGAGTGGATCTATTAGGGAGTTAAAAGGAATACCATTTAATTTTTGCTCAGGAAAATTCTTTTCTGATAAATTTTTATGGAACAGTGTAGAATGAACTATTTAAACCTCCATTTGTGAGAAACATTTAAAATAAAACCACTTGGGTGTTTTTGTCGAATTGTTAAAACTACAATCTTATATATAGCTCTATACGTTGGCTGAAGATTGGCATCATATGTTGCCAAACGTTGGCACTATGTTGTGTTGGCCAGTTGGCTGACAAGCTAACAACGTTGAACCAATGTTGGGCCAGCGCACCGTAGCCAACGGTTGGATATGCACATTTAACCAACATTAGCCCAACGTTAGATTTTGTGTGTTGCAAGTGTTAGGGTTAATGTTGAGCCTAAAGCACTCCTCGAGCAGCCAAAAAGCACTCCTCAGAAGGCATGGTACAATTGGTGGCATAAAAGTGGACTAGATCGATAAGTGAGGGCGTCGTCTTTTGGCTGACTTTTTTTCAAATATTCATCGACCTGTTTTGTCTCCCAAAGTGAATCTCAGCCTTGGTTTATATAAGATAAGTTAAGTCTTATAGCTCTCCACTAGGGTCAAAATCTTTGTTGAATAATCACGAGTCTCTGAAAACTGCGCATTCACTTTCGGTTTAATTTAATCATGCATGATGTTTCCAGCATGCACGCTGGAATATGATAATTTCCCCTCCCCCATTGCTTTTTGCTATAAGACAGGGACAATAGGAAGTCGCTATATAACAAAATCAGGTAAAATATTGCTATGGATGAAAATTTAATAACAAAAACATATTTCAGGTAAGGTCGGGCCAATTAATAATCATGAGGCTCACTGCTCTGATTGATACTAAATGAATCTGACAAATGTAATCTCTTCTTCTGCACTGTCTGGAAGCCCGATTAGCTCAGTCGGTAGAACATGAGACTCTTGATCGCAGGTTTGTGAGTTCGAGCCCAACGTTCGGCGATATCTTATTTTATTTTACCCCACCCCAGCGTACATGTCAAGAATTTGATTAGACAATAACAATTATATGTCAAATTGAATAAAAATCTATCAGTAGTCCCCAAAAATGTAGCATTGGCTGAAAATTCCTCAAATTTTGATCAGCAATAAGTCTGGGACGCACAAAGAGCTATTTACAAAATAAGAATAAACTTCCATGGACCTTACAAGTGAAAAATCTGAAATTTTGCTTTTTAACAACTTTTCACTGGATTTTAATGACATAAAATATTGCAGATCAGAAACTGTCTCTTGTCATCATGGCATATCAGAGAGATGCATCTCCCTGGTCATACATTCTATTAACAACAGTATACACAGTACTGTGCTCATATGAATTTCACCTCTTGTGTTGTCAATTTATATAACAGTATAAGACCGGCTAGCGCAGTCGGTAGAGCATGAGCCTTTTATTTTCAGGATCGTGGGTCCGACTCCCACGTTGTGCGAAGTTTTGTTTGTCTTATCCCCACCCCCAACTACTGCCATACATTCAGTTTAAGTAATCATTGAAATGAAATAGTAGGCGAATCTATCAGCGTTTAAATCTTTGTAAAAATAGACAAATCCTGAATATACCCTAAAAGTTTATAACAAGATCTACAAAAATTAGTTAGGTGAGAAATCGAAAGAAAAAAAAAAAAAAAAGAAGAGATAATGTTTAATCAATTGTACTGATCATCATTCGGAATATTTTGCATGTCGCAAATAATGTGAAAAGCAAATAAGGGGTCGTTATAATGGTTTAGAGAGAATTTCATAATATTTTTAGTTGCAGAAAATCAATTAAACTAGGTATATATTAGTATATATTAGAACAAATCCTATCCCAAATTCACAATCAGTCATGGGCGAGTCAGTGGTTATATTAGGTCCTAATTATATTTTTTTCTCCGGGCACTACATTAAAGGTGTCCCATGTAATATTGAAGTGTGGTTTTGTTGTACATAGCAGATGTTTGTGCTATACATTCTTCAATCTGTTAATAACTGTCATCTGCATGGTAAAAAAAAAAAAAAAAGATCAGTGTTATATATATATATAATAATGTAATAAGGGACTTCTCTTTACTATTTAAAAAAAAAAAAAAGTTTTATCTCCGTAAAGAGGCTTTTTTGAACTTTACAAAAAGATGGGTGACGGCACGCCAGAAACCTACAGTGGTCCTTATTGTTAGGATGGCTCACGCACTCTAACAAGGTCCTATTTAACTTGTTTTTACACATTCAACATTATCAACAGGGAAATAAAGGTAGGCAGATACAACTAGTTTTTCAGTATATAAAAAAGTCCAATGCAGGGCTCTTGGGCCCCAATTTTGTCTTTAAGGAAAATTACAAATAGATTATATGCGTGCGAGGCGCGTACAATTTCAAATTTTAATCTTTTTAGGAGACTCTAGTTCAATGAAAAGATCAGATATAAAATCTAAAAGGGAAGGTTTGTCAGGGAAATTTCCTTCATTTTCGGGCAATTTTCTTCCATCAGGAAATTTCAAAAGTATGCCAAAGAATAAGGGAGTGGAGAAAGATAATAGGAGAAGTGAGTCAAGAACCTTAAATGGTCGTTGAAGGTGAAGACATTAGTTGGCACGAGAATTATCCTTCCCACAAATAAAGCTCTTTGTTTTCGTACACCAACTCACCATAGAAATGAAGAAAACTGGAACCCATACGCATGGCTCCCTTTACTCAAATTATACCATAAAAAGCTTTTATTTTGAAAATGGGATTTTATTGTCAAAATGGACTGGAATAAAGCCTTCACATTACAATTATACTCCTTTTTTGGGACTAATAAACTCTGTACTAGAATAGCAATACAAAATTATGTTAGTTATTCTGTTACAGAGTTGATTAAGTACCAAAAACGGAGTATAATGTGAAGGTTTTACTCCAGTCCATTTTGACAACATAAATCCATTTTGGAAATAGCTGTTCATACCCTTATAAATTTTAACTAGCTACAGCATGGCCCTGATCTAGAGACAAAAATTGTGGTTTATCTAGGAAAAATTTCGCATGTATATTACTTGCATAAAAACCAATGGTATGGAGGCAGGGGAGGTAGAGGTATCATCATGGGACCTGAATTTCCAACGGTCAATATTTTCTTTGATTAAATATTGCATGGAACTCCTCAAATCAAGACGAAAACCAAAGATATATTTTTTCATAGGCAGTTTATTTCATATGTTAAAATGATTTTCGTGAAAAACAAAACAATATAAAGTGATATGGAATGCGAGAGAAGCTGGACGGAGTATTAAAAGCACATGCAATAAAGATAGTTAGCTGTTCAGCCTGTTCATCACGTATGTAAGAGCAAAATAACGATAACAGAATGACTGAGAAGATATAATCAACCTCATCCTTTTTATAAGATATCAAAGTTTAAAGTTGTCACAAATTTGACCTGAAAATAACTGGTATTAGCCTAGAATTTAATTACACAGGAAGTGATGTCACGACTAACATCCCTCAAATGTCTGTGCATTTGTTTGTTTGCCACAATTTAATAATGACCAAAAATGGACGACAAAAAAAAAAAAAAATTTTGAGCTGATTTTAATGACATTTGTGATGAACAATAATTTTAAAAACAATGTATCTTATGTTGTCTCAGGGAGCCATTGGTCTTTTAACAATTGCAAAATGTGATTTATGAGGCCATAATCATCAGCATTATGAAGCAGATGTTTGGCACCAGTCATATTTACACAAAACCCCCAAAACAATAATATTCAGTGTCTCTAAACAGAAAAAAAAAAAAACTTTATTTTTTACCATTCCATTTTCATTATTTTTCCAAAATCATCAGATGCGCATGGCTGACCACAGATGATTGTTACCAGTCATATTTACGCAAATTCCCAAAGCATCTTTTAAACAGAAAAACTATTTTTCACCTTTTCCTCTACCATTCCATTTTCATTATTTTCCAAAATCATCTAAGATGCGCATGGCTGACAGCTGAACCTCTCCAGGAAGAACAAATCAAGATATACGTTCATTTGCACACTGCAATTCCATCATGCAAAACACTTAAATATTCATCTTATTCAAATATAAAATCATTTTACTTTTGATAATTAGTGTTTCACTGATGTCGAACATTATGGACATTTCAGACAAGACAGTAAAATTAACTTTCCAGGAAATCTGAAAATTATGTTGAACTGTGAATGATATCCTTAAACATGGAATCACAATCACATATTTAAACAACCAAACTTGGGTCCATGGTTACAAACTTAAAATAGCTCAGAAATAAAATGAAATCCATAAAGCAGTTTAGATTTATCTTTACTAAGTATTTTGTTGCTGCATACATTAGTTCTTGAAAAGTTAATTGTAAAAGCATTCATTTACCATTGTATGCAATGACATTGTCAACGATTACTGTAGTTTACATATTAATTAAAATATTGTATTTTTTTGTCAAGAACAAAAGAATGGAACTTAACAATTTTGAAATAGATTGGACTCCTGCATCTAATGAATGCAGTTGTCATTTATTAAGATTAATATCTTCAAAAATGTATAATATAATCAAAATATATAATATTTATATATATATTTATAACTTCAAAAATATTCATTTGCTTAAATGGAGAAGGCAGCATAACAATTTGAAGGGGCCATAGTCTCACCATGGTAAAATCATGTAACAATCAAGGGTGATAAACAGCTTTTAGATATGCAGTTGGAATTTGGGGGAGGGTAAAAGACTCATTGACTAAGGGTCATTGTCCCCTCTGCCAGTCTCACTGCTCTGCATATTGCTACTCCATTTTCATTGGTTTAAAAACATTTGAATTGGATGCTATCACAACAGCTCTGTATCAGGGTCTTCACCAGAGTAGACACAAATGAGATGCCCCTTTATGAAAATTCAAAATCAACACCACTTCAAAATCTTGATTATCATGCAATCAGGAATTACTGCTGTATTTTGCAGAATTTGGTTGTCCCTGGAGCAAGAAAAGTGAATTGTTGACCCCTTCTATGTAATAGAAAATTGGTACTTAAACATTACATGTGAAACAAATACAAATATTAAAATTGGAATGATTCAGTGTGGCACCAATGAGTACATTTATGCAATGGAATACTTATGAAAACATAAATAAGGTATGGTAAAAGTTCATACACAAGAAAAACTTGAAAACCTAAAATTCAGCAACAAATAACCAAAAAAAAAAACACATTTCTTTTCAGAAAGCTTTAAATTCTTAGTAAAATTCTTCAAAACTTACAAATGAAAGTTTTGTTTTAAAAAAAGTTTGAAGGCATTTTTATTATATATGAAATGTTGCAGGTAGAACAATGAAACAATGTTTTCCTCAAAATCACATTTATTTTATTGCTTTTGCCAATTAAGAAATGGATCTAAGACAAAGAGGTGAAGACTTAAGAGTGGAATTTCATTACTAAATGAAAAGATGAAATTTATGAAACCATTTTCAGGTTGGTCACACACATACCTTACTCGGGAATGTCACACACGTAATGTACCAGAGAATGTTTTCAATGAAATGATGGTTTGGTTTGCACCGTGACAGTCAGAGTCAAATGAAATGAATATCTTAAATAACTGGGCTTAAAATATTTTTAAAACAACTAAGGATTGAGGATTTTCAGTATTTTTTTGGGCAATCAAGATTTGTTTCCTCTGTATATTCCTCAAGTTTTTTCTGTTATCTCATTCTGAACATACCTTGCACACCACAATGCAAAGAGACAACCTGGTATTTATCTAGGGGCCATTCTACAGACTTGTTACACAAGAAACGGCCAACATGATGGCCCTATATGAGGGGTTCCGCAGTCTGTCACACACTTAACACACTTGAGAAAAGCTACAGCAGACACCTATGTACCTATTATCTTTACATATTTCTGTCATAGGAAGAAGACACTTTTGATATTCTCACCTGCAATATTAACATGCAATAAACACATTTAATACATTAATCATGACAGCGTTAACATTAGAAGGAAAGCACAATCCTTTGCATAGAAAGAGATGACAAGTGTTAATATCTTAAGATGATAGTTTGGCTCAATATGCCATTATGTTTATCTACAAATAACACAATAATAATAATATTATTAGAGCTCATAAATAAAATCACAATCACAACAATAAATACAAATTTCAGGAAAAAACTGATACAAATTCAAGGTGTGTTTAATTATTTTCTCAAAGGAATGTAGGAGTACACTGGATGGCACAATTCTTAAAATTGTGATACAAAGCTCTGAAAACCCTCAGAATGAGGTTTACGTCTAACTCAACAGTTAAGACTGATTACAGTCATTATCATTCCTTATTTTCCTGTTGAATGACAAATGAAAAGGCTTAATATATCTTAAACAGGTACTTTGCTTAAATATGCCATAACATTTTTATCACCAAAAGATATGTTATATGATGATAATGTTATAGATAATAAATAATATCACAATCACAAGAATAAATAAGTGCTTATTTCAAGAAAAGGCTGATATAAAGTCAAGGTGTGTGTTTTCAATAATTTCTTAAAATATTTTTTTGGGATAATTTGTAGATGACACAAATCTTAAAATTCTGATTGTGATACAAAGCTCTAGTAACCCTCAATTAACCTCTCTAAGTTAGATGATTGACAGCTTTTTAAACCAATCATTGCATGAATTTGCCTAGCAACAAAATCTGTGTAACTAAGTGGGGCAAAAATCCTATGCAGCTAGCTAACGCACACACTCATGCAGTCAATGCAATATACTGTACAAAACAAACTTCTGCACACACAGACTGAGTGATTAGCAAACAGAATTTTGTTTACTCAAATTTGCAAAAAAACTCTAAAGATCCTGAGAAGTGCCATAAATGAATCAAAGCTTATGGCAGGCCACATGACCATCTAAATGTCAATGCATTGGTCATGCATGATTGTGGATTTGAGGTTTGTTTTCCCCACCTAGTTACCGCATTGCTATGGTGGGTGTGGCCTATTCTTCAACTTAGTGAGGTCAATTCAGGTCAATATCAAACTCTACAATTAAGACTGACCACAGTCATTGTTCCTGTTCAATAAATAGTTTTAATATGTTAAGATGGTAAAGTCTGGCTCAATATGCCATTACATATTTATCACCAAATAGTACATAATATGATAATAATGTTGATATAATACATTAATTAACAATCACAACAATAAATAGGGCTTATTTCAGGGAAAAGCAGATATAAACTCAAGGTCTTGACAAATATTTTCTCAAAGAACTGTACGAGTACATTAGATAACAAAATTAAAATTCTTACATCAAGACAAAGATCTGGTAAGATTTATTGTTTTAAAAACCAACAGCTATTTTTCCAAAGCACCCGTAAACTGCACCATGACAGACCAATGCCTAAGATGAAGATCTCACTCCCTTAGATGAATTAAACATTTGAACTAAAAAGTAACAAAATATAGTATTCCAAAGCACTGCATGAGTGAATTATAGTAAATAAAATACTATGTATCTGCTAATGAATCATATCGAAATTGGTGTAATATTTCTAATAATAAATTGTATTTTCCTTCCAAACTCCTTAATCAATTTAATTACACCATGTAGACTTGTGTATTAGTCCTCTCCTGATGTAAATGTAAAGATTGTAAGTCACAAAATCTCAACATATATTTTAAATAAAATAAACAAAGGCAAGTTAGGAATGTACACCTGTTACTACTAATGATTTTAGTATCTGACCTTAAATATTTGCTTTAAGGAATGAAGGTTTTAAAGGAATATTCCTATGGATTTTCATTTTTTCATAAATGATACAGAAAATTTGTAGAAACAAAGTGGTGCAAAACTATGTTAATATCTTATTCCGTTTAAAAGTTATAACAATTTAAAGAGTAGAAAAAAAGTTCTTAAAAACACCTCGTACAGTATATGTCCTTCAACTTGGTGATGTCATCAAGGCAATTCCAGCACAGTTCTTATGTATTTCTTATAAATTTAATCACACGTTTTTTTACATTATTGAACAGCATTTTCGGTTCATTATAGAGATAGGGTAGAATATATAATTTACAAGAAAACATTTTGCTTTTTTCTTGGTGTACATCACATTTACAATGTGAAAAAAAAAATCTAAATCTTTCTTAAAGAAATACAAAAGACATTTTGTTAAAATTGTCTATATGACATCACAGATGTTGCCAATCAGTCACTTTTGTCAAAATTCAAAAATACTTTTAAAATGTTGTAACTTCTAAATGGAATAAGATATCAACATAGTTTTTTCATCACTTTGTTTCTAAAAAATTTGTCTATCATATATGAAAAATGAAAATATCCATGGGAATATTCCTTTAATAATTTTTTTGCAATTTTGTTCCTTTTTTATTTGTCCACTTTTATATTAGATAAAACAAGCATGACCACTTACTTTTACTTCAAGCTTGCAACAAAAATAATGACAAGCCTAATCAAATATCTTTCAGTACTTGGGTAGTTAAATTGTATTGAGATGACAGACTGAACTTGTTTGTTTTACGTGGAACCGCTTCTAGTCTAAACAAAAATAATGACAGTGCTGGAAGATACTCTTGGTATTTTTCAGTACTTGGGCAGTAAAATTGTATCAAGAAGACAATATTCTTAAAGAATTTTCTTAGTGATCAAGCAAATTTTTTAGTGATCAAGCAAATTTATCCTACATGAAATAGGACTTCAAAAGAAACAAATTGCTGGAGAAACTACTCCAACATCTTATTCCATTAGGAAGATATTTAAGTTTAAAATTCAGTCTTATTCGAGTAGAAATGACTGGTGTAGTAAGTCTACTATGGAAGGTTGGCACCCAAATCCTCACTTTTTGAAAATTGTTCATGTATTTCAAAGGAGATTGATTTAACTTTTTCACTGTTTTAATTATTCATTTTCAAACTTTCTTCAGGTGGTTAATTATTATCACCCTTACTAGATTCTGTTTATTACTTTCCTGGCACATCCAATGGTTTTAAAGGCACAAATTCCAAGAAAAAATAGGATAGAATACATAAAGACTTTGAGGATGTGACCACTAAGTCTGATTTCAGTCGTTTCTACAACACAAATGGCACAAAACTTTAAACTTAAATACTTCCTTTGGGCTTGTTAATGCTTTCTTCAACATTTTGCTTCCATTAAAGTCCTCTTTCATTTAAGATAACTTGCTTGACCACTAAACTAATCCTTTAATTTGAAAATTATGAGTCAAAGAAATCATCTGCCACTGGCTGTCTGTTTTTCTCGACACTCGAGACCCACTGACCCTCACTTTCTGACCCATCATCCTCTGAGCCTGTGTAAAGAGGGGGGTACCCTCCAGGGTTCACACGTTTTAATGGACTGCTCCGGCCATCGTATATCCTTTCTGAGGTGGTTGTTGACGCTGAGCCTTGGATTCCAGTTGTTTTGTTGTTATTTTCTCCATCTAACCAGGAGTCTACATCTGATGGTATAAAAAAAAAAAAGGAAGTATAATATTTTGATCAATAAGGAGTTAATTATTAATAGATGTAAAATATATATGGACAGGTAGCAACATCATCAGCTGGAATGGTGGGAAGTGTACTGAAAATAACACAAAGTTCCATCAAACTCAGTCAAAAATTGACCATTCTACAGATTTTTAAAACTTAGTTACCTAATTAGCATAATTTTTGTAATAATTTGTGACCTCAGAATAGGACTACTAGAAACTTGCTTATATACACTTTTTTTGGCCCTTCCTCTAAATATTTTGAATAGGAGAAGTTGGTTACAGTGAAGAGGAAATAGGATATTATGTTAACCTTGACTCAGATTTAACAGTAGAACTTAATTTGAGAACCTTTAATATTTGAAATTTGAGGGGAAAATAGAAAGAATTAAATTAAAGAATTTTAGCTGTATTTCTGTTCATACATCATCCCTTTTGTGCACGCTGAACTTTGTAACAAACTTTGATTTGTCATAAGTTAACACTATGAGTGCTACTGTGATCATATGAGGCCTGGCCTCCTCAGGATGTAATGCTCTATTATGGGGAGAAAATCTTTATCTGTCTATAAGGGTTGGAAAAATACCACAAAAGTCACTCGCCAACCGTTTATAAAATTTGGTGAGTAAATATGATGCAGCCAGTATTTCTAATCGCCAACTATTTTGAACTTCTAGCCAACACTTTTAACTGAAATTTGAAAATTTTCACGCCACTGGCATGCCTTTGTGGTGCCTCTTTCCTGGGCCTGAATTCATGACTGTACATAAAAACACAGCAGGACGTCTCAAAATCAAATGCTAACGTTCAAATTTTGATTTTTGGACTTTACTGGAAATACCACTTTTAAAAGGAGGACAAGTGGAGGGCAAGGGGCATTTTTTGGTGGAGAAAAAAAGCACAAGCAGTATTGTATGTTACCTTAAATAAAACAATTTATTATGCATATCAAAACAAAGATTTTCAGTAGTCATGGCTATAATTGAGTGTGTCGAGTACTACAGTATATTATACAATTTTTAATCGCTGCAACTTTGTTTTGCTCGCCAAAGAGGCAAGTGGTTTTTTCCAACCCTGCTGTCTATATACCATTAATGACGTAAGTTATTTAGAGGAACTTAGAGCACAAACCTTCAGCAATCTGTAGTATTTTGATGTATGTCCATACTTATGGGTTTAGATACATGTTTTATGACTCCCTATGTCATTCAATTACTTTAGGGTACAGGTTTTAATTGTTGCTGCTAGGTCACGGAATCAAAACCGCATAATTTATCATAATAAAGGCTGAAAATTCCCAAGTGCAGTAAATGCTCAATCTTTGACCGAATTTGATGAAACTTTGAGTTATTTTCATGGTTTATAGAATATTTTCTTCAATTTAGCTAGAGTAATTCCTGGCTGTCCGTAGATCTTTAAGATCATAGATAGGTCACACTTACCATCGTCAGCATTGAATGTTTCATCTTTTTCAACGTCATAACCTTCATCATCAAATGAGTCTTGTAATCTCTTGGCTCTTGCCTGCCTTGCCCTGAGTTCTCTTTGCTTCTGTTTTGCTATTCGAGCTGCTTTCACCTTCTCTCTATTTTTAGCTGCGGAATCAATCTTGTCCTCTATCTATAAGGAAGACGAAAGAAAATAAGTGTTTTGTAAAGATGTCAAAAGCTAATTCCATCAAGCCATTAGGCTCATAGAGCCAGTGCTAATCCCTGGTTTCCATGACGCAAGCGGATGAGAGTACATGACTTCCTCCTGGATGTGATGCCAGTCCATAGTAGAATTACTCCCCAGCAGTGCTGGTACTCATTTTACAGCTGAGTGGACTGAAGCAAGTAGAGTATTAGTGTCTTGCTCAAGGACACAATGCAGCGCTCGTGATGGGAATCGAACCTGGTACCTTTTGAATGCTTGACTTCTTAACCACTGCACTTAAAGATGTAACTTGAAGTATAAACTATCAACCTAAAACAGGATGTATGATGTGGAAAGTTACAGCTCTTAGCATGAACTGAAACAAACAGGAGCCAAAAATATTCAAATTCATGATCATGTCTTCATCTTTTAGATAGGATGCATGAACCTGCTAAAAATCAAGTGCAGGTAATTACAGTATTAAAGCCACATCAAGAGGTATTAATAGTTTTCAATTGAATCCCAATATCACCTTATTTGGCAAAGGTGTGTTTGCCCTGCACAAAACAAACATGTCACACAAAATAAAGAACTGAAACGTTTTAAAAACCCACAGTATCCCAGTTTTTCTTTCAAAACAATCAATTTCCATTAAGTACAGCTACTTCCAAAAAACAAACACCCAGATTCAGGTATTTTTTAAAGTATATAAACTTAATGGGGGAACTGACCTGCACGCAAAGCCCCGTCAGTATTTGGCAATTTCCCCACCTATATATATGATATTCAATGACCTCCAAAGGTATACATTTTTAAAATTCAAAGCAGTGGTTGTTCTGATCGTTCAGAGAGTACTGGGTATTGAGCCTGCGCAAAGTTGCCCTGTATCAACAAATTCACTTCAGTCACCCTGAAATGCCTGCTTCGACTTGAAACTGCCTTAAACGTTCCCATTTAATACGGTGCAATGTCATGAGATTGATGCCTAGAAAATACAGGAGAACTATTAAGCAAAATGGACAATCACATGCACTCTGACATGTACTTTGTTGTGTTGCAATTAATATTGCCTCGCCTGTCAAGCTCAACATATTCCCGTCAGTCACAATTCCTCACAAAATATGCCTCAATTGTCCTCATGAACCTAGCCAATGTCGTGAGATTCTTGCATGCCTCAATTGTCCTCATGAACCTAGCCAATGTCATGAGATTCTTGCATGCCTCAATTGTCCTGATGAACCTAGCCAATGTCGTGAGATTCTTGCATGCCTCAATTGTCCTCATGAACCTAGCCAATGTCTTGAGATTCTTGCATGCCTCAATTCTCCTCATGAACCTAGCCAATGCCGTGAGATTCTTGCATGCCTCAATTGTCCTCATGAACCTCGCCAATGTCGTGAGATTCTTGCATGCCTCAATTGTCCTCATGAACCTAGCCAATGTCGTGAGATTCTTGCATGCCTCGTCCTCATGAACCTAGCCAATGTCGTGAGATTCTTGCATGCCTCGTCCTCATAAACCTAGCCAATGTCGTGAGATTCTTGCATGCCTCAATTGTCCTCATGAACCTCGCCAATGTCGTGAGATTCTTGCATGCCTCAATTGTCCTCATGAACCTAGCCAATGTCGTGAGATTCTTGCATGCCTCGTCCTCATGAACCTAGCCAATGTCGTGAGATTCTTGCATGCCTCGTCCTCATGAACCTAGCCAATGTCGTGAGATTCTTGCATGCCTCAATTGTCCTCATGAACCTCGCCAATGTCGTGAGATTCTTGCATGCCTCAATTGTCCTCATGAACCTAGCCAATGTCGTGAGATTCTTGCATGCCTCAATTGTCCTCATGAACCTAGCCAATGTCGTGAGATTCTTGCATGCCTCAATTCTCCTCATGAACCTAGCCAATGTCGTGAGATTCTTGCATGCCTCAATTGTCCTCATGAACCTAGCCAATGCCGTGAGATTCTTGCATGCCTCAATTGTCCTCATGAACCTAGCCAATGTCATGAGATTCTTGCATGCCTCAATTGTCCTGATGAACCTAGCCAATGTCGTGAGATTCTTGCATGCCTCAATTGTCCTCATGAATCTAGCCAATGTCTTGAGATTCTTGCATGCCTCAATTGTCCTCATGAACCTAGCCAATGCCGTGAGATTCTTGCATGCCTCAATTGTCCTCATGAACCTAGCCAATGTCGTGAGATTCTTGCATGCCTCAATTGTCCTCATGAACCTAGCCAATGTCGTGAGATTCTTGCATGCCTCAATTGTCCTCATGAACCTAGCCAATGCCGTGAGATTCTTGCATGCCTCAATTGTCCTCATGAACCTAGCCAATGTCGTGAGATTCTTGCATGCCTCAATTGTCCTCATGAACCTAGCCAATGTCGTGAATTCTTGCATGCCTCAATTGTCCTCATGAACCTAGCCAATGTCGTGAGATTCTTGCATGCCTCAATTGTCCTCATGAACCTAGTCAATGTCGTGAGATTCTTGCATGCCTCAATTGTCCTCAT
This sequence comes from Chiridota heheva, assembly GCA_020152595.1. Lineage (NCBI taxonomy): Eukaryota > Metazoa > Echinodermata > Holothuroidea > Apodida > Chiridotidae > Chiridota > Chiridota heheva. The sequence continues at coordinate 1,036,143 of JAIGNY010002293.1, read as the reverse complement.
GAACCTAGCCAATGTCGTGAGATTCTTGCATGCCTCAATTGTCCTCATGAACCTAGCCAATGCCGTGAGATTCTTGCATGCCTCAATTGTCCTCATGAACCTAGCCAATGTCGTGAGATTCTTGCATGCCTCAATTGTCCTCATGAACCTAGCCAATGTCGTGAGATTCTTGCATGCCTCAATTGTCCTCATGAACCTAGCCAATGTCGTGAATTCTTGCATGCCTCGTCCTCATGAACCTAGCCAATGCCGTGAGATTCTTGCATGCCTCAATTGTCCTCATGAACCTAGCCAATGTCGTGAGATTCTTGCATGCCTCAATTGTCCTCATGAACCTAGCCAATGTCGTGAGATTCTTGCATGCCTCAGTTGTCCTCATGAACCTAGCCAATGTCGTGAGATTCTTGCATGCCTCAATTGTACTCATGAACCTAGCCAATATCGTGAGATTCTTGCATGCCTCAATTGTCCTCATGAACCTAGCCAATGTCGTGAGATTCTTGCCAACAAAATATGTGAAAACTAATTTCTGCTTAATTTTTCAAACAATATATGAAGCACTGCTTCTGCGCAAGTGGACAAATTTCAGAAAAGTAACCTTTGATTTGTCACTTTACTCTCTTGGATTGAAACAAACACAAGAGCACTACTAATTCCTAATCCTTGGCGTAAGCGGAAGATAGCACAGAACTCCCCTGGATAAAAAGACGCCAGTCCATTGCAATTCAACTCTCCAGCAGTGCTGATATTCATTTACAGCTGAGTGGACTGGAGCAAGTAGAGAAAATGCCTTGCTCAAGGTCACAATGCAGGGCTTCTGGATGGAATCGAACCTGGTACCTTTTGCATAGGAGCATGACTCCCTGTGGGTCCTCCTGCTACTCATCAGAAAAAAATGTTAAATTTTCATTATTTTTTAAAAATTTTTTTATATTTAATAATCTTTAATTAATTTTCATAAATGAAATACCTTACTGTACATGGATACAGAACACGGATTGATAACATAATAAGCAATTATACTGCACAACAAATGCACCTCTGTTTTAGTAGAAAATATGACTTACTTTTTTGGAAGTAGTTTGCTGATCATTTTGCTGACTGTATTGCATTGCAGCCATCAAGTCCTTCCTTCTCTTGGAAGATTTTTTTGAAAGTTCTGATTTGCTTTCTAATGCCTTTTGATAAAAGAGAAAACATTCAAATGCATTTCAACTTACAATATGGCTGTAAAATATTACAACAAGCCTGCCCACTTCAAGGTTATTTAAAGACATGCTGTGCTTCAAATGAAAAGCATACAATATCTTTTTTTAAATACAAAGTAACATTACATTCCTTGGTATGCCCTAAGTTGATTTAAAATTAGCTTAAAGTTTGTCGCTTAGTGCACATAGGTTTAAAGTATTTCGTATCACACCTTATCATAAGTACTTTCATTTTGCTGTATAAAAATTGCAACTGAAACTCAACCCTACACTTCCTTTGATAAGTACAAATAGCAAAGCTATTGTTGATCCCTGTCCCAAGAACAAAACAGATCTTAAAAACTTGTAAATATATAAATACAATCATAATGTACACACGTTTTTAACACTTCAGTTTTTTGATGTAAAAGTGGTCCACAAATTTAAATAACCTTGCTAGCTACCTCTTCCTGTAGGCGTTAATACATAGGGGGTGTTACACCCTCCCACTTTCAATAAAGCTGTCGTTAAAATTGAAGACCTGTCGGTAAATCAAGGTCCGTATCGGTAAAATTTCCATCAGAGACAATGAAAACTTTTAACAAACAGATTGCAAAATTATGAAACTTGTTCTGCGATTTTTTTCTTTCTTTTTTTTGCTTTTCAAAATTTTTAAAATTACAGTATGAGGGCCCTGAATGTGTTAATAAACTTTTTGTTAGTAGCATCAAAATCTTTCATCGGTAATTTTTTTTATTTACACCCCCTTCTCCCCCTAATCACAAGGGTCTACTGATGCCACTGCCAGTGAGTGGAGGAATAGTTTCATCCTCATATACACATTTTAAATCTTCATACCCAAAAATACTCTAGAAGTGGCAGATTAGCTTTAAGTCAAGTGATTTCATGGCATGTTGGATCATATTCAGCTTAAAAGTCTGTCATAATGGCAAAAATTTAGGTCAAATGTTTGATCTTTGATGTGAATATGTTCAGAAAATTACTTATACAACACATTAACAACTATAATTCAAACTTAGGATGTTCTTCCTATCAGTGTTTACATTAAGGTGGGGAACCCCACATATATTATCATATTCCTGCTGAAAAATAATCACAGGGGAGAAAATTCCCATACAAAAAAAGATAATTTGGTAATTTTGGGCATTTTGGAGGGTATTTTTGGTCTTTTTTAGTATTTTTCCAAAAAGATATCCCCCCTCCCCCCATTTTTTAAAATCCTCAAAAACATTATACAAGGGGGTAAAAAAATAAAAAATTAAACCTTAGAAAGAACACTGCTTCCTATGTACATGATCTGCTGTTATAGAAAATTAAAAAAATTCTGGCTTGTGGGATCCTAACTTCTCTAACCAATAAAGGAAATATAGAGATATATCATGGCCGTCTGATAAACAAGTTGTGAAACATGGTGAATGAAGACCCACTGGAAATCAAATTAGATTCTATTTTACCTTCAATCTTCTTTCCTCTGACAATTTCAATTTCTGTTCAATCATTTCTGCTGTGAGTTTTGGTTGAGGAGCATTCTCCAGCATCTGCAAAATGTTAGACAAGAACATACTTTATGTTCGAGGATTAGTCAAGCAAGTCTGTCATATATAAAAGAGGACTTTAAGAGAAACAAAATAGTGAAGAAAGTGTACAAAAATCTTATTCCGTTAAGGAGATATTCAAGTTTAAAGCTTTGTCTTATCTGTGTAGAAATAACTGGTGTAGTAAGTCTATTATGGAAGGTTGATGTCTTCTTCCTCATATTCTTAACAACTGTTAATGTCTTTTAAAAGAAAGTTTATTTAATTTTTCACTATTAAAATTTATTTTCCCCAAAACTTTCTTCAGGTGGTATATTATAAATACCCATCCTAGATTCAGTTTTACTACTTTTTTTGACATATCCCATGGTTATTAAACAAAATCACGGAACAAAATGGGATAAAATACATAAAGACTTTGAGGAATCTGAGGCTATGACATCACAACTAGTTTGATTTCAGTTGTTTTACATAAATGATACCAAATTTTAAACTTAAATATCTCCTCAAGGGAATGATATTTTAAATGTTTTCTGCACTATTTTGTTTCTTTTGAAGTCCTCTTTCACCTAAAATACTGCAGAATGTAGACTTGCTTGACCCCTGAACTAATCCTTTAAATGAGCTCTTGCGGTACAGTATGTATGTGAGGGCCTATTATTCTGAGTCTTTAGAATATGCAAATGAACTTTTCTTTCACGTGACGGTACTAATAACCTTTAACATGAATGTTAAAAATCAACTGTAATCATTCATAACTTCATAGTGAATACATACAGTAATTTTCAACCTCACCTGTATCCTGCAAATCAAGAATCGGACTGTACACCCACATAAGATAGCAACTATCAACAACACGCGCTACTACAAGGTCTACCAAGACTGACAGATGCCAATGATAATCCTGATTCCCAATATTACAAGAATATTTTGTAAAAGTTGAACTACATTTTGTCATATTCTTAGAGATTAGTATTATAGTTATATATTAAACAATATTTATTTTGAAACAATATTTTGTCATAATCTTAGAGATTAGTATAGACCTTTCTTTTCAAACTGAGTTTAGCCAGATATAATTTCTTCAGCACTTCACCAATTAAATGCTGGGGGAACTTTTCTTTGTTTCCCAACCAATCAAGTGCAGGTTTGAGGAAAAAATGTAAGCAGTGATACGCATGCATATTTCCTTCATTTATAACGCACGTATGGTATGTGCACTTAAAAAACAAATTCATATGCTTGGTTCCATACCATGCATGAATTGTGCAGTCGGCCAAGATTCCTCCAGTATTTTATTGGTCAATAAGATTCTTCCAGTATACATTGGTCCATTATGGACAAGTGAATCTTGGCCATGTGACATTATTTTAATTAGTTATCCGGGAATTGACGATTCAGATTTGAATAGGTCTATTTTAGTGAACATTTTAAACGCAAATAATAACTTACAAAGTAGCAGAGATTCCAAAATATTCATTCCTATGAATCCTCCTTTCCATGTACATGGTAGAGGACAATCAATGAAATAAATTGGTGCAAACATCATATTGATATCGTATTTCACTTTGGATTTACAACACTTCACAGACTTCACCAGTGTGACCTCCTAGTGTACAGAGTAATCACTTCTTTGAAAATCACCTCTTTCTAAATTATTAAAAAGCTTTTTTTCTGTTTTTAATAGAAATATTGTACATGAACAGAAATGCAATAGATCTGCACTTTACGACGTCATACTGTGCACTTGTCAACATTATGGCAAAATCTTCAAATGTGATAAGTCCTAAACAGAATAAGATCATCCACATGGTTTTCTCCCCTACAAGGGAATATTAATATTCCTTTAACCACTATTATCTGTACTTTCTATCAACGAACCTGAAGTCGTCTCGGAGGATGCTTGTTAATGATACTGTCGCCCTTTTTATCATCAGCTACAACTACTTCAAATGCAATTGGTTTAGGCAGTGCCGCCTGCAGCTCTGTTTCCTTCTCCTGTCTGGCACCACTTCCTCCCAGCTCAATGGTCTGCAGTCTCCTTCCATCACTCGTTTTAGCACTATCGATTCCACTATCCCTACATGATGTCAGACTATCAGTTCTTTCATCCGCTCCTCTAGTGATTGAGTTGCCTTCCTGAACGTCAATAGGAGCTACTTTTGCTTTGTTTCTTAGTGTGGGTGTTCTTGTGTTGCTGCTTGCTCTAGAAGCCCCTGGAGTTCCACCCACACTCCCTTTTGAATCTGCTTTCACACTATCTGAAGAGCTTCCACAGCCCATGTTATGATGAAGTGCTTAAGCTTCATTACATCAGAAAGATTTCACAGGAATAACATGATGCGTTTCTGTAATGAGGAGAAAAGAAAAGGTACCAAAGATTTGAACAAAACAAATTTGATACAGCACTTTGATGCTTATACACAATTAAGAATAAACTGTTTGTTTGCTGCAACTATCAAATTCACTACGATAACAAATTAATAATAACTGAATAACAGTCAATATAATTTAAAAGGGAATTTTCACCCCAAATTTTAGATTTGTTTATGATCAAATTCACCTTCCCCACAGCCCATGCTAAGAAGTGTTCAAACTTCATTACATTAAAAGATTTCACACCAGCAACATGATGAGTTTCTGTTATATGAAGAAAACAAAATGTACCCAAGATTTCAGCAAAATATAATTGATACTTTGATGTTGATACACAATTGAAAATGATATCAATACAATAACTTCTTCTTCCAGAGAAAGTCAAAGTGATAGTAAAGGGGAATGCAAATGCAAATCTTCTGGAAAAATCAAAATAGATCTTATATCTGGGCACTTGATTTCATAATTTGTGCACTAAATTATTCTTCAGCAATAAAAGTATATGAACGTGTAGTGCGTATCTTCATACTTGAACTCCTTCGCTCTGAACCTCTGATTTACTATTGAGTATGAACATTTACATACATAATCTATTTACACACCTAAGCAAAGTCAATGTTTTCAACAAAAAAATCCCAAATATTTTGGGCAAAATGATTTTTGGTATAAAGACTTTCATATTTAAACCTGAAAATAAGCACACTGAAACTAGATTTTTTTTTACACTTTGTGAGTATCGTAAGTATTAGATTGCTATCTCAACAATAAAAATAAAGTTTGAACAAATTTTTGACAAGCATATTGAAAAAAATGTAGTACGCATGGAAGTGTTATTTCTAACCAATGCAGAAAGAGAACTGTTGCATGAAGGAATGATTGACACATTTTGGTGCGTTTTTGCATTGCGTGTTTTGTGAGCATATAAATGCACTGTGATCGGATGAACGCACTTCATATAATAACTTATATGCAAATGAGTTGTTGAATAACAAAAAAAGGTGGGGTCAAATAATTATGCCTAATATAGCCCTTGGTGTATACATCGTGTGTCCTACTTTATGATTACTTCCGCTTTGAGGATCTCTGAAGAATTTTGGAAAATTATATCATTATACAATTATCTTCTAAGAAAATGTTTAAATCCTAGTTAAAAAACTTTAACATTTTATAAGAAAATTCTAAGGAATTCTTCATCAAATTCGAACAAAAGATAATTGTTCTTAAGAATGCAACTGTCCCGTCTTTTAGCAAATGCGTGGTGTGAAGTTTTAATTTTTGGTCCCCTCTCTTTTTCAAGTTGTACACACACGTCTGTAACAGTAGTTGCAATGCTATCATCCTGTGTACAAAACAATAAATTTCTTCAAAAGAATTGACGAAGCAAAAGTTAAGGCCATTGGTGTTAATTTTCTTTTGTGACCATTGTACTGTAGGAGGTTATGTATTGGCGATCGTGTCTTTCACTGGACGTGTACATTTATTTAACACAAATTGCTTGAAAATATATTATAAACCATCATAGTAGCAAAACATGGCATAAATTTTTTCAAAAGAATTGACAAAGCAAAAGTTGAGGCCATTGGTGATAATTTTCTTTTGTGATCACTGTACTGTAAGAGGTTATGTATTGGCGATCGTGTCTTCTAATGGATGTGTACATTTATTCAACACAAATTGCTTGAAAATATATCATAAACCATCATAGTAGCAAAACATTGATTAGATAACTCAAAAACTAAGTACAAGTGCTTTTTTTCAAAATTCAAAAACTTATTTGCTCAAATTTTAATAATTCCCAAAATTCATGTACATATAAATTAGAACTTTAAACTCACTGAAATTAAACTTAACTTTGTTTTTCACTATAAAATCATTCTGTTGTTTTAAGATCAAATACCTGGAGTCCTGACCTCAAGAATGCAGCCTAGTAATATTAGGGCCTTACTTCCTACCTGCCATGGCAGCTAGTTATTAGTCACATACCCACTGTACATGAGTATTTACTATAAGACATTTATTAATGTGTACACTAGCTTGTTAAAGTTAGCAATGCTAGATGAAAAAAAAAAAAAAAACTTTTTATATCATCTAGCTTACTACGAACATAACACTGCTCCAAACCTTACTCATGTAAACAGGGCTAAACTTGTACAGAAAAGAGTAATTCCTTGTCAAATCAACCAATTTCATGAAAAGTTCCCAATTGACTCTCTTAGATTTTGATAAAACTTAACCAGATAATTCACTGAGGCCAAAACAAAGCCCTATTACAACTTAGCTTCATCGCATGTGTTGTTTATAAATTCAAGTTACAGGCCCCTAATATTTCCACAAAAGGCCTTTGTTTTTTTTTTGGCGCTCGTGATTCACAATAGTGATTATTACATTTCTGAGAGTTTTGAGTTGAGACATGCGCAATTTTTATCGCAATCACAAATTTTTGTTTTCTCCTATTCGGGTAAGCCCTATAAATGAACTCAATTTCGTGCTAGGCCTATCCCTAATTTCGTGTATCCCCTAAGTCATTATTTCACCAACTTGTCATAAAAAAAACAGACCATATGTTTTTCCCCTATTGACTTTTTCAATGATAACTGATTTTTCTTCACAAATGTTTGTTTTTCCCTTTTCACTGACTAAAAATTAAGATATCCCATTGACTGTAATGATGAAGTTTCCCCTTCAACTTGGCAAAACCGCACTGAGCAAAAAAACATTGTTATGTCACTGACTGTTTGTTTTTCACTTATTGACAAGTTTGAGATCGTCAAAAAAGCATTTCTTGAAGTCTGACCTCAAGAATGGATTTTACTAGGCTTTTTTAATAAATTATTCGAAATGCATAAATCTGAACAACCAGTTTGACGGTGAAAACAAAAGCATTTTACCATTACACCCAGTGTGAAATAGGTCACCTTTAAAGACTAAATTTCTATATTCACTTTGGTAATTTTGCAGAAAATTGTTGCAAATGTGGAGGAAATATCGTACAAAATATGTTCAAAATACCCGTATGACCAATTTGGCCTCACTTTACGTATAGTTAGACTAACGTTTGTAGTAACTTATTACTAACGTATAACTTTCACTAGGCCTAGTTACTTACTAACGTCGTTAGTGGGCCTAGTTACTTACTAACGTCGTTAGTGGGCCTAGTTACTTACTAACGTCGTTAGTGGGCCTAGTTACTCACTAACGTCGTTAGTGGGCCTAGTACTAAGTTACACTAGGCCTAACTTTGGTACTAACGTTAGGCCTACTTTTGGCCCAACTGACTAGGCCTAACGTTAGGCCTACTTTTGGCCCAACTGACTAGGCCTAACGTTAGCCTAGCTACAATGCACTGATTCATAATTAGGCCTAGGCCTAGGGCCTACTAAGTTATGCTAAACCGTACAAGGCCCTAGGCTTACGTGGAAGTTATACTTATATTTATGATTTAGAGCAAATTCATACGATTAACAATAACAAATCCACAAACAGTGTTGGCCTAGTCTGTTACTCTTAAACTCCGGGTTTTATGCCAGGATTTTTCCGAATTAAAAACAATCATTGAACAAAGAACCTGCTCAGTCTCAAAGGAATGCATGTCATAATTTGTCAGTCTAATAAACAATGGAAGTTTGGCATGGCATAACATGGCATCTACAAATATAAGTACGTATTTGAACCTTGTATGATACCTTTGAATGCAAATATTATGTATAATTTTAGCTTTGGTCATATTTATAGGGTATAAAACATATAATATACCTATGTTATACGTAATAGTTTAAAAATGATTTCGCAAATTACAAAAAAATTTTTATTTGTATAGGCTATATTGAATCAATTACAATGGCACTTATGGCGTCTGCTGCCTGGCAACAATCAACCGGGGATGACCCCATATAGGTATCGAAAAGTCTTACCTGAAAACATAACGGTGTAACTTAAACCATGAAGTCTTTTTTAACTCTATGCTTAAACTTACATAAGTTTGAAATATATATATGGATGAAAAACGCTCATTTACAAATAATTGTTTTCCACTGCCAAACTTTAAAGAAAAAAGAAATTAACCCATTTTCAGTGGCGCCGGTGTAACAGAAAATCGTCCTGTCCGGCTAGATTTCCTAGGACATTCTGTCATAGGACTGAAAAGAAGAGTAGAAGTGTACTCAGATAATATATATATATGTATACTATACAGAACCATAACGGCTGTGCAAGTATTATAGAACACAAGTAGTACTAGTAGCATGTAAGGCATACTGAGTGACATATTTATCTCACTATGAGAAGTGGAGCTAGCCTATACACTACAACAGTTTACATGTAAGTAAAACGGTATGATATTTCTACAATATGCTTATGCAGGTTAATATGCTAACTGTCACTGTGTCAGTAGAAATGTAAACAGTTAACACAAGATATCCTACCTAGAAATAGGAATAAGAATACAAATCTCTCACTACTGGTAGAAATTCTTGCTCACATGCATGGTTATGCAAATTAAAATGCTGTTAGGTCTTTAATTTAAAGTGGTCAAACTTATTTTATGCTGACGTCTGACCAATATTGGGCAGTTGCAGAAATATTTAGAGCCCGCTTCCCGTTGAGGAACTGATTTTCTTGACAACCCCATTCCCCTGGTTGAGGAACTAATCTTCGAGACCCTCCCCGGTTTGAGGAAATGATTTTTTAGATACCTCATCCCACCTCCCCCTCAAAAATTTCCACTCTGATCCCATTACTAGGATTTGCCACTTGTTCTTAATTTGGGAGGGTGGGTATAATTAGTTTCTGTAATTGCTATTTGCTGCCGAAAACCTAAAAAACTTTAATGGAAGTGGATTACCCTTTTTATTATAAATGTGAAATTGAACATCCAATTAAATTTGTGCAATTTTTTTTTTCTTTTTTTAAGTAGGCCTAATATAGAGCAGTGACGTATGAACCGAATGCCAGAGGACAAAGTTCTTCCCTCCAAGTAATTTTTATTGGGAGCCAAGTACTATTTTCCAATTTTTGTAAAAATTATCATTTTCGTTAAATTTGCTCCAATTTTCGTGTAATTTCTTTCATTTTCGGAAAATTGTCTTCATACTTTGAGAAATTTTCTTCATGTTCTTTGGGAAATTTGATTAATTTTTATAAAGTTTTTTTTCAATTTTTGGTAACTTTCCTTATTTCGGGAAATTTTCTTTAAATTTTGGGAAATGCTGCCAAATTCCTAATCATTTTACGCACATATTCTTAACTTCAACGTTGTGGCTCATCATCTCTTCTGAATGATAACCACTGTGGCTCATTCTTAATGTAACTCCTTGCTACTCGGTGAGTCACAATATAAGCCTCTGTGGCTCATCAAACAAAGAACAATCACTTAAAAATTTGACCTGAGCAGCAACAATTAAATACATATTAAAAAATATACAAAACTATAGATGTTTGAAATATACACTGTATACAATTCTATGAGTGAATTATAGGAATATGGCAAAAAAAAAAACATATATACAAATGGAAATAAATACATGTTGGTAATTACCTTACAATATTTTTGCTCTAATTTTTCCATTGCTGGAGGAAATTTCATGACTTTAAAGTATGTTCTTAATAAATGCCTTATACCATATAGCGCTACATTGGCATTACAAGTAAAGTCAAATTATGTAATGTGACTTCAAATTGCTCAAAATGGTAACCATTTTGCCAGACTTTCAGTCAGAAAATTCCTAATATATGTGGAGATGGAACTTGTGTTCTTTCACCGAGTGATATGATAGAAATTGGTCTGAAACATATTTCAAGAAATATAAATTTTATAAAGACATTTTGTTGTATGGTAAGTTTTGTTAAATCTGGATTGACTGTAATGATAAGTGATCTCTCCAAGTAGAAATCGTGATGGGCAAGTACATTTAGCTATAGCCTACTAGTAAGTGACCTGAATTCCATCCACCCCCTAAAATGATGTTTCGTTTTTTACGGTCATTAGTAAGATTTTACCCCTAACTACATAAACAATCATGATGTTTGACAGAATCGTTAGGATTGCAAATTATTATTTGACTCTATTTTTGTTAATTATGTTTTTATACTACAACTGGGTTTTCTTAAAGTTAGATTATTTTGGCCAAGAACTTTAAACCAAACAAGAAAATATAAACAGTTAAAGGTGTATAGACACGCTGATACAAAACTGTTATTATGTGGTTTTATTAGGATGTCATATACATTTTCTTTCGAATTTGATTGAATTTAATTGATCGTTGAGGTTTTTAATTCTTCCCTTGGCTTGTTTTCTTTCTCAAACAGTTTTCTTAACAGAAAATACCTCAAAGTCAGTGATGGTTTGGAGTGCGTTTTTATAAATCTTTTCATTTGGTCTCTTAGTCTTAGTCTTTTTTTGATTTATTGCTCATTAAATTGAAGGAAGAGTCTCATTAACATACAATAAACTTTTGATATTGATTTGATATTATTTGACAATATTATATTTACTTCAAAATGTATCATAGAAATGTTTTCTTCTGAAACACATCACTTATTGTGATAGCATACCTCCTTCTGGTTTTCCACGCAGATGAGGGAACAAACAAGACCCAGCTAGATGATGAACGAGTAACAATCCAAGACAAAGGGACAGTTTCGAAGAAAGTATATGCCCTGATCAGACATCAAGAGTGGTCGAACAGAGGGAAGCATAAGCGTCATATGCCATGTTCCAGGAGGAGATGTGTTATCTGTCATGCAAATAGATACGAGTAGAACAGAGCAGCATGCAACAATGAGATGGTGACAATGGTGAAATCAACGGATTTGTGATGATCTTTTATTAGAGGCATACAAAGGCCATTAAAAGGACTCGGCATGCAGAAGGATGCCAAACTTAGCCCAACTCAAAAATGCAAGCAAACTGCTGTAAGAAATTGGAATCTGAAGCATAGAACGATGTAAATGGTAAAGGTGCCAACGCTGTTAAGATACAGGCCGGATGATTAAGGCTGACAATCATGAACGTTTTTCATGTTTTTCAAGTGTATTAATAAACATACAATAAGTAGAAGTTTAATTTATAGAAACTATTAAGTACTGGAAAATTAATGTAAATGAAAAATATAAAATTCATAGAAAATAATATCTTTTTGTGTTTCAGTGTTTTAACATGGCTTTTTTCTGGTTTGTTGTACAGATTTTAAAACGCATCATGAAAAACCCAAGATTTTTTACCCATTCAGAATTTGGTTTGTTTTGTGGAACATGCGGGTTAGAATCTTAAAAGATTAACTTTCGTTTTCTCTGTTTTTCAACATTGTATGCAACTTTCGTGTTTGGGGACATTGGGATTTGTTGAGGAATACATATCCAATCAATATATGCTAATATTTAAAGGCGACAAGAAAAATATGGCTTTTCCTTTCTTTGCTATGATAGAAGCAACAGTTATTAGCTGGTTAGGTATTTGTCCAAATTTCACATCTTCCACAGCAATCTTAACAATAAATTAAAATATTAATTCTGTCAGAAATAAGTTACATGGGAGCAGCTATTTTGTTCATACCGTCCTCTAAAAATGACATCATCCACACGGCTCTTGCAGTCTTTATAGTGTATTCTTTTTTAAATATATTTCAAATTATCTAGCTCATAAAAAGAACAAATCTTTTGCATGGGTCTATGAATTTTTATTTGGATATGAATTAACTGATGTAAGCCTTTATAACTTCATATCAATTATACTGAATAGAAAATTTAAAAGGAATGATAAAGAAATGCATTATATAAAGAGGCGTATGAAGCGGTGGGGGGGACTTGGGGCAAGCTTCCTCCGAGAGGATTTCATCTTCCCGGTGTCATGCTTTTTTTTCGCTTGGGAGCTGAAACTAGGAAGTTATTAACACAACATTTTAAAATGTGATAAAATAATAAGATATTTTGGTTAAATTTCCCGAAATGTGGCCAAAATTTTCCGAAATTGAAGAAAATTCCTGAAATTGAAAGATATTTTTCGAAAACAAAGAAAGTTGAAAACTTTTCAGAATTTTTAACTGTTATAGGGGATTTCCATATTATCAGCAACTTTTAATGGAAACATAATTTACCATAGCAATTTTTTTTATTTTGTCACTGGGAAATGTTTTGGATTTTTTCCGCCTCCTCCCCCCTTCCCCCCCCCTCCATCCTTCTTTCTTCCTGAGATGTGACCCTTCCTACGCCCTTGATAATGAAATTTGCGCAGCAGTATTTCAACACAAAATGGCAGCCACATGTCTGCACAATTATAAACATGGATAACTTGAGAAAGAAATAAGCTTTTTAGATTCAATTTTTTTAAATTCGGTTTCTTTTTATTTATAGGTCGTACATCAAGTATGTATCCTTTTACATTACAGGAAAACTTCAAAATAAATCCACTTTTTACCTACGTCCCACGGCCTAATTACCTTAAAATATTTATAGAACACTTCATATTAATATACAATTCTAAGACTGAACAGCTGAAAAGAAACCCAATGACATGTTTTGAGTGTGAATCATCTTTTGTTGCTAAATATTATTACCTTGCCAAAGAGAACATAAACATATATATATAGCTTATGTTTGAAAGGAAACTGTGTCCTGCTTCAAAAGAACAAAATCGTTTCTGACATAAACAGTACGGATGCTATAGAATGAAAACAATTGCTGATGGTTTCAATTTTTCCAGATTTGCGTCAAAATAACGGTCTTTAAACTGTTTGGAGGCTAAATTGTATTGACGAGCAAAAAACGAAAGAAAAGTGGATTGCCTCAAAATCTGGATTTTTTTGTCAAATTTGTGGACCTTTTACCAACATTGATGGACAATTTCACCTTTCAGGACAATTTTTCTTTTTATTATTTGGAAGGGGGGTGGATAGAACGGTTTCTGGATACATCCATGAAGTGAAGGGTGGTGTTTTTATGTTTTTAATGTTAATGAAAGACAGAAATGGGAGAGTTACACTGGAAAAAGAGAAGGTGCCACGTTGGGATGACTGTTGGATACGAGAATGACAACTTGCTGATTTAGTAGGTATGCCCCTATGTGGACTCCACAAGTGATGGAGGGATAGGATAATTGCCAGTACGGAGATTGTTTAGGCTAGGTGAATGGTGGGTTGAAGTTCGCACATGTGGATGTTCGCAATGAGATTAAAACTACCCTTCCGCGTATTTTTTTTCATATTTCAATATCATTGTTCTTGCATTTATCTAACGTTTATGGCGCTATGTTTAAAATAAAATACGTGTTTTGTTTATCTCCACCTTAATACTTCCATTTACGGTACTAAGTTTAACTTTTCACTACGTTAGCGCACGGTGGGTTTCATATCAGAGCGTCCTACATGGAGAAAAGTGAGGCGAATAATATCGGATTTATCCCTACATACTTTAAAAAAAGCCCGTATTAGATAGACTCTTGCCCCCACACATTTTCTTGTATTAATTACAAAATAAAGTTCCTTCTTTTTAGGAACTGGACATTTTTTTTTTTTATTATCCAGAGTGCAACTCTCTCACCTTTTGAAACGCATTTTCAATTTGAAACCTCTGACAGTCTGGAAAATCTTGATTTTCTCTTTTTTGATCTTGGTTTGTAATATGTAAAACATAGTGTTTAACATAAACGGCTAATGCATTAATAAAAATGCCAAACAGTTTGTTTAAGCTATTACATGTAATAAATGTGTCAATGTGTTTTTTTACGTGTTATGTTATATATTTTTGCATAAATTAGGTCATCATTTTCATGTGTTCAAAATCTGTTACAAAAAAAAAGTGTTAAACTATAGATACCTGTTTTTACAGCGAGGTTTTAAAAGTAAGAATAGAAGGACCAAATCACTATTTGACTTTCCTAAATGTAACTCATAAACGAAAGAGGTATCCACAAAATGCCCATACGCACTAAGTAGGAGGAACAATGCCAAAGCAAACAAAGGGGGTGAATATACATTACGTAACGAATACTTATTTAAGAAAAAAAATTAAATGAGGATTATATTTTTTCCTACACCTCTCATCTTCATGAGTACTATGTTTTAATGTAAAGAAATATGCTTCTTTATCCCACCAAACCTCAGACTACCCATCCATCAACCAATACCACCCACCCAAAAATCGGTTCCAAATTGGCCATTTTACAGGCAAATATGTTAAAATGGGACATAGCCTCTATTTTCTTACGTAAATCCGTTGTTGTTTAACCCAAAAGACTCTGAGTGCCGACTGCCTGCGCATGAATGTGTGCAATACACGGCTTTTTAACTACTAAAGTAGGATAATTACAAACGTTTTTTTACAATGATACTAACTACCCCCCCCCCTTCCCCCTCTCCTTAAGCAAAGGTCAAAAAACCCATTTTGGAGGAAATAATGTTTTGACATTTTGGACATGGGGTGGAAGTGGAAGGAAGGAGGGGGGGGGACGCACCCCGCCACTGCCCGTGAACAAGGGAAATCAATTCTAAGAAGAAAGAGGATTAGATCTTTACCATGACCGCAACTAACCTCAAAATAGAGAAGGCAATTAAAACTTGGAAGGTTTGAAATTAAGGGAAGAAATATAAATAAAAACAAAAAGATTTGGAGGTGTTTTCTGGTTCATTCATAACATTCATAATTTATAAACTACACATGCAATTTTCAAAAGCCAGAGACTACTTAACTAAAAATTTCACGTTCTTTTCAGTACGTAGTTGAACCAAGCTTTTCTGTATGTCCACAAACCTTAATGGGCTGCGGGCCCTTATTTTGTTTTTAGAAAGAGCTTTCAAGTCGCGGCTTTTTTTTTAAATTTACTTTAATATGGAACCTCTGCAGCTCTGAAAATCAAACTATCGTGGTTTAGAGAGTGTTGTAGGAAAGGGTTCTTTGTTTGCTGATTTACTCGTTTCTCTTTTATAGATAGTCTTTGCAAATTTTAGGATTATTGCAAAACTTATTATTGCATCTTTAATTGAAAAAAATCAGGTATTGAACGAATGACTGCTTTTAAACCAGGGCATTATTTCTAGTCAAAGAGAAATGAGGTAGGGGTGAAGTTTCGTGTTGGGTATATCTCTAGGAAAGGGGTATCTTTGACAAACACATACTTACAAACTACATGCACCTTTTAGCTCGATCTGCTCAGGATTTGAATTCAGAACTTTGGAAAATCGATCCTGTTATTTTAAATTGCAATCGTAAACACCCTTAGTAGTGAATGGAACTTATGGAAGGTCAAGCTGAAAATCCAAGTGGCCGTTTTTAACTAGTTTTGATGACAATGGAAATTACCTAGTAAAATAATCAATGTGGGACCCTCCTAAGTGTATTTACGTCAAGACCTCCACGCTTGCTCATGAACCATTCGTGGAGTACTGGTAGGAAACCCACCGAGAATCGAACCTGAGACGCTAGATTGACAAGCTGAGGCGTGCCCGAATTGCCACGAATGTCTTGAAATATAGAATACTTACAGGAAAGGCTTGCTCTTTATCGAAATTTCTTAGTCGAAGTGCTTAAATCAGCAACGTCTGAGTCTATAGAGAATCCCATTAAAAATCCCTGTATTCCGAAGTCTACATACTGATCACCTGATCACACATTACTGTAAAATCCAGCTATGACCAAGCTACTTCATCGCGTTTAATTAAACTGGTAAAAAGGATCGCTCCCTTTGCAACTGTTGTCAAAGAATTTAATTAGGATATGCAAAATAAAAGAAAACCTACATTATATACAATCCTCAAAGTCCCAAAATTGGACCGTGGCAACACAATTTCCTAGGATATTATGTCCGGCCGGACCGTATTTCCTAGGAAATTCTGTCCGGGGGGACCAAATTTACCAAAAATAAGCGGGCTTTATTGGATGTTGGCACTAATGACGGGTGAAAACACGAGATTGATGATCAAGTGAAGGGAGCATTGAAATCTTATCAAACGTTTTTCTTTTAGACTACACATATTTTTCAAAGAGTGACCATAGACCTATATCCATGAACAGAAACGTGAACAATAAAACATTATTTTTTTACGTTATGCGTTTTCATGATTTTGTTTTTTGTATAGGCCTATTGTGAATTATACAATTTAACATGAATTTTGATTTTATAATATACTTTTTTCCCATGTAATGTGACGTACTTTTCTGCCCTTCAAATGTCAATTTTGCAAAAGCTACCAGGGGCTTCACCCCCGGGACCCTACCGAAGCTTCGCCCCTGGACCCCACGCCGAAAAGCGAGCGACCCGCGCTCGCGGTAACACCTTCAGCAGTTCAGTGTGTCTCAACGGACAAATCTTTCAAATTAGCCCCCCTCCCACCACTTTTTGAAATTTACGTCTGTTCAGTGCCCCTCCCCCAATATGTGTGTCTCAACGGACAAATCTTTAAAATTATCCCCACTTTTTAAAATTTACGTCTGTTCAGTGCCCCTCCCCTAATATTTGTTTTCCTTCCGCCGCCGCTGATAGCGGTAAAGTAATATTGTAAGTTGATTTACAACCAGTATTATTACAACGCTTACAATTTGTATGTAAAAACGTAATCAAATTGCAATACGACTCAAAATCATTCGGTTTCATGGCATGAACATCAACCATGAATTCCAATCAAACCTGAGCACTGATATTTATTAATATTCATCAGGGGATAGTCATAGCTTAGGCCATGTTATCGTCTGTAACGTGGAGGTAAATAGATTTCAATTCATGGTCGAAATACAATGGTACAACGTGAACCTACTACATTGATAGGTCAATCAGAAACGTTGTGGAAGAAAATGTACGCCGCCTTATTTTAATCACGATAACCTGCTAACCCACACCACATACTGACAAGGATATACAGCCTGCATGGGTTAATAGTTAAATGTGCCCTATAGTTTAGCAATTGGATTCTATAAACAGGCTCTTCAAATAAAGCTTTCTAGATTCTGTCAGTAAAGTTACTCTTTTATTATTTTATTTTTTTGGAAAGCATGGTTTAAGACTTCGACATGGCTGGGAGGTCAGCCAATTATGACTCCAAATGCATTCAATTTCTTCAAATGAATAAAAAGAGAAAATCTCGGTGTGCTAAATGGAATCCTAAAATCGACAATAAATTGTTCTTGCGTGAACACCATGCGCATGCAAGGTGGTGGTGAAATAAGTACCAGCTATACTTATCGCTCTCTATAAGTTGCAGGCTCTCTATTCCCTATACATACATGAATTGCTATTGTGCACAACAACCCAACCATACTCTTTTCATTTAGATATAACTCCCAAGCTCAGGGATTTCTGAAACAATAAACCAGTAATTTTGGTTTCAGTGTAAGCTGCTTTCAGTATACCTACCCATTTCGTTCATAGACAGATAGAGCTCCATTTAGTTTCCCTGATTCAACGATAAATGTTGTGAACTCTTGTGAAAACTTATTTGGGTAAGTTATCTTTATATATATATATATATATATATATATATAAATATATATATATATATATATATATATATATATATATATATATATATATATATATATATATATATATATATATATATATATATATATATATATATATATATATATATATATATATATATATATATATATATATATATATATATATATATATATATATATATATATATATATATATATATATATATATATATATATATATATATATATATATATATATATATATATATATATATATGTATATATAAATATACATATATATATATATATATATATATATATATATATATATATATATATATATATATATATTTATATATATATTTATTTATGGAAATCGTATAGGCAGATAGGCACTGTTGATTTAGCATAGAGATGTTAGTTTACTCCCAGGATCAAAGAGGAGGATATCTATATACTCGATAATGTCTGACTCTTGAATGTTGCCCGTCAGTGGTAACACTTCTCCCTACATGTGAGGGCAGTGGTGTAAACAAAGGGGTAGGGGAAAGGGGGTTCCTCGAAATATCTTATTTGTTCGCAAAATTTCCGAAGCTTTTCTCAAAAATGACCAACTTTTTTCTTAAAACTTCCGTAACGGGGGTGGGGGTAGCTTGGATTCAGATTTTTTCAATAATTCCCCCTTTAAAAAAGTCTAGCTACACCATTAACTGTGTGCGGGACCAAGACACGGTAGCTCCCTGGTCTAACTTGTCTTGTCCCGTTCCCTCTAGTACCGAGAGCTGTCATTTATTACATAAGTTTTGCGCTGCTTATATAAATCATGACCATATGCTCTGTTGCAACCCATGTAAATACAGTCATCTTCGTTTTTTGTATTTAGATATATATATATATTTTTTGGGGTAGGGGCTTGGCTTGGCTTAGACGTTTACGTTCAAGTCGTTATTGAGCAGAGATTTATATTCGCATTGATGGTATCTACCCCAGGGTGTAGGAAGCTTTCTAAAAGTGGGGAAGACGATCTCTTAGGGGCACTTCCCAAAGTCATAGTGTATTCCCCTTGTCTGTAGATATTAAAGTAAAGTAAAATGGGCATTTCATGTTTAGAAAAGGGTATCCCCGTACATGGAACTGATCAAAGTTGCAAGTTTCCTATTATTTGGTCAGTTAATTAGGGGCCATTTCATTTTGAAATGGGCACTTTCGTGATATATAATTTTCTTCTTAAAGCTGTGTGCAAATTCCACCACTTCTTGCACCTTTAACAATAATTGAGGGGCACTTGTCATTTTCAAAGGGACATTTTTGTCAAGTAGGGAGGGGGACGTTCGAACAGTGCCCCAGTTCCAAGCTCTCCTAGCCTGTTGTTAATAATTAAACAAAACCAGATCTTGTCCAAACTCCTAGAAACATACAGTTGGACAGTCTGAAAGTGGAGGGCAAACTGTGACATATGATGTCAATGTTTAGAAAGTGGGGACCCCGAGGGTTAATAACGTTATTTGTGTAAAGTGTATGTGGGGGTGGGATGGGATTCGACCCCCATTTCCCGTGATCCCCTTCTCCGTGAATACACTTCTGCAATCGTCCGAGTATACCTGTATACGGTCCGCTGTTGACACATCCATGATAGCCAACGTGCCAAGCATATGGTGACGAAGCTCCGCTTACAGCTGATTGGCTGCACGATAGTCATCCAGTGCTAGCTCGACTGATTATATAGAGCAGAGGCGTAAAGGAAGCGAAGACATCGGAATTGATGGAGTTTTTAGTAAAAAAAAAATCCGCACAATTTATGAAATTTTCCGAAAATTGAAGATTTATCGAAAATTCATTTTATTTTGGAACCGGAAAGTTTTTCTTGCCCTTCTCTTTCTCCGTAAGAAGTGACCTTTCCTACGTTATTAGCACGTAATAAACGTTATTTATCTGTTTGTAATGAACATATTGTAATCAGTTTCTATAATGACGTATCCTTGATTTTTGAAACTGGAGGATTATAGCACCGGTGAAAGCAAAAGCGTGCCATGTCTGCAATGTTTGAAAAACTGGAAATTAATCCTGATCATAACGTGCGTGTGTATAGGGCCTGGGATAGGAACTTATTAATGGAGGGGGAGGGGGAATGGAGGGGCAACCTATACTTGATTTCATGCTTTCTGTAAAAATAAGAAATTATTAACATAAGATTGTTGAAATTGAACACAAATTTTGTAAATTTATTGGAAATTTTGATGAAATGTGGTAACACATTCCGAAAAATGTTCAAACTTTTTTTTAAATGAAGGAAATTTCCCAAAAATAGTTTTTCAAAAATGAAGGAAATTTTCCGAGAATTGAAAAAGCTTTCCTGAAATTTTTAGATTTCCCGATGAGTTGCAACATTTCACGCATGGAAATTCATTTACTAGTGCAATTTTTCAGCAAGTAGCAGCCGGAAAATGTTCGGGGCTCTTGTCCCCTAGAGAAGTCACCCTTTAATATGCCCTGATGCATGGGGAGGGTTTACCTTGCCCCACTTTAGCTACACATTATACTTATTGAGTGAAAGTTATAATTATTTTCCATTTTTATAAAATCAATTTCAGGTGAAATTACA
>JAIGNY010002293.1:967500-1010000 GCA_020152595.1 Chiridota heheva | reverse complement strand
CTTTGCCCATCATCCACAATTTTGACCGAATTTTCTCTATTTTTAGGGGACATTTCTCCTCTAGCTGATTCGAAATGGTACCTGTTTACAATAGAATCTGAAATTGTCTTCTTTTCATCACTTACATTTATTTGTGTTGATTTTAAACCATAGTGGGGCATCATAATAAAGA
Source organism: Chiridota heheva (assembly GCA_020152595.1). NCBI lineage: Eukaryota > Metazoa > Echinodermata > Holothuroidea > Apodida > Chiridotidae > Chiridota > Chiridota heheva. The sequence goes on along the minus strand of JAIGNY010002293.1, from coordinate 1,009,828 downwards.
AATTTTCAGAGCTTTCGGGGCTTCGCCCGTAAACCTAATGCCCCCAGAAATTATTACTGGAGGGGGGGGGGGGTACCATTTTGGCCCCCCGATAATAAAGGTTATAACGATTTGATTTTGACGAGTCCAGTCAGATTCCATGGCATGATTTTTAAGAAATTTGCTTGAATTTTCGTGCAATTTCCTCATTTTCGGGAAATTTTCTTCAATTATTAGGAAGTTTCTATCAACTGATCAATTTTCGGGAAAATTTGCTTCACTTTTCGTAAATTTTTCTTCATAAAGTTTGCTTTAGTTTTTGTGCAATTTTCTTCAATTTTGGGAGAATATCTTCCAGTTTCAGATTTTGGAGAAGTTGTCTTCAATTTTGTGGAGAAATTTCCTTTAAATTTCGTAAAATTTCCCTAATTTTGTGAAATCTGCTTCAATTTTCAAGCAATTTTCTTCATTTTCGGGAATTTTCTTCAATTATTAAGAAGTTTCTATCAACTGATCAATTTTCAGGAAACATAAAAGATTTATCTGGAAGACGGTAAATAATTCTAACAATAACAATTATATTCTTAGTTCTAAAAGGCAATCTATCGTGATTAAAATGTGGCGGAGTACAATTCATTCCAAAACGATACTGATTGGCCTATCAGTGTAAGTGCATGTTGTACAATTGCGTTTCGATTAATCAAAACACACGAATTGAAACCTATTTACCTCCACGTTATAGAGACGATAACTGACCTCTAAGCTATGCACTTCAACCAAAATTGATTTAGCAATAACGGCAGTGTGGCAGGCTAAGTTCAAGATCGATTGACAGTTTATCTTTGGCCAGTGTTAAAATCATATTCGGCAGAATTATAGTCGGTAACCATTGGCTATTTTAACTTCCAGCATTGCGTATACAACTGAGCTCTATGTGCAAAATAGAATCTCCACAAATTTTCGCACTGCGCGTAAATTTCCGGACAACGACCAACCGCCCCCTCCTCCCCCTCTACCTATCTAACAACACGCGATATAGCGACCGTTCATTGTAAATATGTAAGAAAATGGAAAAATCATCATCATCATCATCACCATCACCACCACCAGCAGCAGCACAAGCATCATCATCACGTCGAGGTAAATTTAATTTAATTCGTGTGTTTTGATTGGTCGAATGACGATGGTCCAACGTGCACTAATACTGATGGGCCAATCAGAATCGTTTTGGAATGAAATGTACGCCGCCACACTTTAGTGACGATAGATGGCCTTGAACATATATGTTTCTTTTATTAAATAAACATATACCAATAGGAAGCGCAAACTTTGCCAAATAGTTGCAATTTTTTCCCCTTCACCCCACTGAGAAAACCCTATGAGCCGATCATCATGCTTCCTCGTGAAACACTTCTGATCATGAATATTCTTTTTTTTTTTCTTTTGTATCATATTTTAGACATCTCAAACAGCATGTGCAGCTAGATCAGAGCATTAAGCTAAGTCAGGACGAAATACAATTCCGGCTGTTTACGTAAGTAAATCTTCTTTTGAATTTTTCGAGTTGGCAGGGTGACACCAAACAACCGAATGATATTAACAGATAAGAATAGAGATACAAAAAATTCATCATACATAAAATAGAATTTCAAAAGAAACTAAATAGTGATAAAAGCATTCAGAAATCTTATTTCGTGAAGGAGATATCTAAGATTTCCCTGCGATTTTCTTCAAAATATATTAATGATTGCTAAGAAAATTGGCACTGGCACCAGTGAATTCTACACAGATAAGACATAAACTTTGAGTATCCCTTTACCGGAATAAGATATTGAAGTAGTTTCTTCACCTTTGTGTTTCTTATTAAATTTCCCATGTAAGATAACTTGTTTGGAGATTTGTGAAAGTCGCTCTAAAATTTGGGCACCGTCCGAAACATCCCTGCCTGTTTATTTCATCACTATAATATATTAGGCACATAGCTAATAAGCCAAAGAGTGTGCATACACACTCCTTGACGTAGGCAGAAAAAAAAGAAATGTCGCCCATTAACTAACTGACTATAAGCTGAATTGATATATTTTGTTCAAAACGCCTGTGTTAGAGATTACCGAGGGAAAACATTCAACATGTTGAATGTATGCATGCCTTTTGTTTGTTATCGAGGGTGCATGAAAAGTGGGATACATAAATATCAAAATATGGGGGAAATCACGTATACTTGCTGACAAAATTGGCAGGGCCCCGATATTGGTTTAAGAGGACCAGAGGCGTATGTTGGATGACCCCCCCCCTCCTCTTCCACTGAAAGCAGAGGTGTACGAAACTTTCGAAAAGTGGGGAGCACGACCTCCACAGTAGGGGGCACTTTCCAAGTCATATACATAAGTCCCACAGATAGATTCAGTAGACCCAAAGTATCAAAGTAAAAGGGGCACTTAAGTTGGAAGGGCACTTTTGTAATATTATTTTAATATATTTCAAAAGTGTGCGGTTTCATAATGGGCACTTTTGTCATTTTCGGAAAAGTTAGGGAAACGTGAACCCAGTTCCTCGGTTCCTTTACCAATGCCCGAAAGGATTCTAATTCCGGCTTGCATGTTCTTTTTAGGATGGGAATTAAGTTGCAATTTTCGGTAAATTTTGGCAACATTTCCCGAAATTGACAGAGAGAAATTTTTCGGAAACTGAAGACAATTTTCCCGAAAATTTCCGAAAAGTAAAGGAGCTTACCCGAAAATTGAGGAAGATTTTCAGAAAATCAAGAATTCCCAATTAGCACCAACAATTTTTGGAAACTTCATTAACCAATGCAATTCATCTGCTTGTAAGATGACACTTAATTTACAGCAACTAGCATTAATTTGTATAGACCAAAACTACCATCGATGTATCAGGCGATTTTGGTATACATTCCTATTTGTACGCATTTGAATTCTTGCACCATTTTTATTAATACCATCACCAGATCGCGGATATGTTTCTTTCTATAGCTCTCATGACACGGACAATAACACGAAACTAGATGGATTAGAATTGCTGGCAGCTTTCATTCATCACTACGAGCTTGCTGCTACAAAAGTCGGAGGCGGGAATAATATCAGTTCCGGAAATTACGAAGAATTTGTCGGTAAGTTTCGGAAGGTCCCCGAAGAAACTGGTCACCGACTTGTTATAGAATAGCGTTTAAGTTCGGAACCTCAAAACCATAGCTATAGACTTCTGGCTCTACTCTGTTAACGACCTTCTTGCCCACGCCAAGTAAAAGGATTAGTTAAGTGGTCAAGCAAGTTTATCTTATATGAAACAGGACTTCAAAAGAAACAAAATGGTGAACAGGTGAAGAAAGCATTCAAAAATCTTTTTCGGTTAAGAAGATTCTCAGTATACTCAACGTAGATGTATTCTCATATTTTTTCCTGCGACTGTGTGGCTTAAAAACCTTTGGATATATCAGGGAAGTAGACTAAAACAGAATCTAGTAAGGGTAATCAAAAAATTTCACTTGAACAAAGTGCAAGGTAATATAAGTTCAATAATATTGAAAACAAAGTTAAATCAATTTTCTTTCAAATACGGTATCTTAAAAATTGTTTCAAAAGTACGTGAGGATAAGGGCGCCAACCTTCCATGATTAACAACCATTTTTTTTACAGATAAAACATAACTTTAAATATCTCCTTAACCAGTTAACGAAGTAAGATATCGAAGTAGCTATACTTCGTGACCATTTTGTTTCGATGGAAGTCTTGTTTAAATGTAAGATGAACTTGCTTGACCCCTGAAATACTCCTTTATACAAAACATTCTCAATTGTGTGTTATGAATATCATTATATTTCTATTGTAGAAGCTGGTTGATTGGATAGTTTTTCTGTTTAGGTGAAAAATGTTGGAAATTATTATTCTCTTTTTTGGAGTCTGGCTAAATAATGCCGAGATAATTTCAAGTAATCAAATGATAATTCGTTGTAATTATCACCAATGGCAAAGTTCAAGTATAAAGTAAAATAAAGAAAGAAAAAAAGCAAAGGATTTTAATATGTGACAATAGAAGATGAAGAATAACAATAAACGTTTAAGTTCTGGCAAATTTGTTATAGTAGGCCTATATTCTGGGGAAAGTGTGTGTGTGTGGGGGGAAGGGGATAAGGGGAGAAGGGGGTCACAGGGAAGTTACCCGACAATGTATCGTTACTAATACATGCCCAAAAATGACCTTGCCCGAATTATGTTCATAAGCGTTCCTGAAAGACGGTAGACTATTATATTTTATTGGAGGATATCTTCTCTGTATAGCCACGCCTCTTATGCCCATGAGTATATCGTTTTATTCTTTGCATTAATATTCACCCAGCTGCCCAGTCACGTAGGAATATTTCCAGCAGTAACGTGGTAATGAATATACAACATAAACCAACATTTCTGGTTAGTCAAAATATTTACACAAATACTGGCAAGCCAATCAACAGTTACTGAGGAGGTGACGTCACTAAAGCATGCTGGCGACGTGTCAAGCAATTTTCTTGAGACGAGATTCCCCAATTTTATGTTTCCGCATCACGATCCTAAATTTTTCAGATTTTTCGAACTATAGCTCAATATTATTGGCCGAAAAAATCACAAAGTAGAAGAAAGGTCATCACATTTACTACAAATGTAAAGCAAATTTTTATTAATTTTCCTATTTTTTTTTAAATTTGCGGCAATAGGGCAACTTCCCTTGTGCTACGCCTCTACTAGATTTACATGATTCATTTCCTTTTTATTCTCTTTTCACAGCATACGTGGACGATATTTTGGAGATAGATGACCATAACAGAGACGGATATGTGACCTACGCTGAATTAAAGGTGCACGAAATCACAGTATGATGTACCGGCGGGTGACCGCTGCAGTTAATGGTCAACAGACTGACACAGAAGATATTAATGTATACCAAATTTTAATCTGTGACTCCACAGTGTGGTCAGTGGCGACTTTATTGAGAACTGGGGCACATGACGCTAGGCCCTCCTTTCGCTAAAAATTAAAAATTGAAATACTTGAAGAAATTAAATACAAAATGCATTACAATCTGACAGTCGTGTTCAATTTTTCTAGAAAAAACAAACAAACACATACCTCCTAAAATAACCCCATAATGTTGTGCTTTTCTACCTTGCATGGGTTGGCTAAAACCCGCAGTTAGGATTTATCCAAGAACAGTAATGTAAGCATACCTTGTTAAACATGTCTTAATTTTTTAGCTCGACTATTCGAAAAATAGTAGAGATATTCTACCAGTTCGGTTCGGGGGACTCAATAAGTCCTCCGATCGGGAGACTCAAGCACACGCATTGAGCTTATAGTGATATATGAAAGCCGCCATTTTTATTGCGAAGTTTCAGTTATAGACGCCTATCAGTCGTTTCATTGAAGGTTTGTAACAAAGTTTGCTTTGTTCATGTTTAATTCCGTGAAAGTAAAACAACTTTATTACTATCACGCAATTATTGCTAAATAATTTTCACAAATCCCCAAGTTATTTTCATAATTTCAGAAAACCTTGTTAACTTGAAGCCCGACTGCCTACCGGTAACACTTGATAAGATTTTATCACTTTCCTTCAAACTTCTCGAAAACCGCACGGTGAATTTTAAAAGCGCACGGTGAAAAGATAATTCACATGCAATTTGAACCCTTCGCAGTGGATGAGTTCCCCGCGCTCGACATGTGTCTGATTCTTATGTTATTCCTATACAAACTTTGAATTTGGATAGATGCATTGTGGAATATTTCTGTAAAGGATCCCCCTATCGGGAGAACAAAACTGTTCTCCCGATCGTGGGTACAAACCGGATTGTCTACTACCCCGGCATCGGCCTTGTCGGCGTCGTTGTTGTTTTCGGCGTCGGCGTCGTTTTCGGCGTCGGCGTCGTTTTCGGCGTCGGCGTCGTTTTCGGCGTCGGCGTCGTTTTCGGCGTCGGCGTCGTTTTCGGCGTCGGCGTCGTTTTCGGCGTCGGCGTCGTTTTCGGCGTCGGCGTCGTTTTCGGCGTCGGCGTCGTTTTCGGCGTCGGCGTCGTTTTCGGCGTCGGCGTCGTTGTCAGCGTCGGTGTCGGCGTCCGGCTAGAAATTTTGGTTAAAGTTTTTATAACTTAAGATATGAATGGTGTACATTCATGTGACTTGATATAGGGGTAGAGGACATGGAAACTGATCAAATGAGCATGATTTGGGGGTTGTGTGTGCATACTAATTAGCTTATTTGCATAAGATTGAAAATATTTGTCAGGTTAAAGTTTTGGTTAAAGTTATTGGGTAAAGTTTTTATAACTTATGAATGGTGTACATTCATGTGACTTGGCATAGAGGTAGAGGACATGGATACTGTTGAAATGAGCATGATTGGGGGTTGTATGTGCATACTAATTAGCTTATTTGCATACAAAAAATTGCATAAATATTTGTATCTATGATATCTCTTAAATCAAAGTGGACGTAGGGATTTTGTTTGCACAAATGATCATATATGTGAAGAGCATTGTCTACACCTAATGATGAGGTGAAGTGTGGATATTAATTAGGTTATTTGCATAACAATAGACTTTCGTATAAAATGTTTAACATGAGAGAAGAACTTTTAAGTTATGAATGGTGTACATTCATGTAACTTGGCATAGGGGTAGAGGACATGGGTACTGTTCAAATAAGCATGATTGAGGGTAACGTGAGTGCATACTAATTAGCTTATTTGCATAACAATACAAATATTTGTATCTATTATATGTCTTAAATTAAAGCGGGAGTGGAATTTTGTTTACACAATGAGTATATATGTGAAGAGCATTGTAAATGGTTAGTGTAATGTGCATATCAATTGGATTATTTGTACAACAGACTTTTGTACATTAACCTGATATAATAACTTTGTACAGTGGTAGAGGGCATCAGTACTGTTCAGTGAAGCAAGATTGATTAGGTTGTGTGCATACTAATTAGCTTATTTGGATAACAATGAAAATATTTGTATCTGTGGTATCTCTCGAATTAGGTGTGGTGATTTTGCTTAAACAAATGATCATATAGTATATGTGAAGAGCATTGTACACACTCATTAGTGAGGTATAGTGTGCATATTAATTAGGTTGTTTGCATAAAAATAGACTGCTGCAAAATGTTTGACCTGAGATTATAAATATTTGATCTCAAAAATATTCGACCTGAAATCAAAAAGACTTACTAAACTTCACATTTCTAGTTTTTTATGCTATTGACATGATATGAATAGGAATCAAATATTGTTTGTATTGCCATGAATTAAAAAGCAAATAAAAGTTTCCTCTCTTCTAAAGAATTTTAAATTAGGGGCTTAGGAATTATAAACAACAAGTGGAATGTGGCATAGACGATAAGAGGATGATAAAAGCAGTTAAAGGAATTAGGATGAGGGTGCGATTTCATGTGGGACAGGGTGGAATTGTATGTAGGGCAGGGTGGGTTGGGATGTGGGTCAAGATGCATTAGCATGTTGGACAGGAAGGTGGGTTGGTATGTAGAACAGGGTGGGTTGGCATGTGAAACAGGGTGGGTTGGCATGTGAAACAGGGTGGGTTGGCATGTGGAACAGGGTTGGTCAACAGTGAAACAGGGTGGAATGGCATGTGGTGCGGTGTCATCTGGATTTTAGTTGTGATGTATGTGGGTCATCATGCAAGTGGTGGAATGACATATACAGTATATATCTGGTTTTCAAGTGTGATTGCACGAAGCATAGGCATGGGATGACATTTGAGACAGGTTGGAATGTGGGAAAGTCTGGAGTATGCATTATTAGCGGTGAGGGAATTTGTATTGTTTCCAATACCTAGTTTGTCATACGTTAAGCAATATTGTTTCGCATAATTTTGCTTTAATGTTATTGTACATTTTTCATGTTGCTTGACTTTGCTTGACATACATATTTTCTTATATTGGAAAATATATTACAATCCAAGATGTAGTTCTGTGAGTGTGTAGAGGTTGGGGAATTGTACAGGTTGCAAAGGCTTAATGACATTCTTTCATTGACATTGGCAAGTTTGGGCATCTCCTTTCTTTGTTGTTGAATTGATAGAACTAAAAGAGGTGTGATAGTTATAAAGACTGCTAGCTTTTACATGCTTTCTGCATGGGTGAGGTAACCTTGAGCTTTTTTTTGTCTTAAAATATCTGTGAAAACTCAAAGATATTTTGAAGCTTGTAGTAAAATGTTGTGAAAATTACCAAAGCAAATGAAAATGTAAGTGCATCTTTCAAAGCTTAGGTAATTTGAAATCATCACCCCTACTACCCTATATATTTACCTCAATAAGCCCATTCTCTAAACTACCTTTAAAAAGTCAAGCATACTGTCCTTCCGACAGTTCATCTTAAATCTGTTCTGCATTTTCACACGAAATCAGCTCCTTTATTCCCCATGAATTCTGAATAAGGGTGTAGTATATTGTAACGAATCGAGCGTAGGCTGCATACTTGGGTCGTGATTCCCTATCATTGTGGGACTCAATAGACAAAGATAGACACAGATAACTTTTACTTAAAATAAAAATGCTGGTGCATTCTGTCTTACTTCTCTTGTTGTTGGGTTGTGCAAGCTCGCAGCCGAGATACCATTGCCTTATCCAAGCTTATTCTGATAGATTTAGGCTGGCTCGGCTTCTGTCTGATCACTGCAACTGTTAGTCCACACACCCAAGCACTGAAAACAAACTGTGAGTCTGTTGTGTAACTGAAATACTCTCATTGTGAGGTTGTGCAGGCTGGCAGCTGAGATCCCATCGCCTTAGTTAAGTCTATTAGGCTTGATAGGCTTCTGGCTAGTCACTGCAACTGTTAGTCCACACACCCAAGCACTGCAAACAAACTGTGAGTCTGTTGTGTGTCTGAAATACTCTTACTGTGAGGCTGCGCAGGCTTGCAGGCTGAGATCACATCGCCTTAGCCGAGCATACAGATGTAGGCTGGTTAGGCTTCTGTATGGCCAATAAAGCTGCCATTATGAGCTCCTCAAGCTCTGAATTCCAAGTGCTGACTGTTTAGCTTGCTTCTTAACTAGAACTCACTGCTCAACCACACCCTAGTGTCACATGATCAACTATTACAGAATAGAATTTACACAAGTAGTGTCTGCTAAGGTCACCTACATGCCTAACTGTTAATGTCATTTACATACTTGATCTTCAACAAGAACCCAAAGAAATGCAAACGATTATCTATAGCTCCTTTATCACCTAGCTATTAACAAAAAACTTAACATACTTGATGACATAACACAATTACTGTCTTGTGATAAACAAGGATGAACTTCAAGTGACACAAAGAACCAGGGGAAAACTCTGGGCAAAACCTGGGTAGGAAAAAACAGGGTCGTTACAATATATTGGTAAACGTGAATACAGTGGCATGAACCGCATCGAAAAAGTGAGTGGGGAGGGTGGGGAGGTAGGAGGTTAAAGGGACCTTAGTAGCGTATGATGGGAAAGACCCCAAATGAAATTCAGTGGAAAGAATATTAATGGCGCCCATCCACTGCCATCTTTCATTATCATCGCGGAATACCTTTATATGACTATATCGTCATATATAATGACGTAGGAATTTTCCTTATACTGTGCAGCTGAATGTTTGCGTTTTAAAATATATGGGTTTTGCTATTCATAGCAAAACTAAAGACTTATACAGTCGGAAACATGACCTCGATTGACCCGAAAACTGTAATCAACATTACGTGACAATCAATTTGAATTCGAGTGATGAATTTACATTTAATCTTGGTTCTAGATCAGGGCAATTTGCTCTAAAACCGAAGAACACATATTTATTGTATGGATACACGATAAAAGATACGACCTTTAAGAATTAACGACATTGTTTTATGACAGAATGTGAGCATTACTTTTTGCACAACAGCCTATGAAAGATTAAAAATCGTGATAAAATTGACAACCGACCGATACAAAAATCACGAAAAACTTAACTTATCAATTTGTGAAGTAAAACCAAATGTTGTTAAAACTATGAAAAAAATAATTTGAAATTCATCTTAAGGTAAATCACAAACCAAGAACCTAAGAAAAGTTATATCACAATTCGATAAGACCCACTGTCGGCTTGAATTAGACGCCATGATTATAACGCATGCGCATTGAGTGTATGCTCGTAAAACGGATGTACAACACCAATAGACGATATACAGCGCTCCTGCCTCTCAAGAACAACTGATACTATTGGAGGGTAAATAAACGCTCGAGGTTTATAAAATACTCTTAGATTCGATTGTATATCAAAAGAAAGAGTTTATTTTGTGATTTGTAAGAGTAATTTCATACCTAATTTCAAGATGTTACCCGTCATATCAGCTTTAGCGTTTGGAAAGCTAAATGCCTTCCAGTTTTTATAACTCTTAAGTTTAGATGAATAAGTAGGCCCAGAAGTATTTTACGGACCCAATTTACCTCATTTATTAAAATGAGGCAACATTTATTACAAATTTGGTCTTTTTTTGTATTCCTATTAGCCAACAATCGAACACAATTTTCTGAAATTTAGTGAGAGGAGCTCTAGGCCCCAAAACCGTGACAGCTTTCATATTTCGCCTGGAAAATGAGTCGATTATATACCTATTACTCTTTTTTTCCATATTCATAGCATGGGACTTCAACAAGCTCTGTGGTTTGTGGTGTAGCCACATTGTGAATGTTGGGGGAGAGGACCCCTTTTCACAGGTAATCTTAAAAAATTGGGATAATCTTTGTTTTTATATATTTTGCTTTTCAAAATTGCCTTCAGAACACTTGTCTTTGGAGGGGGTCATCTGAATGGTGGTGGTGGTGAGGTAGAGGGGGGTAATGCATCTTTTTCCCAACTGGGTGGATTTATGAGGGTTCCCCAAAGAGGAACGGTTGGATTTCCAAGTGCCATATTAATTATCCAAGTGGTGTCCCATGAGGGGGGGAGACACCTCAACCCCATCCCCTAGTATTGACGTCTCTGCTCCTTACCAACCATGTTGTTATACACCTGTTAGGAATGTTTACCTCTAAAACATTTATAACTCACCTGCGTAACATGGAACTCCAGACTTACTTGAATTAACATCCCAGCTTTAAATAAGTTTGTCCATCTGTCATGAATTCAAGTGGTTCTTCTTTTGTGCAATGTAAGGCAAACTGTCAGTTGGAAGTGAATTGGGTGGGACATGAAGGGAATTGTCACTAAGCAATCCATTGGAAAATAAAACTCTTGCCCAATAGAAGATCATGAATAGTTGCACGGAAGGGGTACCTATAATATTAAAGCACTATTATGGGGGCTGGGGAGGCAACTTATCGCAAACAATCATGGGAAAGGCATGGGAGGAGTAAAATGATAAGGAAATCAATAACTATAATGCATACAAGTGATGTAGTCAGAGGGCTGTGCTGCATCTCCTTGTCACTAACTGTCAGTCTGTTAATGTTGTGATACTGTTTTCATCTGTATGTGCTTAAAGATAATCTGAATGATCCAAGGTGCTTCCAAGTTCCAAACAGAAATCGAGTTATTATAAATCACTACAAATTTTTCATTCACCAAATTCCATCCCCTTTCTGTGTGAATAAACCGTTTTCAGGAAAGGCTGAATGTTTAATACAGGGTCTTATCTCAGGCTTCACATGAGTGGTATAACCCAATAAATAACCAAATGTGGCACCACCACAGTACTAGAGAATCCTAAACCCAATAAGCATATCTAAACTAAGATCATGATAGCAGTTTTTTATTTTAAGGGAAAATGTACCTCTGTAACAGACATACATTAATATTTGAATGAAAGGTAACTTTTAACACACTGGTTTTCCTTTCCCCTAAAAGATCTGCCTCACACCTTTCAATGAAATCATTGTAGCACTTTTTGTTTGTTCAAATCCAATTAGATTTTACAACTGGTGGTGCATTCTTTTCCAATTATCTATTCAATCATTTCAAGAATAAGCATTTCAAAATTGGGCATAACTTTTCTCTGGGCTGTCAGATTGCATAGAAAGTCCTTTCAATATTACTTTCATACTTTTCATCCTTGTGTCTGACAAAAATAAATGAATAAATTATTAGATTGGTTTAGTGGTACAGAACACATTACTTTGCGAATGCAGGACATTCATGTGTACCTTGCAGGTTTGTTACATTAAACCTGTCTGCTATTTCAGTTAAAAAAGTAGCTCCATCAGATCTACAGTAACCTACAACACAAAATACATACAAAACTAGTATGTCTATTCTTGTTTGGGGCAGATTAATTCATAGATAAATAATTAGGGAATAAATGGTACACAAATACACTTAAATGGTACAAATAACACTTAAAAGTCAAAGAAAATATTTTATTATCAAATGGTAATTTATTTATCTCTTTTGGTTCAAATGTAAGTCTTGTTTCAACTTCATCACAAATAAGCAATGCATTAACGCCTTCATATGTATAAGTGGTTCTTTAAAGATATATGGATGTGTAGCAGCAACTTATGCTAAATCGGTTCAAAATCCATGGAAAATAGCACAAGTAAATAATCCAAATCGGTTGATAATTGACCTTTTAAAGCATTTTAAATTTTCAGGCCAAAATATGCAAATTTGTGTTCCTCTTCTGATGTATGAGTAGGCGGAAGTTCCTATTTCCTTGTGTAACCCTTTGTTTTTGTTTTTTTAATTTATGTCACAGAGTTGTGAGAAAGAAAGAAAAAATTAACCAAACGTTTTTAAGTGTTGACCATACCCCTTAACCATAATCTAGCAGGAATTGACTTTGTCCTCATTTTCAAGAAGTGAAATTTAGTAAGGAAATATAAAAAATTACATAAAGCTTTTCACCTACCCATTCGTAGACTTTTAAGCTTTGATTTGGACTACAGGTATATTTCATTTTACATCTGAGCAAGCTTTATATGTTTGCTTTAAAGACCAGATATCACTTAATGATGTAAATTAGATTTAGTTTTATATTTGAGTATTTTAAAACTTTGTGAAATGACACAACAAATAATTTTTCACACAAATACAAAGTGTTTGTTGTCTCGTGAGTGAGAGTGCCCTTCGTTTTTTTTTCTTCTCGAAATTGTAATCTATAATAGTTTTAAAGAGAGCAACTAGCTTTGTTTTTTTTTTGCCATATGAAAAAATAAATTATCTAGGTCAATAGAGGAAAAAGACAATATATTACACTCTAAAAATATTTGATATCATACTGCATTACATCACATATTATACATACCCTAATAAAGCTCAAATTTTGATTTGCTACTATTTGTCTAAAACTTAATATGTTTTTTAAGCTACTTCCTTGTCAATATTTTCTTGCACCAAACTGTAAGGTAAATGTTCTAGATGTCACTAGTTTTTTATGACAGCCTTTCGAAGTATGTGTCTATGAAGTGCTACAAATAAAAGACTATTCGGTATCAACAAATATATCAATGCCTAACCCTGGTGTCAGAGAAATGGACAAAAAATTCCTAAATATATTCTAAAAGAATCCTTAAATAGTTCCACTTATTTTCTGGCTCCTCCCCATCATTCTCTCTTTGTACAGCGCATAGAAATGCTTAACATGATTTTGCACTATACAAATTAATCATTGTTTTATAATAATAACATTATTGTTAAAGATTGTAATTATTGACCATTAACCAGTTACATGCCACTTAACTTTTTTTAAGTTGAGTTTTCTAAAGCACCGATAATGATAGTTTGCTCAAGACAGTTTGCATAAGTTTAATAACCATCTGCATCTTGTTTACCTTTTCTGTTGATGCAAAGATATTGTGGTACCTATATTCATGTCTTACATTACTCCAATATCAAAATGTATTGATCCATTTCATTACTGCAGGTAAAACAAGAAAGATATGATATTAAAGAATCATCTCATAAAACAATATTTTACATATGGCAACACTTGTTTCATTTTATCATGTATGAAGTATGCTGTAAAAAACCAGGATGGATGGAGACATCATTCGATGCAGTATCACTGTCAGTCACAACATTCTTCTTCAGTTGGTGTTGCAATAGCTTCCATGCAGCCTAAATGACTGATGGGTAAATACGGATCTAGTCCTGATACTGCACTTATCTTAGCAATTATTTTTTTTAGAAATATAGTGCTTATTTGATTTCTCTTTTGCTCTGCCACAATCTTTAAAGTAAAGTAAAAAGGTAGTGATAAGTTAATATCAAGACAATGTGATGCTGCAGTACTTTCCTCTCAAACAACTGAGGGATACTTGAAAAAAATAACATCAAATGATACTGTAGGTTATGAATAAAGATATGACATGTGAGGTAAAAAAACTTGTGATGGCTTTGCTATACAAATCATTCAGGTTTTGCTATACAAATGTTTTTGACCAAATGTGTTTTTTAACTGAAATTTGAGCTCTTTCAGTGTTTGAGCAGAAGCAGAATTTTAATATTTTGCAAGTAGCACAAAGAGTAATTTCAAGTAGACAAGACAGCATTTTAACAATGTAAACATTGACACTTCTTACATTCTGGGCTGCAAAAATCAGTGATTTATATTCAAAATCTTAAATCTTTTCCCCCTAATATACACTGTTTTGAAATGAATAAGATTTGTTATTTCTAGATATACATTATAGGGGCCTTGAAGCAACATGAATGAAGGCAATTTGTGTTAATCAATTGTTAGCTTTCTTAAGAATGAATGTATGAAGGTGAGAAAAATGGCTGTAACATAATAGCAAAACTATGAAAGATAGTAACACTCCATATGGAACCAAACTACACCCAATTTATACCCTTTTCAGTCTACAAAAACAATATGACAGAATGAATGAACTGTAAAGACAAAATTTCTGAAGACTGTACATAATGTTACTGTAAAGTCCTGTCAACAGTACACTGCTTTATTTATACTGTATTTAAGGGGTAAACTCAAAGTGAGATTCAACAGAGTTAACAAAATTTGTTGTCTATTTTAGTATCGCTAAAGAAAAACAAAGTTTTTCAGATCTACATGTACCATCAAATTGGTTTATGGGGCCTGTAAAAGCAAGAAATAATCACAAATCTGCAATGTAGAACAACAAGCATAAAATGTTTTAAATGATATCACTTCTGAAGTGAGAACAAGACTGAGAACAAGAACAGCAAAATAGTGTATAGTACTGTAGCTTGTTTCTCACTATAAAGAAAACAAACACACAGTTAATTCTGCATTAATGCTCTACATTGGTCTGGTAAGATAATGATGAAGAGTATGCTTCAAATCAACTCAGAAAACCAGCTCTACCTACAGACCTATGGGCTTAACCTTTTAACATGCCAGAATTTTGATAAAATTGTTTATGGAACAAACAATAAACAAAACAAAATTTGTTGTAATTTAAACAAGTTAAGTTAACATTTCATAAACTTTATATACCAAGGCGTTGTGTATTAAAGGTAAATATACAGTCTATGATCGGACACTGCAAACTTATATTCAAAACCATTATCAGTTGTATGTTATGTTTTTTGTGTTATTTCTGTGATCCAAAAGTAAATTGGCACATTTTTGACAAAAAATAAGTTGTGAAAAAGTAGCAAATAATCAACACTCATTAACAGTACCACGATGCAATGTTAAGGGTCATACTATTTTGTAACTGTGCAGTCTGCATTGCATCTGCATGACAGTTTCAGAAGTTGACACAGAAGTTTTGTTTTTGATGTCAAAGTTGACATAATAATTTTCAAATACTTCATAGTCTGAAATTATCTGAGTATGACCAAGACTACTTCAGCAAACTTAACAGGACTACAGTATATTAAACTGTTACTTTAGTTAGGACATACCAGAGAAGACAGTAAATATCAACAAATTTCCAACACTTTGGGAAAGGCAAACTAAAGGGGGATATTTCCTAAATTGTGTTAGAATCTGCAGTTGCCCTTAAGAATGTTGCTCAAAAAGAATGATTTTTTTTTAGAACTTAGCAAATTATTATCAATGTTGTACAGTATGCTTATATTTTAAAAAAAACCTAAAAATATCAATCATAAGGTAAGATTTTAGTAAGAACATTAATACTTAGGGCAATCTAACACGGGAATAATGCGGGCTGTGAATGTATGCTTTATATATTATATTCATGGAAGTGCCATTTCCAGCATTCATTTGGATCAGTTTTTGTCTGCTGATGTTCTGTAGTGTTATGTAATAATTGATGTGGTCAACTGCTGTTAGGCCCTATGTCGCAAATTATGTTGTGAGGTGACTCATGATAATACTGGTATAGTCTTAACTTCTAAGCAGGGTCTATTCAGTTATTGGTCTGACTGATTAAGGCAATCAATGGAATAGGAAAGTTTTAGGCCTACATGGTATTTGAGGCATTGCCATGATATAGGCCTTATGTCTCTCTCATGCACCTTCATATGCCTACTCTGTACTCATCAATTATAGGCCTTGTGTCTCTTTCATGCACCTTCATATGCCTACTCTGTACTCATCAATCATGAAAATGGACTTTTTTACATAACAATTTTGTCCGACTTCGCTAAGGTGGGTAAGAAATTCAGGTCATATTACAGTAGTAAGCCCTAGGCTAGTAGTAGTAGGCCTTATTATTAGACCTAACGTTAGTATGCCTACTACTAGTGTTACTAGGGCGAGGGCCTAAATATTTGATCCATAAACAGATCGTTCTTTGGTAGGCCTAAACCTAGTTCCAGCAAATCCAAAAATGTGGATAACGGTAACAAGAATATCATTGTTATTTAGTTTAGACTTTGATTTCAATTGGTGTTCACAGAACCACCTAATATAGTATGAAAGAACACCCATGGATGAAGAAGATGTGAACGAGATAAGACTTTCGTTCTTTAAAATCGGTCGTGAATAAATTTGCAAAACACGCCCTCACATTTAGGTCTTAACATCTTCTTGAATTGAAGCTTTGAAGATTGAAGCAGATACTCCACATCATCTCTATATGCCACTGATTTTAACCACTGAAGAAATGGTGGGAGGGATAGGCGGGATTTGATGGAGGAGGGTGAGGGGAGGAGGCAAGAGGGGCACTTGTCCTTTGTCCGAATTTGTATCTTTTGTATGGTATTTTTTGCATCTTAGCATGATTTTGTGGTTTCTCCCCCCCCCCCTTTCCTCAAACTTTGACTTTGCTCCCCCTTTCGATATACGAAAATCCCGCCAATGGAGAGGGGTGGGTACAGATCCCCAAATCAAAAGCCACACTTGGATCCCACACACTTTTGGAAAGCTGACCCGCCACTGGGTTCAGTCATCAAGCTTCAAAGGAGCACGTGACGATAGCTTTACAGGAAGGGGAGATATGTATAGCAACACACGCAAATGTTTAGTAGGCCATAGGGCTTTTTGAAGGAATATTTTTCAAACTTTTGTTGATTTCAAAAGCCTTGAAAATATTGGGGAGTCATCCTACCCTTAGCTCTCCATGTTCATGTTCCTGCCTTGATATTCAGGGGATGCTTAATAAGATATACCCGTCAAGAAATGTGTTGTGATGAGGGGGTTGAGAAGGAAAATTCGTTAAAATATTGGAAGTTTTGGAGAAAATTTCAAACATCAGAAACTTTTCCCAAAATTGAAGAAAATAAAGAAAATTTTTCGAAAGTTTAACTAAATTTGACGAATTTCAAATTGAAGAAAATTTTCCGAAAATTATCTCTTTAGACTAAAAAAAGATTTCAGACTTTCATTATTGAGTTGTGGTGGTCAAAATGGTACTTGGCCCCCACTTGGCCTCCAATATAATTATTGGGGGCCTTGGCCCCTGGTTCCCGGTTCCTACGCTCCTGTATGTTCATATACCTTTACGAAAATCAAATTATTCAGGTTGATCAGTTGATATACAGATGAAAATGTGTTTTTTGCCAAAATATTTCATCTAGAATAATAGATTTAATTATTCCATTACAGCCTTAATTGTCAAGTATGTTTAAAAAAAATTAAATACATTATATGAGAACTTAGAATTTAATAAATGATAAGAAACATTTTGGAACTTTTAATTAATGTATTCAATGATGTATAACAAGTAACTGAATTACCATATGAGGTATTGAATTGTGTCTTAACTACATAATGACATCAAGACTATATTATGATTTCATAATACAGGAGTGGGTGGTGTTCATGATGCTTTTTGTAAATCAATATGTCTCGATTATTTCTTATAAGAAAATTGAATGTAAAGATACTGCTGTTGATTTGGAATGAGGAGCTTATATTCGGATAGGAACTCCATGATTTATATAACTATAAACCAACATTTATCAATTTAACTTAAATCCGACAGTTAAGATCCTTACAGCAACCTCGGGGAGTTTTACGATGTAAGATTTGGTTTTCATTTTAAGACGTTAGAGTTCATTCAATTCTGATTTTAAGGAATTTTTTCCGGATCGGATGAGCCACATACCACCAGTTTTTAATCAACAGCGACTTCAGCAACATCATTCAACAGCAATGGCCTCAGCAACAGTGACTTCGGCAACGGTGGTTTCGACAACAGTGATTTCGCCAACAGTGACTTTGCAAACAGCGTTCAGCAATGGCATTTCGATAACAGTGGTTTCGTCAGCAGTTCCTTTGGTAACAGGAGCTTCGGTAACAGTGATTTTGGTAACTGTCGTGTCAGTAACAACATTTGCATAGCAGCATCTCGTCAAATGTGGTTTCATCGACAGTGGTTTCGTCAACAGTGACTTTGGCAACAACATTTAGCAATGGCATTTCGACATCAGCGGTTTCGTTATTTGTGGTTTCTGCAACAATGGTTTTGAAAACAGTGGTTTCGTCAGCAGTAGCGTCGGAAACATTGGCGTCAGTAAAAGTGGATTCCGCAACAGTGGTTTTGAGAAAAAGTGGTTTCGACAAGTACATTTCAGCAAAAATGGTTTCGTCGAAAGTGGCTTCGACAACAGCATTTTATCAAACGCCCTCGGCTACAACATCTCGAGAACAGGGATTGCGTTAACAGTAGTGTTTGCATCAGCGGTTTCTAAACGGCATTCAACAACAGTGATAACGTAATCAGTGGTGTTGGCTAGAGTTTTCGGCAATAACATTACATCAACAGTTGCTTTGTCGACGGTGAGTAAGGCAGCAGCGTTTTTCAACGGCATTTCGTCAAAACCTGGTTCGGCACAGTGAATTTGATAACAGAGGTCTCGGAAATAGTCGTTTAGGCAACAGTGGTTTCGTAAACAGTGGCTTTGCGACAGTGTTTTTTCAGGCACATTTCATCAATAGTGAACATTGACTTCGGCAACAGTGGTTGTTTATCTATCAAGAGCGTTTAAACAGCAGCGTTTTCGATAGCATTGAGTTTTGGCAACAACTTTTTGCCAACAGCATTTCAGCAATATTGGCTGCTTCTACAGTGATTTCGATAGCAGCGGATTTAGCAACAGTGACTTCGGCAACAGTGGTTTCTGCAACAGTGGTCTTGGCAACAATGATTTCGGCAGCAGCGTTTTTTGAAGTTGATTGTTGTATAAAGACGTGTAATCTAGCGGTCGTAAACGCCAGGGTCTAGGAAGAGAAATGTGGCAATGTAATGACTCAAATAGAACAAATTATATAGTAATGAAAAAGTCTTAGGTAAGATAGTAACGTGATTTTTGTATTTTGTTAAATATAAGAGGAATTTTGAGCCGGTAGTTACATATTCAGTGACCAATATTGATTGAACTGGTGGGCAATTTTTTCTTATATTACTAGGGGTTCTAAAATAAAGCATGCCATGTTAGAAAGAATAAAGGTCATCAGTATGATCTAGGTGAAAAATTTCGTGCAAATTACCCAAAATTTTGACTTGTGAAAAAATTTTTCTCGGTCCCAGCAAAAACGTGCGTCGACCCGGCATTTTGCGTTGTGTCCATGAGTATTATTGGTGATAAATTTAATATAATCATAAAGTCAGACAAAACTCTAAGCTGAAACGTTGATTTTCAAGTATACACATTTTCTCATTTTCTGATCAAATTTGAAAAACAATGTTAAATGAATCATTTTGTTCAAAAATGTTGATGCATACCTGCTGACCTACAAGCACTGGTCGTGGAGATCACGTGATGCAAGTAGTGAAGCGTTTGACGATGACGACAGCTGGTGACGGCCACTTCAGGATCTTCCATTGTCAAATCACTCTCCATAAATACGCTAAGCGTACAGAAACATCAGTCGAAAATTTTGCACCACACACTTAATGCCTTTATGTCTTTCCTCTCCACAGGTTATTGCCCTGGCGTCGTCTTGGAGGTCTCCGGTGATTCTGTGTCCATCTCGTCTGCTATATCCAGAGAATTGCCCTGTGTTGTTTTGAGGGTCTTCGGGTAATCCCACGGTTCATCTTGTCTGCCATTCCCATATAAATGCCCTGACGTTGTCTTGAGGGTCTCTGTGTGATTCCGGAATCCATTTTGTCCGCTGCTCCCAGATACATGACCTAGCGTTGTCTTGGCGGTTTCCGGATTAGTTTGTAGCGCATCTCGTCTGCCACTCCCAGATAATTCCTCTGGCATTGATTTGAGGGTCTCTGTGTAATTTCGGGAACCACCTCGTCCGCTGCTCCCAGATAAATGCCCTGGCGTTGTCTTGAACCATCTTCGTCCGCTGCTCCAAGATAAATGCCCTGGCGTTGTCTTGGCGGTCTTCGGGTGAGTTCGTGGTGCATCTCGTCTGCCACTCGTAGATAATTGCCCTGGCGTTGTCTTGAGGGTTTCTGTGTGATTCCGGGATCCATTTTGTCCGCTGCTCCCAGATAAATGGCTTGGCGTTGTCTTGGAGGTCTCCGGGTGAGTTCGTGGTGCATCTTGTCTGCCACTCCCAAATAAAAGCCCTGGCATTGTCTTGAGGGTATCTGTATTATTGAGGGATCCATCTCGTCCGCTGCTTGTTGTTGTCTTGGGGTCTCCGGGTGAGTTCGTGGTACATCTCGTCTGCCATTGGGCCCTGGCGTTGGCCCATTACGTCCGTTTCCTAGATAAATGGCTTGGCTCTCTGAGAAATGCCATCTCGTCTGGCGTTGTTTTGTCCGCTGCTCCCACTTTGTAAGATAATTGCCTGGCGTTGTCTTGTCTGGAGGGTCTTTTGTCCGCTGCTCCCAGATAAATGCCTTGGCGTTGTCTTGGTCTCCGTGAGTTCGTGGTGCATCTCGTCTGCATGGTGCTGTCTTGCAGATAATTGGCCCATTACGTCCGTTTTCTGGCGTTGCCTGGATTGTCTGTAGGGTCTTCAGGTTATTCCGTGATCCACCTCGTCTGCCACTCCGAAATTCACCTGAAAAATACAAATGAATACGATTATCGAATTGGTTTAAAGCATCCCGCATGCATATGCTTGGGACGAGTGATATGATGAGATATTGACGTTATATGATAAAGTAAGAGTAGAAAATAGCAGTAACGCATATAAAAATCTGTTATAAATAGATGCCATTAAAAGGTAAAGGTAGCTTACGTCGTTTGCTACTGTCAGCGAATTGCCCTGGTGTTGTCTGTAGGATCTCCGGGTGATTCAGTTGTCCACCACCTTTGCTATTTCCAGATAAATGCTCTGGTGTTGTCTTGACGGTCTCCGGGTGATTCAGTGGCTCTTTACACACCACTTCACTACCACTACGATATGTCCCTGACAAATGAAAATAAATACAATTATCGAAGCGCATTAGCCCGCCTGCCTGCAAATTTGCTTGGGAGGAAAGGTGTATATAGAGATATTGGAAATAAATGATAACACCAACTCACCAAGTACTAACCCAATATTATTATCACTATTATTGTTTCTTAGGAAGCTCAACACAAAATTAAAGGATTAGTTCAGGGGCCAAGCAAGTCTATCTAAGATGAAAGAGGACTTCAAAAGAACTAAAATAGTCAAAAAAGCATTAAAAATCTTATTCCGTTAAGGAGATATCTAAGTTTAAAGTTTGGTACCATTTGTGTAGAAACGACTGAAATCCGATTAGTTGTAATGTCATAGCCTCGGATTCCTCAAAGTCTTTATGTATTCTATCATATTGTGTCCTGCAATTTTGTGACTTATAAACCATAGGATATGTAAAAAAAGTAGTAAAACTGGATTTTGGAAGAGTATTTATAATATATCACCTGAAGAAAAATCGACGGAAAATAAATTAAATAGTGATTTTTTTAAAATTAACTTTCTTTAAAATACATTAGCAATTGTTAAAAATGTGAGGATGAAGACACAAACTTTCCATAGTAGACTTACTACACCAGACATTGCTACACAGATAAGACAGAGCTTTAAACTTTAATATCTCCTTAACTGCTTAACGGAATATGATTTTTGGTCGCTTTCTTCACCATTTTTTTTTTTTTTTTTTAAGTTTTCTTTCATATACGATAAACATGCGTGACCAATAAACTAAACCCTTAACTATTTCTAATCAATTATTTGACCTCTGACTTTTAAAGTACATTACCCATCTTGTGATCACATCACCTTACACCATCCCACCAAGTTTCAACATAAAGCTTTTACGGTATTCTCAGGAAATGCGACAACATTTTTGTTCATACCCACCCACACAAAAGTGAGTACAATACTTTATCACCATGTATATTATTTGCTAAGATAAGGTAATTACAGTGAAAAACTCTTTGAAGAAGTAAATGAACGTACAACCAGTCTTCAGGGTCACTGGACGCTTCCGTGGTTCATCTCGTCCTTTATCTCCAGAGAATCGCCCTGTAGACAAATAAAACTTAATAATCATATCTCTTCGGAAAAGATTCTATACTAAATGAGATATTGTTGAATAAGCAAGTTTTGAATAAGAGTTTGTCAGTCACCTAGCAATCTGTCATTCATGTTCTCATCAGCCTCCGGAAATCCCAGACCCTGCCTTGCTGAGATTGAATATAACACGGCCAATTATCGACAGTCCGACCAAAAGGGGTAACATATGTTGGGGAGAAAGGATAGAGGGAGGGGGGGGAACGATGCCATTGATGAGGCATGAGAAGAGTTTATAGGGTATGCCATTGGTGTAAATATTGAAATGACGGGACGTGATTTTAGGACATGGACTGAGGGAATTTAGTCCATTGCCCCGGTAAGTTTGGTAGGCCTAAACGTATAAACGTAAATATAAAGGCTTGCAAAAAATAAGGAAAGGTTTGGCAATGACCTTTAATATGTGTCAGGTTCAGGAATCATTAGATTTTAACTGAAAACAGAAGGTCCTTAGCCCACATTCATTATTTCGTGATCCGATTTGGTTTCTTTTGAATGCTGTCAAAATAAAGCTGCAGCAGTGTTGGACTGGTCATTGTGCCATTTGCTAATGGCACAAGAGCCCCATGCTCAAAGCCTTTGTGGGCCCCTTTCCCTCCCAGTGTCGGAAGAACTCAGGGCAAGAGGGTAGAAAATCAGGTGAAGGGGACTTTCTTTAACTGAACCAGGAAAAAGTCTTAAGTTCCATGTTAGGGGTGGCGGTAGATATTTGAACCTGGGGAGGCACAGGAATTAAGGGGCACTTTTCCGACTGGCATATTTTAAAAGTTATACCTTGTACGACAGCATTATCACTTCAGTAGCAGTAATGCCCCCCCCCACCCCCCCTCCCCCACACACAAACACACACACACGCGCAAAAAAAAAAACACAGCACTGGCAAATTACTGGCGAACTTTTTTTTCTTATTTTATTAAATCGCAGTCACGAAAATTTGTGAATTTTAGATGAAGATATTTAGGCCAATATTCAGGAAAATTTCACACCTAGATCTACAACAATGGGAAATCTCGAAATTGGAAATATTTACATCACGATTATCGTCAATTGTATTGATCATGATTTTGGAATATTTAATGCCCCAAACAATGTGAAAAGCAAATAAGGGGAAGAATGGTTTAGGACCGTGACGTTTTTCATCATTTTCTCAGTTGCATAAAGTTAATTGAAATTCAGTATATCAGGATATATTAGGCAAGATTCAAAATAAGCCTTCAGAATCCAAATTCTCCCTCAGTCTTCACCGAAACATCTCAAAGTCCCAACTATATTGGGCTTTTTCCAGACAAATTAATGGTGTCCGTACTGTTGAAATTCGGGTAGCTTCCACAGAACAACTTTTTGTGTTACTTTCTTCAATCTATCAGTCTGTCAAAAAAAAAAACTATAATAAGGGGACTTGTTTTAAATATTTGAAAGGATACTCATTTTTATCTCCGTAAACGGGCACTTTTTTTTAAAACGTTACAAAGAAGTGGAGGATGGCACGTCATTCTATGACAAAGGGCTGGGTATACATCATAACTTTGCCCTGGGCCCATTTCAAAAAGGCTCCACTTATTAAATTTGGGGTGGCTCGCACACCCTAGCAAGGACCTATTTACGAGTTTTTACAAAGCGGGGAAAATGTAGGTTGGCAGACGTGAATGCTTTGCTTTTTTCAATGTAGGGTTGTTTGGCCGCAACATAACTTTTAAGAAATGTGTGGTGGAACGTTCCCACAGTGCCCTACCCCCCCCCCCCCCCCACACACGCACACACACTCTCTCCCATCGGTTCCACCACAAGTTCTGGTTCCAGTAAAGTCTTAAATGCCTGCAGGATACTTTTAAGCTATACACAATCTGACAATTTGTTTGAGTTTTCTATCATAACTTTTAAAAGGGCACCTACTGCCCCGTCCACCCCTCACTCAAGGGTAAGGGTGGTGGCATCCTTTTTCCTCCCGTAGTTCCGACATGTCAGACTCATCATCCTCCCCTGCTTAGTAATCTCACACTCTCAGGGCATAGTCCAAAATGCAGATTGTGACTAGATCTAGACTATAGGTCTGGTATAAGTCTAATTTACATTTCACAATCACCTTTATCATTTTGTACTTAGGCCTATGATACATATGTGAGGTATTCAACACCCAGGTTCCCAACCTCAGTGGGTCCATCCCCACCCCCCTCTCCCCCCCTTTGATATACTTTAGCATATGTGGGCCCTCTCCAGTCATTTTGAATGGCACGGTCCCTACAGCATCCCAGTCCGACTCTGAGCTGTAGCAATTTAGCACATTTGCATTTTAGTGCAGGAGTTTTAAATATGTCACACCTTTTGAGGAAGTTTCTTTCATGCTAACGCCCCTATTGTTCGTTTATTCTGCCTACCTCACTGTCGGGAGAAAATATTTCAAATAATATGAATTGTATTGTGAAAATCACTCACCAGCCGTTTTGTTTGCAGGAATTGTTTCTTTGGACTCAGTGATGAAACTAGGAAAAGTTGGCAGAGACCTAGATTTCTTCCTGCAGCAACGCCGTATTACGGATAAAATGCATCCACTTCCTACATCATCATCATCATCATCAGATGAAATGCTTTCACCCTCTGCTAGTCTGGGAAAATCATAGTAATTCTCCATATCTCGATTTTTTAGCTCAAAAGTGTAATTATAAACGTGTTAAACGATTACTAATTTTGGTATGATCAAAGTTTTGTCGTTTGTTTGCCATATGTTGTTACTTGCCAACGAGATATCAGTGCGTGTAACGCATGAATCTATGGAAAACGCGCGCGGTTTCTAACTTGTTATCACAAAAAAAACTTGCGTAGATGTCTTAAGCGCTGTGTGACGTCAAAATTAGTGAGTTTGTAACCAATCATCAATGAGGAATAGTGACAGAATAAAGAACATTTAATGTGACGCAATACGCGTATGCTGAGCGCACACTTACAAAAAGAATATATGCACCACGCACGGTATGGGTATAATCATCCAATAACCAGTCAAGAAATGGTACACATATCGAGCGCATTGAAAATACGCGCTTGGTTTGCCTCCACGTGTTGGCAAAGCGGATATCAGAAATGAGCATTGCGAAATCATTGATTGCTCGTTTATTGAGTTAAAATTTGTCATATGTTGTGTCTTTGATTACCAGGATTACATAAGTTGTCCTATAACCTTTCACACTGTCAATAAGCGTAGTTCGTACACAGTGGGCATATCTTGCAGTTCGCATGAAATGGCCCAGTACACCGTGGATGCTACCAAGGGGTATATATGTATCCAACTAGATAGAACTCTCTATACTTGTAATACTCAAGATTTGATACCACTATGGGGCCATTCTCTGGCTAGTCACACACGTAATGTAACAGAGTATGGCCCCAGTGGACACCTGTTACATGTTATAGTCACCTGACATTAACCGTGCACACAACGCGCGCCCACTTATGTAAAAGCTCTGCCCTGTTTTTACATATTTTTAGGATACACGCACGTACAACTAATTACGTCATAAATGTTTAATTGCATAATAATTTCCACCAACCACTATGTTATTCAGCCCGTCATTTAATACAGTACGAAAATCCCAAGACAGCAATCGTTCTGAAATGTTTTGCGTTGTTTTTATACACAAATATTTGAGGACGAGGAAGGAGGGGGAGGAGGGGGTAGGGGGTTACCTTTATCGGGAATGGCGAGGGACCGTGCTTCCTGTAGGGGCTTACAAAAACTTATTCAAGAGTTTCGATCTAAGCGTGCGCATAACATGCGCGACGATTCATCGTCAGGTGATCATATCATGTGACAGTCTCCCAAATGGCGGCCTCCACGAAGGTGCTACTCATGCGCATGAGTTCCATCGTTTTAGAAACATATATACTCTTTGATGTTACCCAGTCATCAATCACACTGTCAGGAATAGCTCGAAATTCTCCAGCTTATCATTGTCAAAGAAAATATTTGATCATGCAAAACTTTTTTTTTTTTTCAGTAAACACGGTAACATTAATATTAACTTTTATTTTGTTAAAATTGATTTCAAAATTCGTGAGTGCCTTCGGAAATGCATATTCTATTTGAAAGACCAAACGACAGCATGTATGCCTGGACACATGGCGGCTCGCGATGGGGTAAGCGGTAGTAATCGCCTCCTAACACATGAGCAACATTAGCGGTAGTAATCGTTTCCCCACCCATTAGCAACATTAGTGGTAGTAATCGCCTCCCCACCCATTAACAACATCAGCGGTAGTAATTGCCTCCCCACCCATTAACAACATCAGCGGTAGTAATCGCCTCCCCACCCATTAGCAACATTAGCAGTAATAATCGCCTCCCCACCCATTAGTAACATTAGCGGTAGTAGTCGCCTTCCCACCCATTAGCAATATTAGCGGTAGTAATCGCCTCCCCACCCATTAACAACATTAGAGGTAGTAATCGCCTCCCCATCCATTAGCAACATTAGCGGTAGTAATCGCCTCCCCACCCATTAACAACATTAGCGGTAGTAATCGCCTCCCCACCCATTAACAACATCAGCGGTAGTAATCGCCTCCCCACCCATTAGCAACATTAGCGGTAATAATCGCCTCCCCACCCATTAGCAACATTAGCGGTAGTAATCGCCTTCCCACCCATTAGCAACATTAGCGGTAGTAATCGCCTCCCCACCCAGTAGCAACATTAGCGGTAGTAATCGCCTCCCCACTCATTAGCAACATTAGCGGTAGTAATCGCCTTCTCACCCATTAGCAACATTAGCGGTAGTAATCGCCTCCCCACCCAGTAGCAACATTAGCGGTAGTAATCGCCTCCCCACTCATTAGCAACATTAGCGGTAGTAATCGCCTCCCCACCCATTAACAACATCAGCGGTAGTAATCGCCTCCCCACCCATTAGCAACATTAACAGTAATAATCGCCTCCCCACCCATTAGCAACATTAGCGGTAGTAATCGCCTTCCCACCCATTAGCAACATTAGCGGTAGTAATCGCCTCCCCCATCCATTAGCAACATTAGCGGTAGTAATCGCCTCCCCCATCCATTAGCAACATTAGCGGTAGTAATCGCCTCCCCACCCATTAGCAACATCAGCGGTAGTAATCGCCTCCCCACCCATTAGCAACACTTAGCATAATAGCTTAATTTATTTAAAAGGGTAATATGTAGCTAAACATTCCATTAAAATTGGGTGCAGACTTCAAAGCTTTTAAATCTTCATATATTTCTTGTATTTCTGGGCGACCATCTATGTTTTGCCATTACTGCAAAGAAATTATCTCAAGACTTTCTCATCAGTTGAAAGTTAAAAAGAATTTGATATACAAACATTTTGATGCAAATACACATATGAATTTAGCAAAGAGACCAGTAGACAAACTTTGATCAACCATTGATAAAAGAGGTATTTCTGCGACTCCCTGTCGAATGAACTATTGAAGTCTAGCCGTCCATACATGTTTAAGAGTTGTTTTGAAATTCATCAATAAATTTTGAAAAAAATATTGCCTCATTTGAAAATGGTTTTAGCAAAATCTATTACACTTTATTAATACTGTAGCTACATTTCTTGAATATTTATCTGTTTGTCAAAACCATCAAAATCTATTACGAAATTTACCATTTCAGACCCGTAGGCAGGGATGTGTGACAGGTGCACCACGAGTTCCATATCGAAATTGGGATATTTTACTAGGAAATGCTTTCCTCGCCCCCTCCTCCCCACACACACACCAAAACTCTATTACAAAATTGACCATTTTAGACCCGTAGGAAGGGATGTGCGACAAGTACACTCCAGAGTCCCATAACGAAATTGGGATATTTTACTAGGGAAACGCCCCCACCCCCACCAAAAAGTATATTACGGAATTTACCATTTCAGACCCGTAGGGAGGACAAGTGCACCTAGAGTCCCATACCGAACTTGGGATATTTTACTGAGAAATGACCCCCTCCCCCCATAAAAGTCTATCACGGAATTGACCATTTCAGACCAATAAGGAAGGGTGTGCGACAGGTGCTCCCTGCTCCACCGAAATTGGGATATTTTACTCAGTTAAACACCCATGAAATAAATTTGACCATTTCTGACGTGTTTACATTTGTGATTTTTGTGGATTTTGAAACAATTAAAGCTGTCAAAATCTGTCATTTTTTTAAACGAAATTGACCATTTGAAACGCGTAGCGTGTGTGATAGGAGCACCCACCTGTAGAGAGGAGTGCACTCTCTCCACACCGATAATGAAATATCTATTTAAACTCCACCTTTATTATTGTGGTCATTTGCCTAAAGTTGCTTCAGTATACGACCTGACCAGACTTTTTTATTTGGTATGCTTACTCAGGGAGTGTGACAGGATGTGATTGTATATGGACATAGGGATGGATGCCATGTGGGACATGGATGGGGACCACGAGGGACATATGATATAATATTTAGCATATTGTATACACCAAGGGCTATACCAGGCATAATTATTTGACTCCACCTTTTTTTCTTATTCAACAAATCATTTGCATATAAGTTATTATATGAACTGACACTTTCATACATATTATGCTCAATCAGGGACTGTGATAGCTAGAATGAGACTTCTTATGGAGCCTATGGGACGTCATGTGGGACATAGGGTGGGGTGCCATGTGGGATGCCATGTGAGATGCCATGTGGGACATGGGGTGGGATACCATGTGGAACAGGGTGGAATGCCATGTAGGATATATAATGGAATGCCATGCAGGACAAAGGGTGGAATGCCATGGGATGGAATGTCATGTGAGACATGGGATGGTATGGGATGTCATGTGGGACACGGCGTCCCATCCCCATTTCAGCAAGTCATTTGCATGTAAGTTATTATATGAACTGACACTTTCATTCATAGTATGCTCAATCAGGGACTGTGATAGCTAGGATGAGACTTTTTATGGAGCATATGGGATGTCATGTGGGACATGGGGTGGGATGCCATGTAGGACATGGGGTGGGATGCCATGTTGAATAGGGTAGAATGCCATGTGGGACATGGTGGGATGCCATGTGTGACATAGGGTAGGAGGCTATGTGGATATAGGGTAGGAGGCCATGGGACATGGAATGTGATGCCATGTGGGACATAAAGTAGGATGTCATTGGGACATTGGGAGGGATACCATGTGGAACATATGATGGGATACCATGTGGGACATCAGGTGGGAAGCAACTGCTGCGGGACACAAAGAGGGATGCCATGTGGGACATAGAGAGGGATGTCATGTGGTACAGATGGCTGGATTAATGTGGGACATACATGTAGGATGGGATCCATGTGGGTCATAGCTTGGGATGCCATGTGGGACATATGGTGGAATGCCATGTGGAACAGGGTAGAATGCCATGTGGGACATGGTGGGATGCCACGAGTAACACAGAGTGTGTCATAGGTTGGGATGCCATGTGTAACATAAGGTAGGATGCCATGTGTGACATAAGGTAGGATGCGATGTGTGACATAGGGTAGGAGGCTATGTGGATATAGGGTAGGAGTCCATGGGACATGGGATGCGATGCCATGTGGGACATAAAGTAGGATGTCATTGGGACATTGGGAGGGATACCATGTGAAACATATGGTGGGATGCCATGTGGGACATCAGGTGGGAAGCCACTGATGCAGGACACAGGGAGGGATGCCATGTGGGACATAGGGAGGGATGTCATGTGGTACATATGGTTGGAATAATGTGGAACATACATGTAGGATGGGATCCATGTGGGACATATGGTGGAATGCTATGTGGGACATATGGTGGAATGCCATGTGAGACACTGCATGGTGAAATGCCATGTGGGAGATGAGGTGGGATGTCATTTGGGACATGGGATGTGATTCATGTGGGACATAGGATGGAATGCCATGTGGGTCATAGGATGGGATGCCCTGTGGGACATATTAAGGAATGTCACGTGGAACATGGGATGTGTGTGGGACATGGGGAGGGATGCCATGTGGGAGATATGGTGGAATGCCATGTGGGACATGGGATGGGATGTCATGTGGAAAATAGGGTGGGATGCCATGTGGGACATGGGGTGGGATGCCATTTGGGACACGGGATGCCATGTGGGACTTAGTGTGAGATACCATTCTTATAATTGGCCGGGCCATATGATATGGGTGTCAATTTGCATGGGCATGCGAACCATGACGGTATTTACCGTTCTAGTTTGTATTCGTGCTGATGTTATATCAGGAATTGTGGCATAAAGTTTGATTTCTGTTCTTCATTCCAATATGTACATGTAGTGACAAAGAAACATGAATAGGAGTTTCCAAGGATTAACAATTCTAAAGTTTTTCAATCAATTTTAAATATTTTATATATATATATATATCTATAACTTTCTTCTCCGTTTTTAGTTTAGACTTTGACTTTGTTTGGTGTTCACAGAACCACCTAATTAAAATGAAAGAGCACCCATGGATGAAGAAGATGTGAACAAGCTAAGACTTTCGTTTTTTTAAATCGGTGGTGAATAAATTTGCAAAACACGCCCTCACATTTCTGCATTTAGGTCTTAACATCTTCTTGAATTGAAGCATTGAAGATTGAAGCAGATGTGTCTCAGCAGCTCAGTGCATACAGCACACAATGGAAGCCAATAAAAATGATTATTACCTATAATTTCTTTGTTCGATTATCCTTCTCAATTTTTATGGGACATGGGCACCGATACAATAATTGCTTTCCTACTCCACATCATCCCTATATTCATTGTTGGTTTGATCACATAGCCACTTGAAGCATTAAGTGAATAGGCAAGTATGCCACTGATTAAAACCTTTGGCCTAGCCACTGAAGAAATGGTGGGGGCATAGGCGGGATTTGTGAGGGAGGGGGCGGCAAGAAGGGAACTTGTCCTTTCCCCCGAATTTATATCTTTTGTATGGCAACTTTTTGCATTTTAGCATGATTTTCTGGTTCCTCCTTCACTTCCACTTTTGACTTTGCTCCCGGGCCCATAAGGAGGGGTGGGTCTAGACCCCGACATCCAAAGCCATGCTTGTATTCCACACACTTTTGGGAAACTGACCCGCCACTGGGGTCAGTCATCAAACATCGAAAGGAGCACGTGACGATAGCTTTACGCCGAGGGGGAGATATGTATAACAACGCACGCAAATTTTGAGTAGGCCACAAAGCTTTTTTAAGGATTTTTTTCTTCAAATTTTTGTTTTATTTGAAAATATTGGAGAGTTATCTCACCCTTAGCTCTCCAAGTTCATGTTCCTGCTTTGATATTCCGTAGATAACTTTTAAGATATACCCGTGAAGGAATATGCTGTGGTGCCCACCTCTAATAAAAACATCACTAATTTTAGGCAACTTTGTGATGTATTTTCTTTAAAATCCTTTGTTTTTTAAATGTATAACGTAATTCTTTGAAGTGGTCCAGTAATTTTGACCAAGCGTTTTTGATTCTCTGCTATTCCGCCAATAAAATGTTATTAGGAATAGACTTTCCCATCATTCTCAGTGACGACATTTGTGAACAAATTATAAACAAATGTTGAGTTGTCTGCCCAATCAGTTAAAAACTGATCAAATTTTGATCATCCTTAACTTAAAAACTATAAGTGACTTTTTCAAAATTCAAAATCTGGTCTGCTAGGGAGTCTGACTCTTCAAAATCAATTTTTCAGACCTTCATTATTGGATTAAGAGGGGGATCAAAATGGTGCTTGGCCCTAAATATCATTATTGGGGGCCTTGTCCCCTGGTCCCCGGTTCCTACGTCCCTGTATGTTCATATACCTTTACGCAAATCAAATTGGTTGATAAGTAGATACAAATTTGTTTTTTTGCAAAATATTGCATCTAGGATAATAGACTTCATTATTCCATTACAGCCTTAGATGT
Organism: Chiridota heheva; assembly: GCA_020152595.1. Taxonomy (NCBI): domain Eukaryota; kingdom Metazoa; phylum Echinodermata; class Holothuroidea; order Apodida; family Chiridotidae; genus Chiridota; species Chiridota heheva. Next base: position 977,132 of record JAIGNY010002293.1, on the reverse strand, counting down.
CATGTTTAATGATAAATTAGATACATTATATGAGAATTTAGAATTTAAGAAGTGATTAGGAACATTTTTGGAATTTGTAAATGAAAATGTATTCAAGGATGTATAACAAGTAACTAAATTACCATATGAGGTATAAAGCTGGTTCGTAACTACATAATGGCATCGAGACTATATTATGATTTCATAATACAGGAGTGGGTGGTGTTGATGATGCTTTTTGTAAATCAATGTCTTGATTATTTCTTGTAAGAAAATTGAATGCAAAGATAATGCTGTTGATTTGGAATGACGAGCTGATATTCGGATAGGAACTCTGGTGACTCCGTGTCCATCTCGTTTGCTATATCCAGAGAATTTCACTGTGTTGTCTTGAGGGTCTGCGGGTGATCCCGAGGTTGTCTGCCATTCCCATATAAATGTCCTGTCGTTGTGTTGAGGGTCTGTGTGTGATTTCGGGATCCACCTCGTCCGCTGTTGCCAGATAAATGCCTTGGCGTTGTCTTGGGGGTCTCTGGGTGAGTTCGTGTTGCATCTCGTCTGCCACTCCCAAATAGATGCCCTTTTGTTGTCTTGGGGACCCCGGGTGATTACGTGGTCCATTACGTCTGGTTTCCCCCTGAGAAATGACATGGCATTGTCTGAAGGGTCTCCAGGTTATTCCGTGGTGCATAGCGTCTGTTACTCCCAGATAATTGCCCTGGCGTGGTCTGGATGGTCTCCGAGTGATTTCGTGATCCACCTCGTCTGTCACTCTGAAATTCACCTGGAAAATGAAAATGAATACGATTATCGAATTAGATTAGAGCATCCCGCCTGTAAATATGCTTGGGAAGAGTGATATGGTGAGATATTGACATTATATGATAAATTAAGAGTAGAAAATAGCAAATAAAACGCAAATAAAAAATTGTTACAAATAGATACCATTAAAAGGTAAAGGTAGCTTACGTGGTTTGCTACTGTCAGCGAATTGTCCTGGTGTTGTCTGTAGGATCTCCGAGTGATTCAGTTGTCCACCACGTTTGCTACTTCCAGATAAATGCCCTGGTGTTGTCTTGACGGTCTCCGGGTGATTCAGTAGTTCTTTACACACCACCTCACTACCACTACGATATATCCCTAACAAATGAAAATGAATGCAATTATCGAGGGGCATTATTGCGCAAATTTGCTTGGGAAGAATGGTGTATAGAGATATTGGAAATAAATCATTACATCAACCCACCAAGTGCTAACCCATTGATAATATCATGGTTTTCCTAGAAAGCTCGACACAAAATTAAAGGACTAGTTCAGGGGCCAAGCAAGTCTATCTAAGATGAAAGAGGACTTCAAAAGAAACAAAATAAAGCATCTAAATATCTTATTCCGTTAAGAAGATATCTAAGTTTAAAGTTTGGTGTCATTTGTGTAAAAACGTTTGAAATCAGACTAGGTGTGATGTCATAGCCTCAGATTCCTCAAAGTCTTTATGTATTCTATCATATTTTGTCCTGTGATTTTGTGGCTAAATACCATGGGATATGTCAAAAAAGTAGTAAAATTGAATCTATGAAGGGTATTTATAATATATCACTCGAAGAAAAATTGAGCAAAAATAATTTAAATAGTGAACAAATTAAATAAACTTTCTTTAAGATACATTAACAATTGTTGAGAATGTGAGGCTGAAGACGCCAACTTTCTCTAGTAGACTTACTAAACAAATAAGACAGAGCTTTAACCTTGAATATCTCTTTAACGTAATATAATGTTTGGACGCTTTCTTCACCGTTTTGTTTCTTTTGAAGTTTTCTTTCATATACGATAGGCATGCGTGACCAATGAACTAATCTTTTAACTATTTCTAATCAATTATTTGACCTCTGACTTTCAACGTACATTACCCATCTTGTGATTTCATCACTTAACACCACCCCACCAAGTTTCAACATGATAGCTTTTCTCAGGAAATGCGATACAAAATTGTGTTCATATACTGATATACACCCACACAAAAGTGAGCACAATACCTTATCACCATCCATTTGCTAAGATAAGGTAATTACAGTGAAAAACTCTTTGAAGAAGTAAATGAACGTACAACCAGTCTTGAGGGTCACTGGATGCTTCCGTGGTTCATCTCGTCCGTTTTCTCCAGAGAATCGCCCTGTAGACAAATCAAACTTAATAATCATATCTCCTCGGAAAGTATTCTATACTAAATTAGATATTGTTGAATAAGCAAAGAGAGAGAGAGTTTGTCAGTCACCAAGCAATCTGTCATTTATGTTCTCATGAACCTGCCGCCCGCAATTCCAGACCCTGCCTTACTGAGATTGATTATGATACGACCAATTTACGACAGTCCGACCAAAAGCGTACTAACATTAGTTTCAGTGGGGACGGGACGGGGAGGAGGAGGGGGAGGGGGGTGAACAATGACATCGATGAGGCATTAGAAGAGTTTATAGGATATGCCATTGGTGTAAATATCGAAATGACGGGACGTGATTTTAGAATTTGGATCACTACATTTTAATCGAAAACAGAAGGTCGTTAACCCACTGTGTTATCCCGTATTACTTATTTCGATTTGGTTTCTTTCGAATGCCGTCAAAATAAAGCTGCAGCAATGTTGGACTGGTCATTCTGCCATTTTGCTAATGGCACAAGAGCCCCATGCTCTAAGCCTTTGTGGGTCCCTTCCCCTGCCAGGGGTGTCGGAAGGAACTCAGGGAAAGAGGGTAGAAAATCCTGTGAGGGCACTTTCTTTAACTGAACCAGAAAAAATTCTTAAGTTCCATGTCAGGGGTGGCGGTAGATATTTGAACCTGGGGAGGCACAGAATTTAAGAAGCACTTCTTCAACTGGCATATTTTGAAAGTTATACCGTGTACGACAGCAGTATCACGTCAGCAGCAATACCCCCAAAAAAAAAAAAAAACAGGAAAATTACTGGCGAACTATTTTCCTTTTCTCCTAAATTTGCAGTCACAAAAATGTGTGAATTTTAGATGAAGATATTTAGGATCAATATTCAAATTGTTTTCAGTGTAGGGTTGCTTGGCTGCAACGTTACTTTTGAGAAATGTGTGGGGTACGTGCCCACAGTGCCCAATCCCCCTCCCGTTTCCACCACAAGTTTTGGTTCCAGTAAAGTGTTAAATGCCTGCATGTATACTTCAAAACTATGCAAAATTTGTTTGAGATTTAAAGAGCACCTCCTGTCCGTCCACCCTTAATCAACGACAAGGGGCGGTGGCCTCCTCCCCCGTGGTTCCGACATGCTAGACCCACATTCTTCCCTGCTTAGTAATCTCACACTCTTAGGGTATAGTCAAACATGCAGATTGTAACTAGGGCCTAGGTCTGGTACGTTTAATTTACAATTATCAATCACCTTTATCAGTTTGTACTTAGGCCTATAATACATATGTTCCAAACCTCAGCGGGCCATCCCCTTCCCCTGATACTTTAACATGCGTGGGCCCTCTCCTGTCATTTGATGGCACGGTCCCTATAGCCTAGTACGACTCTGAGCTATAGTAATTTCGTGCTTTTCGTGCTAACACCTCTATCATTCGTTTATTCTGCCTACCTCACTATCGGAAGATAATATTCTAAGAATATAATTTGAACTGTATCGTGGAAATCACTCACCAGCCGTTTTGTTTTCGGGATTTCTTTCTTCTGAGTCAGTGATGAAACTAGGAAAAGTGGGCAAAGACCTATATTTCTTCCTGCAGCAAAGCCGTAATGCGGATAAAAGGCATCCATTTCCTACATCATCATCATCATCATCATCAGATGAAATGCTCTCGCCCTCTGCTAGTCTGGGAAAATTATAGTAGTTCTTCATATCTTGTTTTTTTTTTTAGCTCAAAAGTATAAATATAAACGTCTTCAGCGATTACTAATTTTGGTATGATCAAAATTTCGTCTTTTGTTTATCATGTGTTGTTACTTGCCAACGGGTTACCAGTGCATGTAACGCATGAATCTATAGAAGACGCGCGCAGTTTCTAACTTGATATCACAAAGAATACTTGCGTATATGCCTTAAGCGCTGTGTGACGTGAATATTAGTAAGGTTTTAACCATTCATCAATGAAGAGTAGTGACAGAATAAAGAACATTTATTGACACAATACGCGTATGCAGAGCGCACAGTTGCGAAAGGAGTATATACACCACGCACGATATGGGTATAATCATTCAATCACCAGTTACTCGATATACACATATCAAGTGCATTGCAAAAAACGCGCTTGGTTTTGCCTCCGCGTGTTGGCAAAGCGAGTATCAAAAATTAGCATTGCGAAATCATTGATTGCTTGTTTATTGCGCTTGAAAATTTGTCATATTCTTTACCATTTTTATTACTAGATTACTTCAGTTGTCCTATAACCTTCCACACTGTCAATAAGCGTAGTTCGTACACAGTGGGTATGGCTTAATGTGCGTATCACGTCACACTCTATATACGCTTGTAAACTTAAGCGATGACAAGCAGTTCGCATGAAATGAGCCCAGTACTTGGTAGTGAGATAAACACCTCACTCAGTAGGTAATACTTGCAAGGCAATATTTGCATACCGAATGAGACAACCCATAATTCTCTCGTACCGTTGAAAACCACTTAAACAACAACAAATAACAAACTCATGAAATAAAACCCTTCTCAAAACTGACAAAAGTAGGCCCTACTTACGAGCTATGGTTTGATTTCATATTTCATTCGCATCTTGAAACTTTAAAGTAACTTTCAAACTAAGTTACAAATAAAATAATGAACATTTTGTACGTAAAAAAAAACATTCTAAATTACGGAAGAAATGACATTTCAATTACTTCGCAAATCTCTCACTTTTGGAAACGCGTACACAAATAGTGCACGTATCACCTGAGTGCGCTGGCAACTGCTATTGTGAAAATGTTTGTCAGCAAATGTGCGCAGTGTTCGATTTAATGCTATACGCATGTTGACTTCACCGAAGCTCATTTAGACCTTTTTCAAACCAAGTTTAGCCGAAGGTGAAACGTCAGGGTACTTTAACCAATAAAATTCCGGAGAATGTTCTTTTTTACTAACCAACCAATCAGCTGCAAGGAAATTGTAAACAACAACATTACGCGCGCGTATTACCTTCATAAACTTGTACGCACGTACATAATAGTACCACGGATGTTCGCCAGTACATACGTGTACGAACATCAACATAGTTTTTCGAAGCAACGAGCATGCGCGGCTTTCTACTTTATTGCAACATGGCGTTGCTGATAACGCGCACTGCAAGTATTTTTGACTATTGCTGTTTGAAATTTGAGGTAAAAAATCGCCTGTCCGGCGCTTGATATGACATAAATAATATGATATGAATGAATAATATGAGAGAAAATTTCTAATTGCACATCACCTTTTGCTTAAAATTCATGATAAGATTTTTTCGCGAGAAAATCGTCCATCATTTTGAAATGCTTTCACACCCGGCAATGACTCCTGCATTACGTGAGAAATACAAACATTTTACAACACATTTTATATTATTTTTTTTACGATCAGACTGAAATGATAGTAACTTTAGTTGATAAAACGGACTAGGCCAAATGACAGAAAAAAATTCGCACTAATTAATTGCCATTTCAGCGAACGGGCTTAATTTTTTTTATCAAAACTTATATGCCATCAAATATGTTGCAAGGTAAAACTTGACCAAGAAGAAAATAGTCGTGGAATAGGTTCAGAACAACTTTGCTTAACCTAAATTTCAAATATGAAAAGAATTGTTTTTCTTTTAAAATTCCTTTTGAAAAATACAACTCGTATTTTATTGTAGCTGTCCAAACGCGAGTGTCCTCATACAAGGCATATAAACCTTCAGCTCCGCATTAAATTGATGTGATGTGGTGTACGTGTAAACTACAATCCAGTATATAGGCCTATGCATGGAGATGTGATAGACTAAAGTAGGCAGATGTTCTGCAATCAAAAATTAAACAACGAAAATATATTGTAAAGCAATTGAAGTGTTGGGCCAGTGGCGCAACTAGAGGTCTGGGGGCCTGTGTGGAATTTAGCGTTGGGCTCATGGGAAATTTAGCGTTTGGGGGCCCATGGGAAAATAAGCGTTCGGGCCCCATCAAAATAACATCGCAGTGTCCTGGCCGCCCCCTGCCACCTTCAATAAAAATTGTTTAGGGCCTGTGCAGTTTACCTACCCAATTGTTGTGCCACAACTAGAGGTCTGGGGGTCCGTGGGGAATCATGTTATGGACTCCATGACAAATACATTGCAGTGGCCAGATGCCTATAGGCCAGTGGGGTTTACTCACCTTATTGTTGCGCCACAGCTTGGGGCTTTTGTTACAATTGTGACATAGGTTTCAACATTGGTATAATTTACACGTGCGGGGTGGGGAGTTTTCTTTTTGCAGTACGTATCGAACACTCAATAACATTAGCAGATTTAAAAATAACTTCAAAAAAGTTTACCTAAAGGAGCACTAGAACGAATAGTGAGGCATATTTTTAGGGGTCCCCGAAAATCGAATGCTTATCTAGCACACAACGGTGTAGTGATTTTCTGGTTAATATATATGAATATGAGGACAAAGTGACCTTTGTCGTAAATGTCGTCTGTCGGGTATGGAGACATGAAGTTTATCAATCTGTTGTGGATAATATATTTGTAAAATTCGCAAAAATGAGCGCCCTCACTTTTCGGTCTAGTGCTCCCTTAAACTTGGAAAGGGATGCGGGGATCTGTGGTGTAGCTAAGTCCCTTCAGGCCGGGGGCGAGTGGGCCTCTATGGTATAACAATGCCCACACCGAGGAGCGGGGCCCTATACGGGCTGTATTTTTCGGGCCTTCTTAGGGAAGGGTAGGTGGCCTCGCCCCCCCCCCCCTTCCACCCCCGTTACACCACTAGCGGGGACACTGGCAAGTCACTTTATAAAAATCTATCAATATCCCTTGGAATTCCCAACATTTTGGCCCGAGACCCTGACATTAAAATTGACGTTTGGACCCCCACTTTATAGACCAAGACACTCACTTTAAGATTGACGGTTGGACTCCCAATTTTTGGAGCGAGATCTGACACTAAAATTGGTGGCTGGAAACCCTCTTTCGACCGTGACCTGACACTAAACTTGACGCTTAGATCCAACCTTTTTTAGTTGGACAGAGATCTTGAAATCAAAATTGACGGTTAGACCCTCAATATTTGGACCGAGACTTTAAGATTAATATTGACGATTGGACCCTTAGTTTTTGGACCGAGATCATTACACTAACATTTATGGGTGTACCCTAAACTATTTGGACCAAAAACCTGACATTAAAACTTATGGTTGGATCCCTGTATTTGCTACTGAAACTAAGCCAAGCTATGCCACTTCATGTAACCTGCCATCAGTGACAGCGCCAGGCACCACTTACTAGGCAGGGAGGGACAACAGCATTCTTATTTTTTGGAGAGATACAAATATTGTAAAGTGGTGAAATACGTGTCGTACATATATAAGTCACCCCCCCCCCCTCCCCTTCTAGTTTGAAGGGTAGATAACGCAATCCCTGACAAAATTAATGACACAAAACACTACACATTCACATCTTATTCGAGTTTCATTCACATATATTTACAAACAAATGTCATTCTCCCCCCCCCCCCCTCTCCTCCCTCTCCCGAAATTTTTGATGTTGTTTTTATTGGATGCATCACGACCAATGAGAATATTCATTAAGGGCGAAATTTGATTGTATTTATGGGTACCTTTCACCTACTTGGCCCTTACTTCATGATGGGACCAAGGAAATAAATGTTTGATTAAAGGACATTTTCTTCTTGGGGCACAAACGCTGTACGAATGAAATGTTGGCCCTAAGATTCCTGTACTTTCAATCATTTTTTTAGAATAAACCTGAACCATTATAAGGAAATTCGGTCACATTTATGAAAAATTGGTGGGAGCTTTGTTCCACATTTGTTCATTCAAATTCTTTTCAAAAACAACTCGGAAAGCCATGACTTGAGAGGCACACCCTCGTACTGGTCTTTGTGAGACTTGCCCTGGATTTGAAGTGCAAAAACTTGAGGGTCGCCCGAAAAAATTAAGCGCCTCACCAGGTAGGAAAAGAAAACTGGAACTCCAAAGGAGCTAATAACAGCGATTAAAGCAGGGCCAACTACAGATCACCAATCAGAAAAATTTGAATTAATCGATGAGAACTTTGTGTGCAAATTCTGCAATAAAATTTTGAGGGAGGCGATTGAGACATCGTGCAGACATCAAGTTTAGTGGAAGTCCCTGGGAAAAAAAGTGAAGCGCCAAAAGTGCCGTCCTCCTTTTCTGGACTAGAAAGCCTTTGCTGCCCAAAAGCTTATTTAAACTTTTGCTATTGTTATCAGCAGACAATTTGTAAACGATATAAAATGGTGGTCATAATGGACGAGCAACCACATCACATTTGTCAAGAAAAAAGCTGAAACCATCCTGCAGAGACAACCTTTAACTCTGCTCACTCCTGGTATGGAAACCATTGACTGCCATATTCAAACAATCTAATGGCACACTCCAATAATGGCTTTACTGTATTTTTTTTTTTTTACACAGGAGGACAGGTGAATATTTCATCAATGTTTTTTCTTGTTATTTTTTCATTACACCATACAGTAGATAAAGACTTAATTCTATCATTTGTTTTAATCGTTGATTTTAACAGTCCAGTCGTCGGTCCCGATAAGAAGATCTCCTGATTAGGAGATCAAGACATGCGCAGTGGTCATAATTTAAACTGTTGCTAATAACCTAGTTCAGCCGTTGAATATTTTATTTTTTGTGTTTCAAATTATGTAATTCTAAAGTAATTTTTTTTTGCAAATGATATTGAAATTAATATTTCTGTATAATTGAGAATTTTGTTGGTTACTAAAATGTTAAGATATGTTCTCCAGAAACTATTGAAATGAATTTTTAAAGATCACCTTAAAATTCCCTTGTGAAAGTCAAATTTGCGCTAGTGAAAATGAAGAAAATAATTTCACCGTTCTGTTGCACCGTGACCAAGAAAATTAGAATATTTTTCATGCATTTATCATACCTTTGGCTTAAACCTATTTCACCGTTATGTATTGCTTAAAAAAGATTTGAATTTGGGAAGATGTATTGTGGGTTTTAATGACAAAAATCATATCCCGTTCGGGGGCGTGGACCGAACTGTTGAAAATCGTTTGAAGGAGATATAATGCCACAGGGATATTACCTGATTACCTGCTGTTTAAGTAATTTTATTGGTCATCCAAAAAACCTGCAAAGTGAATGAAAATCATGTAGTTAGTCCAATAGGAACATTTTGATATCTAAACAATGACTAAATATATACATTTTAAAGATTGCATGATACAAACATAATTAAATGAAGGAAAATCTACACTTTTGTAATATCATAAATGTTTGATGAAGAACATACAAAACATATCAGGATTCCTTACAATGATCACCATCAAAACTATTAAATGGTCAACATAGTGAAAACTTTCACATGTTTATTTACTGACTTTATACTTGTGTTAAAAAATGTATTAAATAAATGGACATGCTTGTTATCTACATCAGTAACAAACAGAATGAAAGGAGACCTCTTGTT
>JAIGNY010002293.1:730000-965000 GCA_020152595.1 Chiridota heheva | reverse complement strand
TATATATATATATATATATATATATATATATATATATATATATATATATATATATATATATATATATATATATATATATATATATATTTTAAAATGTGCGCAAATTCCACTAGTTCTTGCACCTTTGACAGTAATTGAGGGACACTTTTCATTTTCAACGAGCTGATAATGTTTTATTTTCCCTTTCCAATTTGTGGTTTAGGCCTATACATTATAGCAGTAGAATGATATTGCGAGTTCGTTCACAATCAGTATTATTATAACGCTTACTATTTTTACGTACAAAGTTACTTAAATTGCAATATGACTCAAAATCATCCGATTTCATGGCATGAACATCAATTTGAGCACTGATATATCAGTATAAATTAATAATCATCAGGGGACAGTCATAGTTTAGAGATTAATTGTACTAACCCACCACATGGATTTAGTGACATAGATATAGTATACTGGTATACAGCCTGCATGCATGTGTTAGTATTAGCGATTGGATTCAATAAACAGGCGTCTTCAAATAAAGCTTTCTAGATTATGTAAGTAAAGTCACTCTTTTATTATTACTTTTAAAGCATTGTTGAGACTTCGACATAGCTGGGAGGTCAGCCAATTATAATTCCAAATTGCATTCAATTTCTTATGTAAATTAAAATGATTAAAAAGAAAAAATCTCGGTATGCTACATGGAATCGACCAGGGATTAATTTAGTGTAATCTTGTCTACTAATAGTGGTCTCATAAATCCAAATAGTGATCTTGTGAACCAAAAATGGTGTTGTGAAAGTTAGTGTTGTTAACGGATTTAGTGTTGTCAACGAACCTCTAGTTTGACGCCGAAATTCGGCGCTATCTCCATAAATTAGTGGTGTTGTAAAATCTCTTAAATTAAGCCCTGTTATGGACAATAAATTGGTCTTGTGTGAACACAATATTTTCATGGTCAGATGGTGGGGATAATACAATTTTGCGTTTGGTTGAAAATTCACATGTAACAAGAACAAAATGGCGAAGTGCATGTATTGTGATACCAGATATACTTATCGCTCTCTGATTCTCTTATATCCAGTTGCAGACTCTCCATTCACAGCAATCCAACCCTATCTTTTCATGCATACCTACCTTCAGCTCAAGGATTTCTGAGGCATTAAACCATATACGCTTGAGTAATTTTTGTTTTAGGGTAAGCTATACATTACGTACCTTCCTTTAACTGGAATGTCTCCGTTTATATAGCTCAACTTAGTTCCTGTGATTCAACGACAAATGTTGTGAAATTTAGGCTGTTATGAAAACTTAGTCTGGTAAGTTATTAACTTTCTTTAATTCAACTCTAATTCAGGTATATTAATATTAAAGATTTATCGTATAGGCAGATAGGCAATGTTGATTTAGCAGAGAGATGCCACTTCACTCCTCCCTGGCTCAGGATCAAAGAGGACATACTTCATAATGTCTGACTGTTGAAGGCTACTGCCAGTATTCACACGGTCGGGCACGTCACTTCCGGGAGATGACGTCATTTGCTGGAGTAAAAGCAAACCTTTGGGCGATACACGTGGGAAGGTGTGTTTACTGCGTGCGGGACGCGCTTTTTTCTTCTGCAGTCCAGAATTGCCACTACATATTTTTTCAGCCAATCATATACAAGAATGACAATGACGTAATTAAATAGGAATATTCATATACAACATTAGTCCTATAACATAGGACTGTATACTATAGCCTGTATAGTATGTAATGTATGCATGGAGTACATAGTGGTGATAGTGGGTGAGATGTGATGTCATTATTAGGCCTAGGCTCATGCTATCATGCCTACGTTGACTAATTTTACTTGTTACTTGTTGGTTTTATGGAACTTCTCATTCTAAATTGATGCTTAGTTTAAATAAAATCATAGTGTGGCATAAAGTGCAGCAGCGTCGTAGTCAAAATTCTAAGCACTTTTTTGAAACTCACTACGACTACGCACTGCGTCCAAAAAGGAAAACCAGGACTTTTTGGATATTTCAATAATGTGTCTTTATACATGTATAATAACTCATAATTAACGAATTATCTCACGCATATACAGCAGCTTGAAGATCTACGTATACAACGTGAGAACTATAGCTATACAACTTTGACTCTTTGAAGTAATTATTCGCAGAGCAGCCCTGCGAATATCCACACAGCATCTCAACCAGCACTGCGAATAAGGTTAGGGTTGGGGTTAGGTTTAAGCTTAGGGTATATCTTATCACTGCCCTGCGAATAACCCCCACCTTGATTTTTACACACTTACCAAAAACCATGTACCTACAACACGTGTCAAGAGAAAGTGTTAATGCAAGAGAAAGTCGTTTAACTACTACTTCATAAATTATGTCCTAATTTTCATTAAGGAGGTCGGACATTCGGGAATGTTGTGGTGCACGGCGACGTAACAATGCTTTTTTGACGATCTCGCGAACTTCAGTCAAAGGGGAAAACAAACAGTCAGTTTTCATTGCAAACCTATTTTTTGTCATTTCTCAACAAACACTGTACAGAATGTATTTTTCTTCACAAATGTTGTGTATTAGATAATAGTTTCCAGCATATTTAAGTACCCTTAATTGTCGCTGACTGGATAAGGCGACACAAGTATTCAGAAAAAATATCTCATTGACTGTAATGATAAAGTTTCCCCTTCAACTTGGCAAAACCGTACTGAACGTCGAACCGACCACCTCAATACAAGGAGCGAGTGTTAGAACTTCACTAAAAACACCACTAACCGAGATATTGTTAACTACTTCCTCGATATTCAAAAAGGGATTCCCTTCGTAGCACATTTTAAATTGTGCCATATCTGTAGTGTCAGGTTTTTTCCATTGTTTTCCGGCAAAGTAATGTTATTCACTCGCGGTCATGGAATTACTAAATACTAAGTCCCAAATTATTTTGCCAGACGATATGTCATAAGTTGTATATGAATACTGATATTTAATTACGTCATCGTCATTCTTGTATATGATTGGCTGAAAAAATCTGTAATGGCAATTCTTGTCCTGCAGAAAAAAAAGAGCGCTTTTATGGCATGTAAACAGCTGATCGCTTTGTTTTCAGCGGATGAATTCGCGCGGCTGCTATGCGGTCTGATGACCTCAGGTCACATTTCCGACCAAGTGAATAGGAAGACTTCTCCCTACATGTAAGGGTAGTGGTGTAACTAAAGGGGAGGGGAAAGAGGGTCGTTATAATATCCGTGTGTGTGGGGATGGGAGGGGATTCGGACCCCCATTCCCGTGTTCCCCGTGTTCCTCTCCCCCGTGAGGAGCCACTGCAGTTGTCCGAGTATACGGTCCGCCGTTGACACATGGTAGCCAATGGGGCAAGCATATGACTACGCAGCTCCGTTACGCTTACAGCCTTGCAGGGTGGTGTTCCAGGGCCATGGATCTCCCACATGTTGTCTCGTGAGTAGCATAGCCATCGAGGGGACACAAATCTAATCTCTTGTGCTAAGCTTGTGTTTAAATCAGCTTCTTACTCCTATTAACACGAAATAAACGTTATTTATCTGTTTGTGATGAACATATTGTAATCAGTTTTTATAATGACGTATTCTCGATTTTTGAAACTGGAAGGATTATAGCACCGACATTTCACTGGTTATGGCGAACGTGACAGCAAAAGGGTGCCATGTCTGCAAAATTTGAGAAGCTGAAAATGAATCCTGATCAAAAGGTGCGTGTGTATAGGTCCTGGGGTACGAACTTATTATTGGGGGGGAGGGGGCAGGGAGGAGCAACCTATACCTGCTTTCATGATTTCTGTAAAATTTGTGAATTTAAAATTATTCAAATTCAACACAAATTTTGTAAAATTATTGGAAATTTTGGTGAAATGTGGTAACACATTCCGAAAATTGTTAAAAATGTCTCGGAAATGAAGGAAATTGAAGAAAAAAAATTACGATTATATAACTTACTGACTTGTAAGCCAAATTTTCCGAGAATTGAAAGAACTTTCCCAAAAATTTAGGATTTTCCGATTAGCTGCAACATTTCACTTCATTTACCAATACAATTTTTCCGCAAGTAGTAGCCGGAAAATTTTCGGGGCTCTTGTCCCCTAGGAAGTCACACTTCTATACGCCCTGGTGGGAAAGGGTTTCTCCTTGCGCATGCCCCACTTTAGCTACACATAACTAATTGAATGAAACTAATAATTATTTTCTATTTTCATAAACAATTTCAGGTGAAATTACTACGCATACATATAGAAAGATGTGGAATGACCTAACAATTTTACTGTTTAGTGCAACGGTCTACTTTATTGTCATATTGAATATAAACGCCGCGCAACATCATCACGAACGGCAGTCAAAATTACGCGATCCTTCGGTGGCCCACAATGAAGAGTAAGTATTCATCCCGTATTCAATTTCGATGTAAATTGGCAGCTGTAGCCACGGGCAGGATTTGCCCACCAAGAGTGAGGGAGAGGAGGCGGGGGTGAGGAGGGAGTGGGAAGAGGAGCAAAATGGGGCTCTAATTCCTCCTTACACCACAAAATTCTGCCTATGGCTGTATGCAAGATTAACCCAAAAGTCACAAAATCATAAAATCTCACTCAAATAAAATATATAACCATACCAACGTTGATATGGAAAAGAAAGGGGGAGGGACTCTCTAATCTCGCATGGCTGTTACGGGTGGACCATTTTCAGGTCTGTCATTCGTATAGGATGTTTGCATGCAGTTGATTATTGGCTAAATTTTCAAAAAATGAAGAAATTAAGAATTTTTCAAATAATTGGCAATAAGATAAGCTCATAAATGTCATGATTAAATGGATATCATTCATTAAGCTGCGAACAAAAATAATGTTCAGCAAAAAGAAATTAGAGGGGGGGGGGTCACCCATACCCTGTTTCCCCTTGTTTACGTCCCTAGCTGTGTCAATGTGGAGAAAACTATGAAAATACAACTCAACGTTTTTGATTGATTGGTATATCATATCTACACAAATACTGACTAGACAATTTGATTTGATTGATATTTTATCTTCAGATCAGTTTACAACAATGTATACATAAATCATAGCAAACAATGACATGTTATGTAGTAAGTAACCAAAAGAAGATAAAGGTCCAGAAATAAGTAATCTTTTCTAGTCTGGCTCTTGAAAATGAACAAAAATAGTAAATATAAATGTAACCCTAAAATGCCCCACCCCGTACACCTGCCCAGTACACCTCCACACTCCTAGGTACATCAACCGAGCTACATACATCCCGTGGTACATAACCCGCCCCAAAGGAAAGAAAGCATACATTATTTTACATATACAGAAACAGATAGTATATATGGAAAGGATATATAATTCTACTGGGGCGTATTATTTAACAGGTAGGTTTTAAGTTTCTTTTTAAATGTATACAGCGATAATGGGTAATGGTAGGGAATTCCAGAATTTAACGCCTGTACATCGCACTTGTGACTGCATAATACGTGTTCGTGGCAGAGGAGTATGCATTTGGTTTTTAGAACGAGTATTATGTGAATGAAACGCAGTATTAAAATTGAACAAAACAAAAAAACAAATTCAGGGTGGAGGCCATGATAAAACCGAAATATGTATTTCCCTAACTGGTATAGAAAAGGTCAAATAACTTAAGAATGCCTAATTCTTTGATTAAGGCGCCGTATCGGTCCGTTAAGGTAATTTGCATATGTTCCTAAGGTCTAGCTTTTGAAGTTTGAATAAGTTGTTAAGCAAAGTGGTATGAGTGTTTCCCCACACAATAAGATTATGATTTAAGTGTGGAAGAATAAGGGAATTGGAAAGAGTCAAAAGGGCACTTTTGAGTAGAAAATGTTTAAGACGGTTGAGAATTCCACAAGTTGTGGCAACCCTCTTACATGTAAATGATACATGCTTCCTCCAGTCAAGTTTACAATCAATGTAGGCAGATAGGTACATACAAACGTAGTATAAGATGATGCAACAATGGGAATTCCTTCTAAATTCAATGTATAATAAGCAGATCAGTTGGACTCAAAAGTCTGTTATCAAATAAAGAAGTAGTTTTGGAAATATTTAAAGTTAACTTATTTGCGTTTAAGCAATTATAAATATAAGAGAATCCATGTGCAATATTTAGACAGCCTTCACAGAGAGACCTTGCAAAATGCAATTGTGTCATCAGCAAATAGCAGGAAATTCATTTTGGACGTAGACATATG
This sequence comes from Chiridota heheva, assembly GCA_020152595.1. Classification (NCBI taxonomy): domain Eukaryota; kingdom Metazoa; phylum Echinodermata; class Holothuroidea; order Apodida; family Chiridotidae; genus Chiridota; species Chiridota heheva. The sequence goes on along the minus strand of JAIGNY010002293.1, from coordinate 958,785 downwards.
AATATCATTTATGTATATAAGAAATGATAGGATAGATCCTTGAGGAACTCCCATATTACAAACAAACAAAAAATTAGATGACTTGACACCATTAAAATAAACAAAATGAGACCGATTACTAAGATAACTTTTAAACCAGTATAAGCAGTTCTTTTTATACCGTAAATGAATACTTTATTTAATAAGATAGAATGATCAATAGTATTAAAAGCTTTAGAAAGATCGAGAATTAAAGCAGCAGTGGTAGATTTATTGTCTAAGCCTTGGGCAAGGAAATTGAGGGCAGCCATGTAAGTCGCATGTTTACATCGAAAACCAAATTGATTATAAAATGTCATATTTAGAAATAGACTTACAAATCCGATCAAAAACAAGACGTTTAATGATTTTAGAAATTGAGGGTAAAATAGAGATGGGACGATAAATAGAGAAAAGTTGGACATCACCCGCCTTGAAAAGTGGAATCATTTTGGCAACTTTTAGTTCGGAAGGAAAAACGCCCGTATAGTAAAGGAAAGATAATGTGCCAGGGGTATTAAACAACATGATTAATAGTTTAAGAGTATCATTACTAATCTCATCCTAATCGTAACTTTTACTTTGTTTCAATTTTGAAACAATGAGCGAGATTAGGCTTCAACGGAAGTAGGGTAAATAAAAAACGAATCTTTAACTGAACTCTTAACATAGTTTAACGGATCAATGTTTACCGCCAGTAGATAGTCCGCCAATGATTTAGCAACTGAAGAAAAATACTTGTTCAAGTTATTTGCAATATGACTTCGATCATTGGTAAGACAGTCTTCACACAAGAACAATTCATTGACATCTTACTTACAATCTTTATTAAAATTACCATTTAAAATCTTCCAAAGTTTGACGCTGTTGTTTTTATTGATTTGAATTTGGATTTCATAATACATTTTCTTCGTCTTTCTAATGGTATCAGTAATGATATTTGTATAACTATTATAAGTACTTTTACGATATGAAGAAATTATTAATTTTGTACTTTTGGAAGAGCCTAATTATATCTTAAACATATTTCTAAATACTTGTTAATATCCACGGGGATTTAGTCCTATCAGATTTGGTTTTAGTGGGGAAAGGGGGCAACAGCGATCAAAAACATCAAGGAATATTCCCAGGAGGGAATTGCAGGCAGATTCGGTAGAATTATCGTACGTAACCATGGGCCAATTTAAGCATTCTAATTCATAGATCTGGCGGGAAATATTATGTATGGCTAGTATTACGCTCCAAATTATTAATTGATGGGCTTGGGGAGTGGATAGAATCACACACTAAAAATATTGGGTGATGATCAGATACATTACTTAAAATACAACTTTTTTTTTTTTTTAAATGGAACATGTTACATTGGTAAAAATATTATCAATCAGTGAAGAGCTACTTGATGATACCCGAGTGGGTTTATCAATACAGTGATCAAAAGAATGTTAAGTCATCATGTTCAAAACTTGTTCAATTTCATCACACTCATAAACCTTCAAAAAGTCAATCATAAAATCGCCTGTTAGAAAACACTCTTTCTTTTCGTGATATGTATTTTAAAGAAAGTGTATTAAAAAAAAATCACTATTTAGATTATTTTCCCTGAAACTTTCTTCAGGTGGTATATTATAAATACCCTTCCTAGATTCAGTTTTACTATTTTTTTGACAAATCCCATGGTTTTTAAGCCACAAAATCGCAGGACAAAACATGATAGAATACATAAAGACTTTGAGGATTCTGAGGCTATGACATCACAACTAGTCTGATTTCAGTCGTTTCTACACAAATGATACCAAACTTTCAACTTAAATATCTCGTTGCCGGAATAAGATTTTTGAATGCTTTCTTCACCATTTTGTTTCTTTTAAAGTCCTGTTTTATATAACATAAACATGATTGCTCACTGAACTAGTCCTCTAAATTCACCGTTAGAAAATAATCAGATGTATCCAAGGATGCTGTTTCAGGTATTGTCTGCTTGTTTTGTCTGGTGCAACTGGCTATAGACATAATGGCCAAACTGCTGATGGGTATGAACAATGAATGAAGATAAGTTACAAAAGAATGGTCAGTGGAAGGTCGCTCCTTGAGATAAGGTAAAGGCTTAAAGCGTGCTTGAAAGTCAAGAAAAACGAAGGAAAACACAAGCAAATTATAAGAGAGTGGCTTTATCATCATCGCCATATGTCTACCTACTGTGGTGTAGCGGTTATCACACTGTCTACAGACCACGAGGCCCTGGGTTCAAGCCCGGGTTGGGTAGACACGCCAGGGCAACACAACTGGGTTATTAAAGGCCGTGGACATTGACTTGGTTGTCGATGTTATGTCTGTCCGTACGTCGTACATGTGTACTCGTCCGGGTCGTATTAAGCGTTTCGTGATAGCATTGTTACTATCATAACCGAATACGCAGGTGACGACCCCGTCATTGTAATTGTGTGTTCACTCGTCGTCGTCGTCATCGCCATATCTTCATCAAGAACCACATTAGAAGTAACGTGGCTGGTATGTAGCAGATTCACTGGTGTTGTGTCAAGCAATTTTCTTGTGACGAAATACCCTCATTAAGACATCTTGTTAGGATGAAGGGTGGGAGGGGCAAAACAACCGTAGTTTTATTGACAATTTCAAAAGTGCATCATAATATATAGCTGTGCAACTGTACAAGTAAAGCGTTCCTGAACCATTTGAAATGGGACGAGGAAGGGGAAGGGGTGTAACCAGTAGTGTTGCTACACTTTTTTGCAGGGGGAAAAGATAATACAAATTTCCAGATTTAAGCATTTTTATCCTTAAAGTTATAATCGTCACTGTCACCGCCGTCGCCGTCGTCACCACCACCACACCACCACCGCCACCGCCGTCGCCTCCGCCGTCGTCACCATCACCATCACCATCACCATCATCATCACCATTACCATCATCATCACCATCACCACCACTATTCAACCCCCTCCACCCCCCTTCCCCCACACACATAGCCCTCCCACTTCATAGGCGTGATTTGCGTACTAAAAAAAGGGTGAAAGTAAAAGATGGGGTACTGATGGCCCGGGGAAAAATCGATCAAATTCGCTAAGAGAAATATTTGTGGGGGCCTACATTAGCTTTGAATGAGACTCATGCTCTATGCGTTCACATTGTATGCAAAAATATGTGCGAGCGTTTGAATTGAGTGTCTGCGCGCTATATACTGGAAGGCGCGTACACCCTTATGTACGCAATGCATTAATAACATTCCATTTAGGCGCATATAACAACAAGATCTTACTACGATCTTTAGCACTTTAGGACTAAATCATTAATTATTTTGAAACCTTTCCGAGTATCATCATAGTCCTACCACAGTTTTGTAAGCACCATAAATTTACTCTTGGTCGACTGGTTTACTCAAGATCGAATAAATGCTAGGATAAGGAAATGAAAATTCCATCAGTTATCTTCGCCGGTACAGCTTAACATGATAGAGTGTAAGCGTAGGCTTGTGTTGCATAACAAATATTTTGAGGTTGAAAATCTTTAGAATTTTTGTTGTTCTTCCAAACTATCAAATACAGTTCTTTTAATGTTATTTCAGACTACATAGAAGGTAGTCTGAGAGTGAAAGGTCGAAAGTCGCGAAAGTTGTGATCGTCACTTTAATTTCAAACATTGCTCTAGATTGTTAGAAAAATAATAGAATGAAAAATAAAAACTTCAAATTTTCTTACTATATTTCTTATTCAGCCTTTAACAAATACGGTGAATACAATAAAACGACTCTATTGTTATTATCTGTATTATTATTTTGATATCATAATATATAATTATTAAAAATCATCCCCCTCCCCCCCCCTCTTCCTCCTTCTTCCTCCTTCTTCCTCTCCACCCATACACACAGTATTTAACAATAAGATATATGGGTTTTTTTTATGAATCCAACATATACCAATAGGAAGCACAAACTTTACCAAACAGTCGCAATTTTACGCACGGAGAAGACCCTCTCACCACATGAGCCGGTCATCTTTCCTCATGGCACACTTCTGATCATGGATATTCATTTTTTTGTCACATCATATTTTCAGACATCTCAAACTTCATATGCAGTCGGATCAGAACATTGATGAGCTAAATAAGGAAGAAATGGAATTCCGGTTGTTTACGTAAGTAAATCTTCTTTTGAATTTTTCGCGTGGACAGGGTTGACACCAAACAACCGAATGATGTTAACGGAAAAGTACAGAGTTCAAACAAGTTCATCCTATATGAAAGAGAACTTCAAAAGAAACAAAATAGTACTAAAAGCATTCAGAAATTTTATTTCATTAAGGAGATATCTAAGTTTAAAAGTTTAATATCACTTGTGTACAACGGCTGACATCAGCAGATCAGACTTTGTGACATCACATCCTCAGATTCCTCAACTTGAAGGATTTATATTTTCTATCATATATTTCCCTGCGATTTTCTGCAAAATACATTATGATAATTGTTAAGAAATTTGACGCCAACTTGTCATAGTAGACTATCTGGTATTAGTGAATTCTACACAGATAAGACATAAACTTGAGTATCCCTTTACCGGAATAAGATATTGGAGTAGTTTTTCACCTTTGTCTTTCTTATTAAATTTCTTACGTAAAATAACTTTTTTGGAGATTTATAAAAACCGCTCTGAATTTTGGGCACCGTCCAGCCGTCCGAAACATCATAACTATAATATATTAGGCACGTATAGCTAACAGGCCAAAGAGTGTGTATACATACACACTCCTTCACGTAGCCAGAAAAAACAAATGTAGACCATTAACTAAACTGAATTGATATATTTTGTTCAAAACCCCCGTATTGGAGATTACCGAGGGTAAACATTCAATGCATGCCTTTCGTTTGTTACCGAGAGTGCATGTAAAGCGGGATACATAATTATGGGGAAATCAGTCAAATTTACTGACAAATGGCTACTCATGCAGAGCCCCGACATTGGTTTGAGATCAGGGAGTGGTAAGGAGGGGGAGGGGAAAAGGGGGGTGGGGGAGAGGACCAGAGGCGTATGTTGGATGACCACCTCTCTTTCCACTAAACTGCTAAAAGCTGAGGTGTAGGAAACTTTCGAAAAGTGGGGGCACGACCTCTTAGGGCACTTCCCAAGTCATATACATAAGTCCCCGCAGATAGAATTAATATCGGCCCAGAACATCAAAGTAAAAGGGGCACTTATTTTTTAAAGGGGCTTTTTTTTTTAAAGCGTGCGCAAATTCCACCAGTTCTTGCAGCTTTGACAGTAATTGAAGGGCACTTTTTATTTTCAAAATGGGTACTTTTGTCATTTTCCGGAAAAGTGAGAATAACGTGCCCTATAGTTTCCTGGTTCCTACACCCATGCCCGAAAGGATTTTCTACTTCCCGCTTGCATGCTCTCTTTATGGGATGGGAAGTGAAATTGGACAATTAAGCTGGAAATTTCGGTAAATTTTGACAACATTTCCCGAAATTGACAGAGGAGAGTTCTCGGAAATGTCCTGGAAATTGAAGACAAATTCCCGAAATTGAAGGATAATTTCCGAGAAGTAAAGGAGCTTACCCGAAAATTTAGGAAGGTTTTCAGAAAATTTAAGAATTCCTAATTAGCAGCAACAATTTTTAGAAACTTCATTAACCAATGCAATTCATTTGCTTGTAAGATGACACTTAATTTACAGCAACTAGCATTAATTTGTATTGACAATAACTACCATCGATGTATCCGGTGATTTTGGTATACATTCCTGTTTGTAAGCTTTTGATTTCTTGCACCATTTTGAATAATACCATCACCAGATCGTGGATATGTTTCTTTCTATAGCATGCATGACACGGACAATAACACGAAACTAGATGGATTAGAATTGCTAGCAGCTCTCACTCATCACCACGAGCTTGCTACTTCAGAATTTGGTGGCGGGAAAATTATCAATGAAGAAAAGTACGAAGAATTTGTCGGTAAGTTTTAGAAAATTCCCGAAGAAACTGGTCACTGACTTGTTATAGACAGAATAGTAAGTTCTGGCTCTACTCGTATATCACTGCTAACGATCTTCTTGCCCAGACCAACTTAAAGGATTAGTTAAGTGGTCAAGCAAGTCCATCTTGTATGAAAGAGGAAAAGAAACAAAATGGTGAAGAAAGCATTAAAAAAACTTATTCCGTTAAGATATCCCCAGTATACTAACGTCTTTATGTATTCTCAAATTTTGTCCTCCGATTATGTGGCTTAAAGACCATTGGATATATCAGGAGAGGAGTAAAACAGAATCTAGTGAGTTTAATCATAATTCTCTACCCGAAGAAAGCTCAAGGAAAATAATCTAAATAGTAAAAAAGTTCAATCAATTTTCTTTATATATTCAATATAGTCAAGAAAGTGCACGAGGATATGAGGGCGCCAACCTTCCATAATTACCAGCCATTTCTTCACAGATAAAACATAACTTTAAACTTGAATGTCTAGCGTAACGCAGTAAGATATCAAAGCTATTTCGTGAACATTTTGTTTCGATTAAAGTCCTGAACTAATCCTTAAAATGCGAAACATTCTCAATTATGTTTTACAAATATCATTATGTTTTTATTGTCGATGTAGAGAGATCGGAGAGTTTTTGTTTTGGTGAAATTTTGTATGAATGTTATAAAAGTTATGAATCTCTTGATGAAATCTGGCCAAATAATGCTGAGATAATTTCAAGTAATCAAATGATAATTCGTTGTAATTATCACCAATGGCAAAATTCCGATATAAAGTAAAATAAAGAAAAAAAAAAAAAAAAGGATTTCAATATGTGACAATAGAAGCTGAAGAAGAATAATACATGTTTAAGTTCTGTCAAATATCTTAGTATATTCGGGGAGGTGGGTGGTGGTGAGGGGTTACATGGAAATTTCCCGACAATATATTGTTGCTAATACATTAATTCATACTAGAATATTACCTTGCCCGGATTACATTAATTCATACTGGAATATTACCTGGCCCGAATTATGTTCACATGTCCGAAAGACTAGTAGACTATTATATGCTATTGGAGGATATCTCCCTGTCAGCCTGTAGCCACGTCTCTTATGCCCGAGTATACTGTTTTATTCTTTGCCTAAATATTCACCCAGTAACGTAGGAATATTTCCAGCAGTAACGTGGTGATGAATGTACAACATTATCCAACGTTTCTGGTTAGTCGAAATATTTACACAAATACTGGCAAGCTAATCAACAGCCACTGAGGAGGTGACGTCACTAAAGCATGCTGGCGACGTGTCAAGCAATTTTCTTGAGACGATATACCCACTTTTATGTTTCCGCATCACGATCCTAAATCTTTCAGATTTTTCGAATCATGCTTAATACTATTGGCCGAAAATTTCACAAAGTAAAAGAAAGGTCATCATATTTATTTCAAATGTAAGACAAATTTGTTATTAATTTTCTTTTCTTCAAAATTTGCGGCCATGGGTCCCCTGTGCTACGCCTCTACTAGATTCACATGATTCATTCCTTTGTATTCTCTTTTCACAGCATACGTGGACGATATTCTGGAGATAGATGACCATAACAGAGACGGATATGTGACCTACGCTGAGTTAAAACAGCACCAATAAATAACATGATGCTCCGGCGGGCGACTGCTGTTCAACAGAGAAGATATATTAACAGATTAATGTATACAGGTATACACAATTTTAAAATGTGACTCCAGTGTGGTCAGTGGCGACTTTAACAAGAACCGGGGCACGTGACACCCGGGCCTCCTTTCGCTAAAAATTGAAAATACAAATACTTGAAGAAATAGAATACAAATATAAAGATGCATCACAATCGGCTTCATTTTTTCGAGAGAAAAACAAAAACCCAAACACATATACCCTCTAAAATACCCACATAATTTTTATTTTCATACCAGGGACCTGCTATTTAGAGCTTTTATAAGTAAAGGCTGAAAGGGGGGCCGCAGTCAGGATTTATTCAAGATCAGCAATGTAGGCATACCATATGAAACATTGGTCTCCATTTTTTAGATTTTGTTCTGCTTTTTCCACAGATAATGTCCCTACATGGGATAAGCTCCCTCATTCCCCATGCACTCTGTCTGTTTGTATAAGGGTGTAGTATATATTGGTAAAAGTGAGCTAGATTGTGGCGTGAACCGTATTTAAAAAGTGTGTGGAAAGGGAGGGAGAGGGAGGGGAGGGGGATCAAAGGGACCTTGGTAGTGTATGATGGGAAAGACCCCAAATGAATTCAGTGGCAAGAACATTAATGCGTCCATTCACTGTCATCTTTCATTATGGATCATTCATCGCGGAATACGTATATCGTCATATGTGACATAGGATTTTTTATTATACTGTGCAGCTGAATGCTTGCGTTTTAAAACAAATACATCTACAAATAATTGAATAAATACTATTAATATGCGATCAAAATCACGTGAAACGTGGGGCTTGAAGGAACTTCGTTGGTCCCCCAACAGGACTTCGCTCTTAGATTTCACACCATTTTAAGCAATGTTTTGCTACCAAAATCAACAAAAGCTTATAGGGCTTCCGACGCCCTGGGTTTAACGTTTAAGCAATTTTCTGTTGTCAAAATCACGAGAGCCGCATGACTTTCGGAGACTTTACACAGGGGTGTCGGAAGGAACTCGGGGCAAGGGAGCAGAAAATCAAGTGAGGGCACTTTTTTTACAGTAAATTGAGGGGCAACTTTCATTTAAAAAAGGGCACTTTGTCAGTTTTCGTGGGGACCTAACTCTTGGTTCTTACACATATGGTTTTAGTATAGGCGAAATTTTTGGAAGCAGCTAAGGGGCACTTACCCCCACTTTTTCCAAATGTATACTCTTTGTATGGTGATTTTTTGTATCTTATCGTGGTTTTGTGACCCCCCCCCCCTTTTTTTTTTCTTCTTCCCCGTTCCACTTCTGACTCACCCAACTTTTGGTAGGCAAGTCCTGCCTATACGTTTGAGATTGGCTGATTGGGGAGCCAGGACCAATGTTGACAATTGTCCATTGGGCGAATAGGTAAAAGGCCTAGGCTTTTGAAAAATATTAGGGCCATGCCCCCTCCCATTACGACCCTCGGTGTCAGTTCCCCTCGTAAATGACATTAATTAATTGTGTCAAATACATACTAGATGTATAATACATTGTGTATGTATATGTCAAGATTTGTGAGTGAGTAGATTTCTATTCGTCTTTAAGCTTCAAGAATAACCTAGAATGATTTAGTTTAACTTTCAAAAGGGCCCTTGTGCCTGCCCTCAACTTTCAAATAAGCACACCCATACCCCGTTCCGTCTGCTCTAACTTTCAAAAGGGCACCTTCTGCCCCCTTCGCCCCTTACTCTAGGACAAGAAGCAGTTGTCCTGTGGCAGTATCCCCCGTGGTTCCGACATCACTGGCTGCACCCCTTCGGCCCCTAAATGGCAAGTCTTCAACCTTGGACAGTTGGAGTTGACACATTAGTTGGATTTCTGCTCTCAAAATTTCGAGAAAAGCATTGCTTCCAAGAGCTAATTCGTCCCTAGATTTAAAACAATTTAAAGCAATTTTCTGCCACCAAAAGTACGTGAAACACAAAGATTTGACCCTGGATATGACACAATATTAAGCAATATTGGGCAATCAAAATCACGTGAAACGTTGGACTTCGAGAGGATTCGTCCCGTGGACCCCAACCAGGGTTTTGCCCAGATTTGAAATTTTAAAGTAATTTCCTAAAATACTGCCATCAAACATATCAAAACGGTGCATGCAATTCGGATGTCCCAAACATTTTAATCTTAATTCAATTTTTGTTTGTGATGGAGGGTAGGGTGGGGGGCACCAAAATGTCATTGCCTTTAGTGAAACATGACCCACCACGCCACTAGGTTGTGATATACCTTAATTTAATGAAAATATGGAATTCTCGTCTTCCACGCAAATTCTACCATCAATGAAGCTTCGATTTATCTGGAATTCTAGACGAAACTGATCTGTAACCGAGCTGGAACTTGAGGTTTTGCAACCTGTCTCCAGTATCATCCTGTATCAGCCTCTATCCAATCAACCTGTATCCAGTATCATGCTGTATCAGCCTGTATCCAATCAACTTGTATCCAGTATCATCCTGTATCAATTTGTATTCAGTATCATGCTGTATCAACCTGTACTTAGTATCATCCTGTATCAACCTGTATCCAATCAACCTGTATTCAGTATCATCCTGTATCAACCTGTATCCAGCGTCATCATAAGGTATCCTAAGGTAAGGTATAAGTGAAACTTCTCAGTGATAACAATAAGCGGCTGGGCACTTGAGTTGAAATGGCGCCATAGGCTAGTCGAATCAGCATATGACCTACAACAATTAAAATCAAAGGTTTTTTGGTTTTAATCAATTCTATATATCAAAGAGACCATATCTTGCCATCATATGTTAATTAAAAATTCAAATATTCGCGAACCTACTACATATGAAATACACAGTAAAAGATAATTAATTATGGAACAACCATATATCATATACTGTACACATAATTAGTCATTATAAAGCTCAACTCAGTTTGATCAAAATAACACTTCACGTATATAGTAATGTACCGAATCAACTTATCATCAGTTAACTGTTTTGACAGTATTTTACAAGAAAAAGAAAAAAGCTAACAATGCACCGTCAAAACCGTTGAACATAACAATGATAGTAACAATGCTATCACGAAACGCTCGACCCGGACGAGAACACAGGTGACGCATTAACATCGACACTCAATCCACGGCCTACCCAGTTGTGGTGCGCGTAACCCCAGGCTTTGGTCTGTAATGTATGATAACTTTGGTAGACGTACCGCGCGTAATTTCGATATTGAGGAAACAAAGAGCGCTGAATCGAAATCAATGAATCCGTCACGGTTGCATGCATGTCCGTCGTTGTCCTACTTTTTATATTAAGAGTAAAGCCTGTAATTTCTTACAGATACCAATCAGATACCAATCAATTTCTCCCCTGAGAGGTGACCCTTCATACGCCCCTGAAAGTGGGTGCAAAGCGATCTCGTGGGGAAAATGGGAAAATTCCCGCCCTTTACACCGTAGCGGCATAGGCTACTGCCCAGAAGCTAAGATGAAATAAGCTGTTTTGTAAAATCATGCCTTAAAATTCTTCCTTAATGAGCCATCTCTGCTCGCCACCGATACCCATTATTTCTTTTCACCCTTCCACACTCATTTAACACTCCACTCTGGCTATAAGTTAGTGGTGTTTAGTTACACCTGTGAATTTGGAAGGTAATGTGAAATTTTGGTTAAAATTGGCGCCAACCAGGGACGCCTGCACGCAAAAATGGCAAGGGAAGGGGGAAAAACTCAAGAAGAAGGCACTGTTTTATGACGTTGCTTGGGTCCTAATTAACATGGCGATAAATATCAGATATGCATGCACTTGAAAGTGAAGAGGCAAAAATGAAGAAAACCATTATTCATAGCATAAAACGATTTTTGAGTATCACATCCGTTATTTTCATTAGCAGAGGCGAAAATAAAGCTTTAGATAAAAGAAAAAGCTGAATAGGGGACACTTTTTGCCCCATTGTCCCGAAAATGGAGGGCACTTCTTGCCCCCGTTGCCCCGTGAACCGGCTTGAGGTGAAGGGCAAGGGAAGGAGGGAAGATCGCCCCGTCTGCCCGTTGCCCCCGCGTGGTGCAGGCTTTCTTGGTGCCAACTATCTACAGTTGGCAGTTATGTGCACACACACCCTCACCTGCCAGAATACGAAAACAGAACCAGATATACGAAAACATAAACCCTGGTATACGAAAACAGAGACCCTGGTATACGAAAACAGAGACTCCTATATACGAAAACAGAGACCCCTATATACGAAAACAGAGACCAAGAGTACGATAACAGAGACCCAGAGTACGATAACAGAGACCCAGAGTACGATAACAGAGACCCAGAGTACGAAAACAGAGACCCAGAGTACGATAACAGAGACCAAGAGTACGATAACAGAGACCCAGAGTACGATAACAGAGACCCAGAGTACGATAACAGAGACCCAGAGTACGAAAACAGAGACCCAGAGTACGATAACAGAGATCCAGAGTACGAAAACATAAACCCTGGTATACGAAAACAGAGACCCTGGTATACGAAAACAGAGACTCCTATATACGAAAACAGAGACCCTATATACGAAAACAGAGACCAAGAGTACGATAACAGAGACCCAGAGTACGATAACAGAGACCCAGAGTACGATAACAGAGACCCAGAGTACGATAACAGAGACCCAGAGTACGAAAACAGAGACCCAGAGTACGATAACAGAGACCCAGAGTACGAAAACAGAGACCCAGAGTACGATAACAGAGACCCAGAGTACGATAACAGAGACCCAGAGTACGAAAACAGAGACCCAGAGTACGAAAACAGAGACCCAGAGTACGATAACAGAGACCCAGAGTACGATAACAGAGACCCAGAGTACGATAACAGAGACCAAGAGTACGATAACAGAGACCCAGAGTACGATAACAGAGACCCAGAGTACGATAACAGAGACCCAGAGTACGATAACAGAGACCCAGAGTACGATAACAGAGACCCAGAGTACGATAACAGAGACCCAGAGTACGATAACAGAGACCCAGAGTACGAAAACAGAGACCCAGAGTACGATAACAGAGACCAAGAGTACGATAACAGAGACCCAGAGTACGATAACAGAGACCCAGAGTACGATAACAGAGACCCAGAGTACGAAAACAGAGACCCAGAGTACGATAACAGAGACCAAGAGTACGATAACAGAGACCCAGAGTACGAAAACAGAGACCCAGAGTACGATAACAGAGACCCAGAGTACGAAAACAGAGACCCAGAGTACGAAAACAGAGACCCAGAGTACGAAAACAAGAGACCCAGAGTACGAAAACAGATACCCAGGTATACAAAAATTCTCATCACGGAGTGGGCTAGAGGAAGGAGAGAGAGGGAAGGAGTAAGGTACCCTCTCCATACCCTCCCAGAATAATAGGAAGCGCGGCAGGGGGTTAACTGCTCTCTGAGAGGATTTCACCTACCCGGATGCATGCTTTCATCACGGTTGGGAGGTAAAATTGGCAAATTATTAACATAAGATTAAACAACGTGGTAAAGCTATTGGGTATTTTGGACAAGTGTTGGGAAATTTTGAGCAGTTTATGAGAAATTTTGGCCCAAAATTTGACGGGGATTTTCCAATTAGCATCAACTATTGACTGATTGATGGAAACTCAATTTACCAGTTCAATTTTTCCACTTGTCATCAGAGTATGTTTTAGTTTTTGCCCCCCCCCCCTCCCCTTTCACCATGTGAGGTGACCCTTTTATGCCCCTGGCTACGGCTTGCAGGTTGGCCCATTCAACATATGCCTGATCTTCCGTGGGGCCCCATGTAGTACATAAAACATAATAAAAAACTTAGCATACAAAAAAGAGCAAATTACATAATAAAATGATACGAATTAAATACTAAGAATTTTTTTAAGTGTTGTCTCCTTCAACACTTCAAAATTTGTCTGTGAACGCTGGACAAGGAGCCTCATGAAAAAATTAAACAAGCTTATGTGGAAAGTGTATTGTTGAAGGTTGGCACCCTTGTCCACCCTTAACACTTGTTAATGTATTCTAAAGAAAATTAATTGCACTCTCTTTAGATGGTAGGTAGATTATAATTACTTTACTAGAATCTGTTTAACTACTGTTCTGAAATATCAACAAAAAACAGTCTCAAGAGAAATACAATCACAAAATTCTGAGGAATCTGAGGATATGACGTCACAAGTAGTCTGATTTCAGTTATTCCTACACAAATGAAACGGCACTTACAATTCAAAACCTGAATATCTCTGTATGGAGAAAAATTATGAATGCTTTCTTCACTATCATGTATGTAAGATGGACTTGCCTGACCAAGCCTTTTGTTCTAAATATAAAATATATTAAAATATAAAATTATCTGTTCAGTAAGAGACATTCCTTCCTGTCTAAGATCATTTCCATTCAAGAAAATGGCGGTTATTACTATATTATTATAGTCATTAACAAGTTAAACTTATACTAGAGCCCATTCCCGGTTTCCTTGGCATAAGCGAATGAGAGCACCTGACTCCCCTGGACAGGATTCCAATCTATCGCAGGTTAACTCTTCAGCAGTGCTGGTACTATTCAACTGGAGTGCAAAGTGTCTTGCTTAAGGACACAATGCAGAACTGACGGAGGAAACGAACCTTTCGCATACCAGCATGAATCCTTAGCCACTGCACCTATTGGGGAAGTTTCGTGCACTTAAGAAAGAAAATTGCGAAACTTTTATTACAAAATTAAAAATTCTTTGAAGGTGTCACTAAACTTCTCATCTTTGTAACGGTGATAAGTAAAAAATAAACTTTTCCATGAAAAAGTCAAGCGATACAAAATTATAACAAACCTCGTGCATGTTCGTTCAAGTTTAAATCTCCTAATTTCGTGCATCTAATGGCGCACTTTGGCTTTTATGCATTAGCAGATTAGGAAAACTTGAAGTCCCTTTAAAACAGTATGCAAAATGTTGTTTTAAAACTGTTAACATATATAACACATTGAAACGTAAAAGATAGATACAAAATCACTCATCCGAGTCTTTACAATGGTGCATAAGATTAACAAGCAATCGCACTAAAACACATTCTGATTCAATAGCTTATTTTTAGTGATATCTGGTGAAAAGAATCTACCTAGACCTTTCATTTGTTTCTTTAATCTCTTTTTTTTTTTTGTGCATTAACACTCACATATTATTCATTTGAATAGGAATACTATTAGAAAATATAAATTTTTCACATCCTATCGCGAGATGGAAATGAACTTTTGTAACGTCATAGCCTTAAGTTAAAATTTAAGCTCTTAAATATGCATCAGTTTTGAAACCGATGTGACCTTTGTTTATACTTTTTTTTTGTATATAGCTTAGGCCATCATTACATAATAAAACGACCTTTACCCTAACGTCAGTGACAGCAGATGGATGTGTGTGTTCGAGTGAGAAGGAAAATTTGCTGTTTTTATTGGCTCAACTAGACCAGTAATTTTTTAAAGGAAAATATCTTTTACGATGTGGGTTATATTGCATTTTAAAAGAGCACTAGACCAAAAAGTGAGGGCGCTTGTTTCTTCAAGTTTCACAGATATATTATCCACAATAGACTAACAAACTCCATGCCTCCATAGCCCACAGGCGATTTGAGGGAAAAGGTCACTTGAATTTTCCTATTAAGCAGAAAATTGCTATACTGTTGCGTGCTAGATAAGCATGATTTTTGTAGGGACCCCCTTAAAATACCCCATCACTTTTTGGTCTAATGCTCCTTTAAGTAAGAAATATTGGTCTCCCTTAAACCATGAAGCGTCATTTTGACGAATTTGAATGTACGTTTTAGCTCGTAAGTCCGATTGTTCGAAGCTGGTTGCTAAACTAGGTGGAATCGAACATACTTCGTAGTGCACGACATTAGAGGGTGCACGAAATTAGGTTCAGTTACTACACTGTATTTAGAAATACATACCACAGAACGGCCACAAATGTCATATTTCTGGACAGGCACTGTGCCATAAATATTCATATAACACCATCAATAAATATTGCCATTGTAAAGTGCTAACTATCAGGAGGATTCCCGATAAGGGTGTTTCAGCTGACGTCATGAGGTCACGTGACTTTGTTTACATCGCCATTTTGTCGGTAAAAACCACTGTTATCTGATGTATACATAATTAGACTTACAAGCGATTGCATGTTGTTATATCTGATAATTTTTGTAGGATAAATATGCTGGAATCTTGCTGTGCCGCTGATTGCACTAATAGAAGTGTGCCGAGAAATAAAAAGACGTTTTCTCGAAGTGGATTTTTGCTGTACGACGCAACGGCTTTCAACCTTAGGTTCACGTAGGATTTGCAGCGAGCATTTTATATTGGGCATGTATGATTTGTCTCCATATAACGAACAATCAGATGGCTTTCACGTAAAAGTTACTCTTCGTATGAATTTATGAACGTAAGGAAAATAAGAAGTAAAATCGGAAGCGAACAAAAAATTGCAATCAGTAAAATTCGCTAAACTGGTAGGTAGGCACCAGGTTAGCATGCAGTATGTTTGTTGTATGTGTGATGTGACTGAGCTGTGTGAAGACGCGTGAAACGCAACGACGCTCCTCCTGCAAAATGGCTTCCAGATAAGTTAAGAGTCACGTATAGAAAAACACATCCAGATGAATGTAATATGTTCCTTGTAAACAATCTCCCTATAGTTAACAAGGTTGATTACACCTTAAAGGATTAATTCAGTGATTAATCAGCTTTATCTTGTATAAAAGAGGACTTTGAAAGAAACAAATGGTGAAGAAAGCATTCAAAAATCTTATTCCGACAATTCCGTGAAGGAAATTTTAAGCTCCGTCTTATCTGCATGTGTAGAAATGACTGGTGTAGTAAGTCTACTATGAAAGGTTGGTGCACTTATCCTCACATTCTTAACGATATCATTGTGAATGTATCTTAAAGAAAATGTATTCAACTTTTTTACTAATTTTTTTTTTCCTCAAACTTTCTTCCGAGATGGTATATTATTATTTTCCTTACAAGATTCTGTTTGATTACTTTCTGACATATCTAATGGTTTTTAAGCCACGAAATTACAGGATAAACTATGATAGAATACATGAAGAGGAATCTCAGGCTGTGACGTCACAGCTACTTTGATTTTAGTTGTTTCTACACATAATTTTAAACTTAAATATCTCCTTAACGGAACAAGATTTTTTGAATGCTTTCTTCACCGTTTTGTTTCTTTTTTAAGTCCTTTTTCATATAAGATAGACTTACATGACCCCTGAACTAACTTTAATACATTTTCAATTTTTTAAAGGTTAGAGCATAAGGAATCAGAGAAAGGTAATAATAGTACAGGCTTGTGATCCTTTGCTGGCTGCCGCCTCTGACAGTGTCTATTGTAACAAGCTTTGAGCATGCACATTTGAAAAATGCTACATAAGAACTGAGTAATATTATTATTGAGTTCTTTTAACAGTTAAAAAAGTCTATGAAGTGCAACATTCATCCTGTGAGTCTCGTCACGCTTGATATCCACTCCTGAAACTTCTGTAGTTCCTCATATCCAAGTTCGTGATTGAAATCAGGAAACTGTGAAATTGCATTACAGAATCCGCCCCTTGAACACTGACGCCATCCTGGTTTTCTTTGCCTGTGGCATCCTAGTAACCGCATGAACGATTACGTGACATTGACAAGCAGTCACTGAAAAGTTTCGAGTTTCCTATTTCATTTCCATGTTACTTCACCTCGTATCATAACAAAATTTGTGGTCAAATGATTGCGTAATACATGGTTAACTCGTTAAGAGATTCCTTGAAACGGGATGAAAATGGCAGTGACAGTTTCATTCCGTCCGCGTTTCAAGGGGCGCTTTTTTCAAATGGGGTGAACACACATAATGCGGTCAATTTGTCAACAGTTTGCTGCCCCCAATGATACAACATCAGCTCATCTTTCTTTCCATGGCAACAAAAAAGCGGAGACAACTTTTTATCCGATGCTTTCAGATTCTGATATGGAAAAAAGATTATATAAATATTATAAGATTTACATAGCTAATGGTTGCTCAACAAAATAAATGGAAAGAATTGGAAAAGAATTCAAAACCAGAATTCGAAATGCCACACCAAAATTGACTAAATAATCTAATTTCTAATTGATTCTCCATATTATTTGAAAGGCAGGGCAAAACTGCTATTCTATTCAGTGGTAAAGAAAACAAGGCTTTCCAAATCTAAAACTGCATGCTATCAGTATAGGCCTTTTTCAAATCTGAATCGGCAATTTTCGGAAACTAATTTAAATAATCTCAGTCACATCGCCGAGATTCACTTGTCCATAATGGACCACTCGTATACTGTAGAAATTTTATTGACCAACTAGATACTGGGGGAATCTTAATCGTCTGCACAATTCTTGCACGGTATGGGAATAAGCGTATGAAAAAATGTTTTGAAGTGCACGTATCACTTACAGACATACGTACCTTGGCTCGTAAATTCATGACGAAAAACTCGTGAGCTCTTGAAGTTGTTTGTGAACTCGTGAATTTGTGATGAAAAACTCGTGGAGTCTTGAAGTCGTGAACTCGTGATGAAAAACTCGTGAAGTCGTGAATTTGTGATGAAAAACTCGTGAACTCGTGACAAAAAACTCGTGAATTCGTTAAAGCGTGAACTCGTGACGAAAAACTCGTGAAGTCGTGAACTTGAAATCTCCCTTCAGCGCCACGGTACTTGCAGTTTTGCGGAAAAAATGTTAAGAAGAGGGGTATAATAGCATGGGGATGGCTGATAAGACTTAATCAAGTCCCCATTTTCAGCTATTTCCGAACGGGGCTCACCGTATTTTCCATCTTGCTATTGTGTGTATCGTGGGAAGTAGGGAGGGGGGAGGCTGATCCCTAGGATAAGTGGTGGTGGTGGGGGTTGGCAGCAGGTAAAGCATTGTTGCATGTCGATAACTTTAAACATTGGGGGAGAAGAGTTTCTAGCTCACAATTTAGCTATAATATATCAATATAATTTCTTTTAATATATAAAGATTTTTTTCATCTTAATTCAGGAAATGGTCTTGCATTTATAGCGTACCCAGAAGCATTAAGCAGAATGCCGCCCCTGCAGCTGTGGTCCGTTTTATTTTTTGTGATGTTATTTATCCTTGGACGGACAGTCAGGTAGTTAAACAGATTTTTAATTTTTTTAATGAGTTGCATTCAGTGAACAAAAGATTTGACCACAATATGATAAATTCTTTCCATAATTATCGTTTTATGGTCAAATTTGACCATGTTATGGTCGTTTAATTTTGACCAAAACTGTTTCGGTGCAGATTTGACCATGTTACTGGTAATGAGTACAAAACAAGTCTTATTTTTTTAAATTGGCATAACAAAAACAAGGCAGTAAACAAAACAGAGACTTAAAATTAGCATAACTGGCGCTAAAGAAAGCATTTAAAACGAATAGCTTATACGTGTAATGATAATAGCAGATATGAATTATTGAAATTAATAATATAGCTTAGCCATATGCCATACCGACTGCGTGCTTTATGTCCAGTCATGTATCACTAACTACTTAACCCTGACTGTAGTTTCTCAAAATAAACAATTTCTTAATCAGAAGTTTATAAATGATACTGAAATAAAAGACACGTATGATAATTTCGTTTACTCGTTATTGTGAGAAACAAACGGCTGTGCGCGTCTTAATATTGACAACCTTTCATGCTCTTATGTACATCTTATTAAACTTTGAAACCACGTAGAGCGGCCATCAATGCAAGACGAGCAGGTTGTGTGTTTAATGACTCTTCCTGATACAGATCAACAAAGCATCCGCTGTTCGATCGAAATTACTCAAAGATAAAGGCTGATATAGTTGAAGAAGAACAAAGAATCTCATCGGAGCAAAATATTAACATATGTTAAATTATCGACACCGTTGTTGCTGTAGGCCTATATTTTCTTTCTATAAGGAGAAAACGGTGAGTCAGTATGCTTTGTCAGATGATGCTGAAGATATAATCTGATAATGTCCACCATATATTGTTTTGTTCGAAACCATATTGAATTTAGTTTAATTGTTATCCTATATATGCACATACAGTTATACGTTTTTCCACCTGAAGGGGCAATCATGATTAATGCATGTATATCGTACACTACCTTTATATTTTTATGACGGGTTGAAAAATTTACGATTTTTTTCTCTCGCATAAACAGAAAATGGCTTGAATATGTATATGAAATCCATGCAGTGCGATAATTTTCTAGCTAAAAAATCTGTGAATTGACGGGAAAGTGTTTAATTGTATATATCGGAGAAAACTGACATCTAAACTTGTATGTATTATGTGTATTAATCATTAATAATGGGGCTGAAACTTTTATACTGATATAACAGTAAAAAATGTGATCAGTACTCTGCACGAATCACTAATTTATTACAAAACTAATTCCTTTAATAAGTGACTGTGAATTTTCTGTTATACCGACTGATTGAGGACGGTGACAGTCGTCGTAAATCGTATAGCACTTTTTTTGGTGTGTATATGTATGTATGTGGGGGAGGGGGGTGCTATATTAATTCATATCCGGGTTTCCTACTTGTACTTGACCCATGCCCGAACAGCACTGAACCCTTCTCATCGTTCGTTGGACCTGTACGACGACGACGTTGGACCTGTACATATGCGTACGTCAATAAATGGTACAATTCAGCCTGTATAGCCAGGAATTTAAAAAGAGGGGGAAAGGACACTTCGAAAAAGGAACTAGGTATGCAACATTTTACATTTTGGGTTAAGAATTCATTACTAAAACCACGTCTGCCTAAGATTTTTGAATGGACGATAAAAGCACCACAATCAATCGTCTTGTCGTTTTACATGTTGGGGAAGGTGGGGAGGGGAAGGGGAGCACAACCGAGCAGTAGTTAAGAAATCAGATGTTTTTTGCAGTTTTACGAAAGTTATAGGCTAATCACACCCGCTCACAAACTTTACAACATAGGATGAGGCTGTGATATGTGTTCTCAGAAAAAAAGTTCGTTCGCTTCGACGACCCCTTCCTTGGACATGGGCAAGTTGTATAAAAGCATGCAGACTTCGTTGAGGCATGAATATTATCTTCAGCAAGCATTGCAATAATAAGCCTATTTGAAAGTCATATCAATTTGTTTTTACATTGTCCGACCGGATCAGGGAGATGGTGTTACGGTGGACAGAGTTTGTATCTCAATTTTATCTTTTATTATAATCATAAACAGCAGGGTGCAGCAGGGGAAAAACTGCCCCCCCCCTCCCTCTCCGAGAGGATTTCATTCCACCTTCCAGGATGCATGCGTTCTTCACGGTTGGAAGGTGAAATTATAAAAAATATAAACACAAAGTTGAAAATATAATAAATTATTGAATAATTTACGAAAACTGACCAAACATTTCCCGAAAAATTATCCCCTCTCCATGAGAAGTAACCTTCCTACGCCCCTAATCACATTTGATTTCTGAAGTCATACATATGGGGTTTTAAACATGACGGTATTCAAATTTCATTCAGCTGTTGCCCACCCCCCTCCCCTCCACCGAAAATTCCTGCGAACGGCTGTCTTTTATGGTGAAAATTATGTCACTTTATTCAATCAAAAGATCAGATATGTAATTTAATGAGACATTTTTCAATGTTTGAAAGGACATGTGCACGTTTTTTTATGAAAAGGGCACTTGTCATATCTGAAATGGGCACTTTTCCATTCCAAAAAAAGGCACTTTTTAATATTTTGATAACGGTTTGGTGGTGGAGGAGAGGGGGGGCTGCGTAACCCTGACCTCAGTGCTTCTGGTTTCACCGCTTCTGTTTAACCGTGTTTTTCATCGAATCAGCAAATCATCTGTTCTTGTATAAGGGTGTTTCAGCTGACGTCACAAGGTCACGTGATTCTGTTTACATCGCCATTTTGTCGGTCAAAACCACTGTCGTCTGCTGTACACTTAATTAGACTTACATACGTTTGCATGTTGTTATATATAATAAGATTAATTTTTCAAGATAATTATGCTGGAATCCTGCTGTGCCGTTAATTGCACTAATAGATGTGTGCAAGGGGAAAGGGGGTAAAAGACATTTTCTCGATTTCCATCTGATCCTGGTCGACGTTCGAAGTGGGCTGACGCAATCGACATAATCTTCAACCGGGTGTCTTTTTATGACGTCATAGCAGAGTAGACGCTTTTAGAACAATGACGTAATTTTTATAACATTCTCGTAATATTGAACAATGACAGAATGAACACTCGCGCGGCATGTAAACACACGGGTCTGTGGTCAATTGCGAGACGACTACGGAGGTGAAGGCTGAACTTAGTGAATTAGTGTAAAACGGAACTAAATATTTCTCAATATTGAAAGCGATGATGAAAGAGTCAAGATCGGGGTCCTTTTTGTACCAGAATGTTATAGATTTGGGATATTTTTGTGATGTTTTCCAAAAAGGACTTTCGATAGGGGTCACCAGCGGTTTTGGTCTTCTTTTTTTTAAGCCGATGTGTAGAGGTGTTGTACATAAGCACATTTTAATAATTTCATACGCCGTCAGTGTCCCCTCCCTAACTCACTATAATAATTGTCCTCCCCCTTCCCATTCAATATTGGCTATTGTTACTGTTTTTCCTGGAAATTTACGTTAAGAAAGGAATACATTTAACATTGAAAGGGAGGATAGGGGTTACAATTCTCGGCAAAATATTAAAGAAACATGGCACTATAACATATGAAGATCTCAAAAGCTGAAGTGTTACAGCCGTTTTGTTCAAAATTGTAGGCCTAGGCCTACTCCCAATAAAAATATATCCCATAATATTTCCTTCAACTTATGATGATCTGCAAGAATTTAAACTGCAGTCACAAATGCTAAATTAACCCTGTTAACGGTAGGTAAGGAAGTTTTGGCATTATACGGAACCCCACCCAAATCCTATCACGGACCCACCCTTCTGAATCCCAAATTATATCACCCCCTTCGAATCCCAAATCACCCCCTCAACCAAATCACGAACTACCCTGAATACCAAAACCATATGTCACTGAACCCCATTCACCCCCATATACCCCATTCACCCCACCCCGTGGGGCGGGGACTAATCATTAAGTATAGGGGCTAATTATTAAGTATAGCCTAATCTTAGACCCCAGATAGTCTAGGCCATTCTACTTCCATTCAACAACTTGGAAGTTCCAAGCACTTGTATGACACCTGATGAAATCACTCCTCCACCTATTCAGTGCTGTCATACAAAATAAATGACACACTATCCATTTAATAGTACCTCAGACTCCATAACAAACGCTATTTAGAATTAGCTATCATTCATAGTTGTATAGTAAGTGCTGCCTATGGATACAACTAACCAGGGAGTTGTGGCCAACGCTAGTGTTACTGCTGTTAACGTGCGTGGGACGCGGGAAACAAACATTTAGATATTAACAAAGTAAAAAGTTTCAGGATATTGCGCGGGAAATTCACAAAAACTTTAATCAGGTGATGTATCACATGACGGTGTGCGCAGAATCATAGTGGCGTTTGCGTTATAATTTGCGACTTTAGTACGACATCACTCTGTGTAAGCTGCCGTAACAAGAAATGACGTCAAAAAGCCATAAGGAGAAATGACGTCAAAATGACGTCATAAAAAGACACCCGGTTGAAGATTATGTCGATTGCCTTCTGCTGTAGGACGCAACGGCTTTTAATTTACGGTAGGCCTTACACACTAGGATTTGCAGCGAGCGCTTTATATCGGGTATGTAGGCTTTGTATGAGTAACGTACAATCAGATGGCTTAACGTTAAATTTACTCTTCGTATGCCCGGTGAAAATATAACTTACTTAAGGAAATTATGAAGAAAAATCGGAAACGAGCAAAAAACATGCAATCAGTAAAATTCGCTGAACTGGTTTTAGTAGGATAGCATCTAGTATGTTTGTTGTACGTTTGATGTGACTGAGCTGCGTGAAACGAAGCCGTTGCACTGCAAAATATAGTCCACTTGAGTTAGAGTCACGTGATCCCTCCATACAGTATGCCTGTGTAATGAGATTTGGTCCAATTAAATCAAATAATGAATGAAATCAAATAAATGAATTAAATCAAACAAATGAATGAAATCAAAAAATGAATAAAATAAAATAAATGAATTCAATCAAATAAATTGAATAGAGGCTAATTTAAAAGAAAACAACAAAATATATATAGGCCTATCTAGTCAATAATAACAAAATGCATCAATCAAGTAGTTGAGACGATTATGTCGATTAATTATTAATTTATGAACAGATATGGAGTTTCGTATATGAATTTCTATAAAATTGCGATTTTTATGTGTGGGAATGTATTAAAGGTTGACATTGTATATACACAAGAAAGACCTTTGAATTTGAGCGGTATAGGCTAAGTTTTTAATTACGAAAAAAGTAATGTAATTTAAAGAACTTTTAATGTATACATAAGTTTGATGTCTGAAAGAGAAAAAACTGAAGCTCCAAATTTTTAACAGTAAAAAGGAGACATAAAGTCAAATATTCTAGTTGTAACATGAAAGCTGCAATTTTGTTTAATTTGTTTTAAAATAATGCCAATAATGACGTAATTTGCACTAGATGCTAGAACACAATATTGTATTTCTCTAAAATTTTGTTGGAGATTTACTTTCTTAAAATGGTTTGACATAAAGTTCTAACAGTCTAAGGACTTAAATCATTAATATCATTTAGAAATAAAGATTAATTGCAAAGGAAAAATTATTTCTCAGAAGTTGAAATAGATTTTAAAGAAATACATTAATATTCTAATATTCTAACATCATTCTTTGAGGACGAACAAAACTACAAAATGTGTTGGAATATTCCATTGTCTAAACTTCTTGAATGATTTAAAAATGAAAAGATAAGAATAAATCAAATCAAAATGGCTGCTCCAATGTAAAGTTCTATTGACCGAATTAATGTTTTAATAAATTAAAAAATAATTCGAAAATAATTCGGAAAAAAATACTAAATTGCTATACGATGTGAAATTTCTTCAGATTACTTCTAATTATTATTTCTATCATATTAAATGAAGAAAACGCCAGACTTTATGTCTCCTTTAATGTAATTCTTTAAATTTCTGTCATAAATTTCAGTCACGGGCCGAAAATCATCATCATCTTGTTTTCTTTTGCTAAGTTTTGATTCAAAACTTTTGTTCACGCTCCTATTCAAAGTTGGTGGAGGATAGGAAGATAACAGGTTGACATATGGAAATGCATAGGCTTTCTCTTTCTGATGTCACATATTTTCATTTAAAATTGCATACTTTGTATCATCTTTATCATAATAAGGCCTTAAACAGTCCTTAAACAGGTAATTAAAGGCCAGATATTGTGCTAACCTAAACAGTTATATACAATAAAGTCAACGCGTCTGATTGGTTATACACAACATAGGCTTCACCAGAGAATATAGACTGATAGACGTGATAGAAGGGGTCGAATCACAAAATGATGGCATCCTACTTTAAAGGCGCCTTAACGTCTTTCCTAATCGGCGTGGGGTCCATGGCCCCGCTTAAGGGCCCCTGTTGGTCCAGGGAAAAGCCCTGGTAGGGTCCAGGGGGTGAAGTCCCCGGACAGCCGGATGCTCTGCGATTTTAGTCATTATGAGGGACAAAAAGTGGATAGAATTTGACACGTTTTTATGTATCCTTGCATTATTTTTTTCTGCACACCTGGGGTATGTCTAACTAAAAGTCCGTGGGATTGGTGCTACAGCATTCAAAGGATTGCATCATTTCAGAAAGTTTTTCGTGTCACGCATCGTATTTCTATGCTTTCTGTGAATATAGTTTAATTGCTGCTAGGAACTAGACCTATATACCAAGGTATATATTTCATAGCCTGTGTTACTATAAATCACGGGGTGGGCGGTACAATCAGTCGAGGGAGGGTCTAGGGGGGGTAAATGCATCCAGGAGGCACTTGCTTTTGAGTGGGGGGGGGTTCAGGGGCGGGTAGTCTAGGGACTTGCTTTTTGAGTCGAGGAATGAGGGTCTAGAAGCCCGCTTTGGGAGGGGGGAGTCCTGGGAAATACATTGGGCAGAAACAGGAGGCAAAGCCAATGCAAGCTCTGCAGTTAGTCATTTCAAGGGGCCTAAAAGTGGATTATATTTGATATATTTTTAATGAGCCCGGGTACAAGAAATTAGTCAATTTAGAAAAGAAGCATATAGAAAACGTTTTAATAATTTTGAGTTGTTCAAATTTTACATATTTTCGAGGTATCCGTGCATGCTGTTAACTTATCTGTACATCTAAAGTAACTGAACGTTCCTGGGAATTGTCCTATACTGGCATTCTACGGATTGCATCATTTTAAGAAAGAAATAATGTTTTTATTGCCCTGAATTAAGTCTAATATCTCTAAATATAATATATTGTAGCCAAATGTAGGCTAATATTATAGCAGGCCTGTGCCATAGTGCTGGTTATCATAGACGCAATTTCTTAAGTCTCATCCAGTGTTCACTGGGGACTGGGGCAGGCAAAGATTTATTTGCATTTATGTTCTAAAAGGTTGTCATTTTTACTCAAACAACTTCTCAATAATATAACAAAAAATGGTATTTTAGTAGTAACAGAAGTGGGGTAAAATTGTATAGATCATCCACTTTCCAAAAAGTGGGGATATATACCAACAAGCCCCTCCCCTTTTCCGTGATTTGTACGAAAGGCATAATACAAACTGTATCCCAGAAATTTGAGCAGTCAGACAGACATAACCTTAGACAGGTAGATACAATTTTATCATGTAGACATATAAGGCATCTGGATTTCAGTGAAAAAATATTCCTATAAAATTACATTTTCCACTATAAAGAACATTTAAAAATAAAATGATGACGCAACAATTACCATTGCTTAAAACTCTAGTGGAGGCTGGAAAATGTTTATAGTGGCTACCTCTTTAATTATATGTCATTCATGAGGAACCTAGAACATGAAATTTAAAAGGGTATTTCATACCTAATTAGTTAAAGATGAGATTGGTTTCCATAATGCGTCTAGGGTGAAGTCTGAGGAAGATACGAACTGCCTCTTCGTGATCAATGGAAAAACTATAATGAATGTTTATAAGTGCAAGGGCTGATAAGCAACCCACCCTCTTTGGTGACGCATGTGATGTGATTTATTAGAACATCTTCAAAAACAAAACATTAAAATTTTGTTAAACGAAAGGGGGGGTCGTCCGCACCTGACCCCCCTCCTTGGTGACGCCTATGCACTAAAACCGACAACCAATCTATAAGCGCCGCGGAAGTGACAAGCACAATGCACAGACACAATCCATACAGAGCGTACTTAATTCGATCCACAACCAGATGTGACGTGAAAATATAAACATCGCAATTTTACCGAGGCGAGATTCCCTCTGTGATGAATGGACAATTGTAGCCGATCGTCTTGTGATGAAACGTATTTTAGTTGTTACCACTATAGATCCTTAACCCTGTATATTTTAATGTAAGTTTGATGCGTTATGATATATGTCTATTTATTTGCAATATCATGTACTGACATTTAATTTGCCTAATGATGCACACTTTGTATTATGGTGCTTTGAACAGCTTTCGAGTGATAATGTATAATGATTCTGTTCAAATTTCTACATGTTTTTAAAAGGTGTTATATTTAGGATGTGGCAGTACTATCTTGTATGGATTTTGCTGACGCTTTGCGTTATCACGGCGGCGGTGTTCCACGATGAACATGAGGACCACCACTCACGGTTTCACGACCCTAGCATGGTTCGAGATCAAGAGTAAGCCCATCTTTTTTTTTTTACGTCATCCTCCACGGAAACTCGGCCACAGGGGCGTAGGAAGTGTTCCCTCTCAGAGTTGGGTGTCACAGAATGGTCTTGCCTTTGGGGGATTAAGTTCATTTTCATCAGAGACAAGGTTTTTCACACTTTGGCAGCGTGTTATGGTCATTAACGATGTTTCGCTTAATTTGTTTTCAGCTTTCTCTCTCTCTTCGCTTAATGCCTTTAGATTTCTTTGTTCTAATTCCTAAAAGACTAACGTGTGATGGACATCCAATGCAACTTCTTCAGATTCTCCTGTGAAATATGGCATCCCCTATTTCCCAGGCTCCATTATTGTAAAGAACAACACGACAGAGCAAGCCCGTTCTCCCCTTCGGTCCCCATTGCGAGGGTCTGTGCTTCCCCTGCGTAAGATAAAGCGAAAAATATATAACACGGGTTTATGAAGAATCCCCTTTATAAGTGCCGCTTTTTTAAGTGCAATTGTGCCCCCACCCCCCTCTCCCGCCCTCAGAGAAAAGTTCTTGCTGCCACAAAGAAAGTCCCAGAAAATGTCCTCAGTGAAAAGGGGGTGTTGATTTAGTTGAGCTGCCGTGGGTTTTCTTTTCGTAAAGAATCGAAAACTACGAATAGCGGGAGTGTTGAAATTTCTGCAAACATGAATGACATGACATGTCATCATTATCATCACCGGTAATAATACACGGTAATAGCTGACTGACAGGAGCGGAACTTCTGATTTTAGTTTGCATAGGAAGGAGGGAGGGGGGGGGGGGAGGGGGTGAAGGAGGAACTACCAAATACGGGTGCAAAAGCGTACGGGATTATGGGCTCCGGGGTAATGGTGAGAATACGGCCAAAATCGTTGGATAAATTCCGTCAAAAATACTGCTGAAACTGCCTAAAATCGTTAAATACGAACTAATCCGATAATAGATATTCTCCTTTCGCGGGAAAATGTCGTGGAGAAAAAAAAAATCGACCATAAAAGAATGTTTGGCTGCCCCGTTTAAGATCACACGTCACAAGAAATTATTACTCAAACGTGCAATTTTATATAATGTATAATGTTATATATTTTGAAGATGTCTTAATCTTGATGGAAATTATATCAATTGTAAGATTACTAATGAGAAAAAAGAAAAATGCAATTTATGTTATTGTTTTGTTTCGCAGCCATATAAAACAACACATGCCTGATATCGAAGCAGAGGACTTAGCTAACTTAAGCGACGAAGAATTGGAATTCAGGCTATTTAAGTAAGTTTACCCGATATCATGTGTGTAGTCAGGGAGTCGACCCCTCCCTCATAGAAATAAAGTATACAGGTAGGATAAATGCTTTATGCTCAAATTTGTAGGTACAACCTTACACATAGGCGATGATTTTACCTCCGTCGGGAATCCGGGTATCAATGACGTAACAATAAAGTTCACGCGAAACAACCAGCTGCAAAGGGGAAAACAATCTTATGCTCGTGCACGTTTTCACTTTAATTAATCATTTGGCTCTGCAAAAATGTATATTTGAGCTTATATTGACGCATTTGCTGGAGAGTTTTTGTGTTGTTTGCCGCTCGATTGAAAAGAATAAGTGCTTAAATCCTAATCATATTTGTTATTTATCCGGAATTTACCATCAGAGAGGCGAACCGTCCTATCGAAAAAGGGAAAACAAAAATAGCTTTTAGTGCAATTGCGAACGGACGAATCATTTGCTTGGTAAAAATTGTCATATTTTATTTCATTTTCAACTTGTAAAGCCAAATTTGTAATGTTAGTAAATGCGAAACATTTATTCTGTTAAATTTGGTTCACAATTTACGAGACAAAGTGCCTATATTTTAGATCTATTTGATATTTCGATCAGATTTTGCGTGCGCATTCCCCTTTACTAAGTCTGTGCTGACGTGCAAAGTCCAAAATGGCATCATGCCGACCTTGAGAATATGGTAAACCATTCAGGTCATAACGTCTCCAAAGAAAAAAATATTCTTACGTCGTAACAATTATATTTCATACGTCTAAAACGGGTCGCTAATTGGCTGTTTCCTTTAGGTGTACGAATAGATATAATTTTACGCGTGAGAACTAATTTTCTAATCTCACGTCTAAAGTAAACAGCCAATCAGCGACCCGTTTTAGACGTATGCAATGGAATTGTTACGACGTAAAAATGATTGTTACGACATAAGAATTAATTTTTTCTATACCTAAAATACGTCCAAATACTAGTTTTGGCGCGTAAAATTATGTCTATTCTTACGTCTAAAGGAAACAGCCAATTAGCGACCCGTTTTAGACGTATGAAATGGAATTGAAATGGATGAGAAATGCAGTTAACGCTTTTTCATACTAATAATGTTTAGAGATACATATATTTGTTAAACATTGACGTCAAATTCTTTGCTCATATTTTTCAAATTTCTAGATTGCATGATTTCGACAATAACACTAAACTGGATGGTTTAGAAATATATTCAGCGATTTCTCATGTTCTACCCTGGGAACCTGAAACCCGTGTGGGTAAAACGAAAGAACAATTAGAGGATGAACATACACTATACTACTCAGGTAAGCCCTTACACCATGTACACCCAACCACCTGATAAGCACTAAAACTGTTGTTATCCCTAATTGTTGTCATGCATCATTATTATCTGATTTTTCAAAAACTCTCATACGATGTAGAATAGTGGTGATTGGTGAAGTTCTAGATGGAGAAGGAAGGGAGGGGGTAGGGCCAAGAGAGAGAGAGAGAGAGTTGAACACACAATTACAATGACGGGGTCGTCGCCTGCGTATTCGGTTATGATAGTACAAATGCTATCACGAAACGCTTAATACGACCCGGACGAGAACACAGGTACGACGTACGGACAAATATAACATCGACAACCAAGTCAATGTCCACGGCCTTTGATAACCAGTTGTGGTGCACTGGCGTGGCTACCCACCCCAGGCTTGAACCCGGTGCCTCGTGGTCTGTAGACAGGTATAATAACCGCTACACCACAGTAGGTAGATAGGGCCAAGGGGAGTTGCTACCCTTTTATATTTTTTTTGATTTGGTAAAGTTCTTTCACTATACTCATTTGAAGTCATATGCATATGCCCCCAGTCTGTATATAATAAAGTAAAGTGAAGGGGCACTTCATTTTTTAGAGAGGGGAACTTTTCTAATGGGGACACCATTGCATCTACATGGGACTGACAAAATTAGCCAGTTTCCTACTATTGAGTCAGTAATTAAGGGGAATTTCATTTTGAAGGGGGCGCTTTTCTAACATTTGTTAAAGTGTGTACACATTTGACCAGTTCTTGCATCTTTGACAGTAATTAAGGGGCACTTTGATTTCATTTTTAATTTGGGGCACTTCTGTTATTTTTCTGAAAAGTAAGATGAGTACCAGTGCATTGTAACCGACTGAACCCGACGAATGCATTCACAAAATAAAAGGGTTATCAATTACCCGGCTTCAATATTTTAATAGGAACTGGCCCTTATTACCAGTGGAACTTTTGACGGCGACAGAACATGTTGATGGGGTGAAATAGGGGCAGATCGGTCACTTTACGACAAAGGCTATGTGTCGATAACATATGCCAAACATAAAAAATATTGTATGGTGGCAAAGCAATAACAGGGAAAATTCTCCCACGTTACACCGTAAGTAGTGTCACCACTGCACGGAACACCCCAAAAGTAACGATCGGTGTTTATTGTTTCTTATTAGATTATAACATTACCAATTCTAACATTTCCATCAGTAAATCATTTAACTTTTTACCATATACTTATTCCATTTATTTTTTACCATATGTCATTTACTTTTTACCATACACCATTTACTTTTTACCATATACCATTCCCTTTTTACCATATACCATTTACTTTTCACCATGTCCTTTTTATCATATACGTATAACTATTTGCCTTTTACGATATACCATTTTCATCTTTTTCCATTCCTTGTGGTGGTGGCTAATGACCATTTTCATCTTTTGACAATTCATAGAGGTGGTGGATAACATTTTAGAAGAAGATGACTACGACCGAGATGGCTATTTATCATACCTTGAATACAACTTAGCAAGAAGGCGGGAACGACGTGAAATGGACGCAGAAGACCAAACAGCCACCGGATCAAGAGATCAATTATAACATTTATCATTTGGTTCGATTTCATTTGATGTAGCTAGGTCACTTAAGGAAGACCTGGGCTTGTTGTTTCAGTTTCGGTGGTTGCATACCTAATGACTAGCTGAACATTGAAAGTGGACGGGAAACCACATTTTCTCTAAATGCCAGGCATCCAGGGATCAATTCGTTTCTCATATGAAACATAATATTCACAGAGATATATTACCCACTGAGCCTGGGACTTTAACCCCGACCTGCCTGAACCCATGTTTAATACCCCTGATTATCATCTTAATACGAAATTTTCTTACCGCAAATTTCGAAAAAAGAAAATAATCATCACGCGTGGCTGAATTAATTCGCTTATCATCGAATTACAAAGTTAACAACGTTTTTACTGAACATCGTACTTTTTAAAAGCAATATGACAGTGCCCTCGCCCCATCACCAGTGTATCTCACTCTATACGGGCTTTCATTTTAACCAACGGTGCATAAACTCAAATGATAAGGATGGGGCACAAGCACTTCAAGAGGGTGAAACTGAATTCTTCATATACCATTGTACTATATTTTATCGATTTAACGGGGGCTGATATCGTCATAAGGGGCACATATCGTCATAAAGGGGCACAGCCCCCATGCAGGTTACCGGCCAGTGTCTGGGGCGGATCGTCACTGTCACTTTTAAGCGTAGAGGTCACACCACATTTTCTTTCCCATTTTCCTAACAGAAGTCGTTGATGGTATTTTGAACACCGATGATTATGATCAAGACGGATACTTAACCTACGCAGAATATACTGCAGCACGAAGAAGGGAGGTTGCAGCCCGGCCTACGATGCCACCAGAATTGCAGTGATGTAGACCAACAAGTCTTAATCAGTTTTATTAAATTGCCAGGATACATTTCTGTCTGTTACGAAAATTGGTTGTGAAAGAAATGGTTGTAATGTTCTATGTTTTGCTGATTTTATCATTATCATTAAAAATAGAGTTGTGCGTATGGACAATGTTATACCTCCACAAATGTAATGATCAAGAACGTGTGTGGGAGTTGATAGCAAGATATAAGTAGGTTTGATTTAGATAAATGGCATTATACATATATGGCATATGTTGACATACAGTGATATGATGCTATTATTTCTGCCTTATATAACAGAGGTTGTTGATGGAGTGTTGGCGACGGATGATTACAATAAAGACGGTTACCTGTCGTATATCGAGTACTCTGTGGCGCGGAGACGGGAGGCCGACGAAATGCCAGACCATTCACCGCCCAAAAATGAAACAACAAGATAAAATCTTTACCATATATTTTCTTGCTATAAATAATGGGTTTTTTGTCACAAAAAGGCTCTTTATCAGTTTATTTTTACCCCAGCCATTTTTCACAGGCATATTACGACTCAACTTAGCTTGAGTCAAGTTAGGTCATTGAAGGTTTACTATCTTATCTTCTTCTGAGCACTGCATGCTTGAAATGCATCGCACTATATGATCATGATTTATTCATCAAAGAAATTGACTTTCAAACCATCTGAGATAAAGGTTCTACTTTGTACAAAAACGTAGATTGAGAGAAAAAGTTAAAGGAGGGGGGGGCGGCAGGGATAGGAAAGGATTCATACAACACCGGTGTCTGGCCACAGTGATCAATTTTGTCTAAAATACCCCATCATTTCAAGACTATTTCAAGTGAAGAAAGTCACAACTAGTAAATATCATCGAATTGTATGCATTTCAAGTTCTTTGGAATCTAATTTTGAAGATGATTGTGCATGTAATTATGATTAAACTGTTTTCAAAATAATCCAGTATTATACAAGTATCAGTTTTATTCCCTACATTGTCTGAATGTAGGCCTATACTTTACTTTAAATTTTGAAAAGGGACCAGGCATTGAAGCTGAAATGCAAGTTTAAGGATCTATGGACCCATGAAGACTATTAATTTACTCCAATTATAATACATCCAAATATTGAAAATAAGAATAATCTGCCAAATGTGGCACTTTTTTTTTTTTATAGTGGCCGTGTGTAAGGTATTGAGGAGTGGCCGTGTAAGGTATTGAGGAGTGGCCGTGTAAGGTGCTGAGGAGTGGCCGTGTAAGGTGCTGAGGAGTGACCGTGTAAGGTGCTGAGGAGTGGCCGTTGAAGGTGCTGAGGAGTGGTTGTGTAAGGTGCTGAGGAGTGGTCGTGTAAGGTGCTGAGGTGTGGCCGTGTAAGGTGCTGAGGAGTGTCCGTGCATGGTGTTGAGGAGTGGCTGTGTAAGGTGCTGAGGAGTGACCGTGTAAGGTGCTGAGGAGTGGTCGTGTAAGGTGCTGAGGAGTGGCCGTATAAGGTGCTGAGGAGGCCGTGTAAGGTGCTGAGGAGTGGCTGTGTAAGGTGCTAAGGAGTGGCCTTGTAAGGTGTTGAGGAGTGGCCGTGTAAGGTGTTGAGGAGTGGTATGGGGGCTGAAAAGATTTTGGTGCTGAAATTAGGGGCACCATGTTAAAAATGGAATATTTCACTGTTGTGTAAGAAATGTGTTTTGGAGATTTGCATGAGGAATGGAAGATTTAGCTGATGGACTTTGTGTTGTGTTGGATGAGGGGCGTGGGGAGGGAGGATTTACGTTTACCCCTAATTTTTCAGGTCTTAAAATTAAATGCAGAACACGGATTACAAAAAAGAAACCACCATTTTTGAACCAATGAACAAGAATGCACATTTTCCCCCCTGAAAATCATGAGGAATTTAATCGCTTTCTATTGCTTGTGTACCCTTTACAAAACATCTATAGAAACATCCAAATGTGTTTTCGGCGCATTTTACTGTAAATTGACATATAGAGTTAAAAAACTACCGGAAAGCAGTTTATATTTTGGGTATAGAAGTCTTGATATTTTGGAGAATCTCAGCTTCAGTTTACAAGTTATGCGGTTATGGCTGGTCAACTCGAGGTATTTTTAATATATGCTAATTTTCATACTAAAAGTGAAGCTAAACTTCATACTAAAAGTGGTAGGTGTGTGCAGCCCACCAACCGAAAACATACCCGCAGTATGACTTTTTTTGGTAACTGCAGTGTGAAATTATACAATTTTGATACCCGCAGTATGTTTGTTTGTTTGATGAGGGCTTAACGGCACCGCGACAACGAGGGTCAAATTGTGCTTGAGAGGTCCGATCATTCCAGAGGTAGGAAGGAAAGGAAACAGGGGGAGAATGAGAGAAATTCAAGAACAAAAAGTCAGTCTGCTTTGATCGAGAGAAGAGGTGCATGGTTGAAACAAAAACAAAGTAGAGAGGGGGTGGAAGAGGAGAATTAAATATGGTTGTAGAGGGAAGCATGATGAAGGAAGGAGATATTTTTATTCAGGGGATTTTTCTGAAAGAACTTAGCAACTGAGTTGTGGGGAGCGAGGGAAGCTCTGGGAAGGTTGTACAAGGGGCAAGCAAGGAGAACGTGGTGGATTGTAAGAGTGCAATGGCAATTGTTGCAGAGGGGCTGGGGGGAGCCAGTAAGAAGGTGGGAGTGAGTGAGGTGGGTGTGACCAATTCTAAGACGGGTAATATGAACGTTGTCGATACGAGAGAGGTTGTTGATGGTGGGTTTGATCGGAATTGTGGGCTGGATGACATGGAGTTTCTTATCAATTTGAGAGTTCCATGAGGTTTGCCAGCGGTCACGAACGGAAGCGATAAGCGGTTTGATGTCAGAGAGGGTTTTGCGAAAAGGGGTAGAAAGGAAGCTGAGGGCAAGCTTAGCGGCTGCATCAGCCCTGTCATTGCTAGGGATGCCCACATGTCTGGGTATCCAGAAAAAAAGAACACTTTTCCTGCAGAGGGTTGGAGAAAGGAGTTTCCAGAGGAGGGGGTGGGATGTGAGGTTATCCCATTTAAGATTGAGTAAAGAAGTAAGAACAGCCTTTGAGTCGGAGAAAATGGCAAAGTGGCTGAGCGGAGAGTACTCAATACATTTTAGGGCGAGGAGAATGGCCTTAGCCTCGGCTGAAAAGATGGATGAGTAGTCGGGAAGTCTGCTACTGAGGGTGATGTCTTGGATGACGGCACCAGCAGCTGTCTTGTTGCCTTCCTTGGAGCCATCAGTATAGATGGAGGTGTAATTTGGGAGTTGGTCTTTGATTTGGTTGTGGAGATTGATGAAGAGGTTAGGGTGGGTTTGGGTTTTGTGATGAGTGGAGAGGCCCAGGTGGACAGAAGTGAGGGAGGTGGCCTAAGGAGGAAAAGTGGGCCAAGAGAAAGTGCCGAGAGTGGCGGGCTTGATGCCGAGATGGAAGAGGTCTGATTTAATGCGCAAGCTGAAGGGAGGGGATAGGGTTTTAGTCCTATTAAAGAGGGTGGAGAAATTGGGGTACCTAATAAGGTTGTAAACAGGGTTCTGGTGAGGACTCTAAAAGCATAGGAGAGGCTAAGCTTTCTACATCTAAGTAGAAAGGGGGGTTCGTTGGCTTCAACATGAAGGCTGGTGATTGGGGAGGTCCTGTAGGCACCTAGACAAAGCCTGAGTGCTTCATTTTTGATGGTGGTTGAGGTATGAGTTGTGAGCAACACAGTAAACAATATTGCCGTAGTCAAGCTTGGCACGAATGGTGAGCCTAAAATTTTGAGGCGAGCATAGCGGTTCGCACCCGAAGTGGTGTTGGAGAAGAGTCTGAGGAGGTTGAGAGAGCTGTTGCATTTTAGTTTCAGGTTGGTGATGTGTTGCTTGTAGGTGAGCTTGGGGTCTAGACTTAGACCCAGGAACTTTGTGTGTTCAACTTTAAGGATGCGATTGCCATTGAGCACAAAGATCGTGTAGGGGTGGAGGTTGTTGAAATGACAAAAATGCATGCAGACTGTCTTGTCTTTGGATAATTTAAAACCAGACTTATTGTTGCACCAGACTGGCAGCTGGTTGAGGCTGATTTGGAAGCTATTTTCAACAATAGGAAAGCTAGGGGAGGAGTAGAAGATGGTGAAGTCATCCACGTAGACAGTAGAAGGTATGCTTCATGTTGGGGCCAAGGTTATCCGCGATGTCATTAATGCTCAGGTTAAAGGGAGTGGGAGAGAGGATGCTGCCTTGGGGACGCCCTCTTCTTGGAGGTACAGGTTGGAGAGGGTGTGGCCAATCCGAACTTGGAACAGCCTGGGTGAGAGGAAGTTTTGAATAAAGATGGGGAGATGGCCTCTGAGGCCGATGGTGTGAAGTTTGCGGGTAATGCCGTATTTCCAGGTAGTGTCGAAAGCTTTTTCGAGGTCAAAAAATATGGCAATGAGGTGTTCCTTCTTTGCAAAGGATTCCCGGATAGCGGTGTCGAGCGTAATTGACTGGTCTAGGGTATTGCGACGTTTTCGGAAGCCGCTTTGGTGAGGGGAGGATGCTGTTGGTCTTAAGGAACCAATTTAGTCTCTGATTAATGATCCTTTCCATAATTTTACAGAGACAGCAGGTGAGGGCGATGGGGCGGTAGCTGGAGGGGGCGGTAGCTGGAGGGGTCGGTAGTCCTTCCCCGGTTTAAGGACGGGGATGACAATAGCTGTCCTCCAGATGGGGGAAAAGGGGCGTGAGGACCAAATGTGGTTGAGGATGGTGAGTAGGGTGGTGGTGGCCTTGATGGGGAGGTGTTTCAGGAACTAATAGGGGATGTTATATGGGCCCTTGTAGGTGCAGCCAGCGTCGTGGATGGCTTGGTTTAATTCAGAAAGGGTGAAGGGTGTTGTGAAAGAAATCAAGTTTGATACCTGCAGTATGAGTATTCAATGAAAATATTGTTGTAAAAATGGACCAGCAGTACAAAATCAACACAGTAAAACCTAAGTTTTTGGGGTCTGCACCACGAAAATGATAACATTTTTATTTACACTATTAAAAAATAAATTAAAACAAATTTTTATTTACTTTTTTATTAAAACCTACACTATGAAAATGGTGCAAAAAAAGCACCTGCTCAGGTAGCACATATATATACCTCACACATGGAAGTGCCCCCCTTCTCCGAGAATACACTGTTTGTACATGCAGTAAACTCAATGGCCATTCCTTTTTCTGTGTTTCAATAGGCATTCCGTTGGCATTCGTTTTCGTATCACCCCAAAGGTTTGGTTTGCCGTTGTTTAAAGGATCTACCTAAGAAGATTCAAAGTCATATACTTCAAATAAACTTTCTTTAAAATACATTAACAATTGTTAAGAATGTGAGGATAAAGATGCCAACTTTTCATAGTAGACTTAGTACATCAGTCATTTCTACACAGATAAGATAGCGAGTTAAACTTGAATATCTCCTTAACCTAATAAGATTTTTAAACACTTCCTTCACCATTTTGTTTCTTTTGAAGTGCTCTTTGATATAAGTGACCACTGAACTAATCATTTGAATGGATTTTGATGAAAAGTCTTGCTAATTACATGGTTTTCAATTTGTTTTCAAGCCTTTTTGCAAAAATGGCTTCCACATGTCCATGAACCATAAACCTTAGTATTATGATGACTGGAATCATAAGCACAAATATTAGACAGACAATTGTTATGTCTAGCAGCATGATAAAAAAAAAAAAAAAAGGAATTCTTTTAATTACTCAGAGACACCATACCTTTCACAAAAGATAATATCATTAAATAGCAGGTAATAAATTAGGATCCCTTAAGGCCATAACACACCAAACACGACACGGTGAGCGATTTTTAAAACAAAATTGAATAAAACAAAGGAAATATTTGTGAACTCTCGTTTTCAGAGAAGCATTGTCATGGCATGGTTATTCAGATGATAATTGAACATTGATTGAAAGGACCTTTCCACGCCCATTAAAGCAAAATTCGCATCGCAACAGAAAATCGCGCCCCACTAAAGCGAATTTCTCCACAGCATTTTTAACAAATTTTCCAGTATTATCAGAAAGCCTCAATTGTAAACTTCATTGTGGAAGCAAAAAGTCAAAGCATCTTATAATATTTGTTTCCTGTATGATCATCTAAAAATAGCTCGCTGCGTCATGTTCCACATGTTACGGCCCTTACTCTGACCATATCAAGAAAAGATGACATTGCAAAAACATGTTGAATAGTCTTTTTATCATCCCAACATGTTTCTGAAGTGAAGCTTACAATGTTTAAAAAAAAAAGAAAAAATTCTGAACCTTGTTTTATATAGTGATGGATGATTGGTTTGAAGACAGCTCAGGTCTTGCACATCCTTATTAGTCTAGGAAGGGGATGGGGAGGGGGTTGTCATGGAGGTACAAAATAGCAACTTCCATTTGATTTTCACCTATAATCTTGGACAAAACTGTTGGCACAGTTCAGCAATGCAGAAGCTAAACATTTATTGTACGCGATTCTTGATTATTCCTTTCTCACTTTTTAACACCCTACCCCTACCCACTTTCCAATGTTGGATTTGTTTTGTTTTAGCTAATTAACAACAAAACATTAACAACGGTCAACATTAAATGGGGTGGGAAGGGATGGGATAGGTTAAGATAGGGTAGGGGACACCGGAGATGCCAAGAAAAGTATGCAAATGTCCTAAGAATAAAAACACTATATTTAAAAATGACAGAATATGAAGCACATACAGACTGAGAAAAAGTCCCATATTTCTGATGTATGGTTGTTGAAATTAAAGGGAATACGAAAGTATGTTTATGAAAGCAGTACAAATTTTCACGAAATGTTCCAGCCAGTTTTGTCCAACATTTTAGTCTCCTGCGAGCACCCAAGATGGCACCTGTAGGATAATTACTTTCACCATCCACGTGTTCATGGCTTGATATTGAAAGAGCTGGTGTCTGAAAAGTGAGGGAGGGAGTGGCATATTTTTTGTGCAAGTGATGGTACTGAAAACATTTAAAACGAATGTTCAAATTAATCGTATTGATTCTTTTTGAGTGCTTAAGTAATTTTTCAAAGACATGAGTATCATAAATTAGACCTGTGTTATTTCAAAATTCCCTAGACTTGGCAAAAAAGATGCTGTAACTTTCCGACAGAGAACTCCTTTAAATATATTAGCTAATGTTGCCTTTAAAGTGTCAGAAATCTTTTGAGAGAAATTTTCAAAGGCATAAATAGAAACAAAAATACATCCTCAACAGTAGGTCTTACAAAACATGCATCATTTGAAAGATAATACTACTGTGCAAATTCCTTCCGTCTATCCTTCCTTGTTTGGAATAAAAAATATTTCGTAAAAAACTGTTGTTGTTTACAAACGTGAAAACAATGGAGGATTTCCTCCAGAACCTTCATTAATATCACAAAAGAAAAAAAGAATTTCAATGGATTGATAATAAAGTATGATGTTGGTTTAGGAAGTTTATGAATAGACAGTATGGGGAGGAGCTAATGGTTTAGACAGAGAAAGCATATTGCCATTAGAAACAGTGGGGCAAAGAAAATCAGCTGACAGTGAAATCTCCACAACTCTGTCACTTAACCATACATTTTGTGTCATAATAATAAACTTGAAAAGAAGTACATGTAATTGCAACAAATAAATGTGGGCTTTCTTACACTGACCTTTTAAATCAAAGGCATAGAACCACATTCGGACATTTTAAAGTCAAGATAAGACTTTCAGAGAGGTAAACATAAATAATGGTGATAGTTTTACAAAGAAGTGGCAACAACACGAGTTATTATCATTGTAAAATAAGAAATAGAATTGGAAGCACAACCAGTTATATGTTCTGTAACATAATAAAAACACATTGGTTACTTTACAAAAAACTAGCAGCAAAACCAATACAATTTTCTGTAACATAAGAACAAGTTTTAGTTATCTATAAGGATCTGGTAGCAAAACCAGTTATATGTTCTATACATAATATAAATACCAATAACATAACAAACAACTGGCAGCACAACCACTAATAAGTTCTGTAACATAATATAGATACCAATAACATTACAAAAACTGGCAGCACCAGTTATATATTCTGTAATATAAGAAAAACACTGCTTACTTACAGTAACAAAAACCTGGTAGCAAGACCAGTTATATGTCTGTAAAACAAGAAAAACAACACTGGTTACTATACAAAGAACTGGAACCACAACCAGTTGGATGCCAAGAAATGGAAACCTATAAACCTTGTAAAACACAAACAAAATGTAAAACATAAAAAGCAAGGAAGAAACAAAACAAATATCAGGCACAGCTTGATGAACGAAAAAATCATGTTGATAATATATCTTTTGTCATAGAAAATCACACAATATTAAAACTATGTTAGAGGCAAGATCAGCTGCAATCCTTCATCTCTCTGCATTACTTCGAAGGAGTTATAAAGTCTGATACAATCCTTATTTCCTATCATAGAGAATTAAAATCTAGACCAACTACCAATGACAACAAGTCAAAATCTTATTCCTATCTCAAATTATTCATGTTCAATGTCGACACATGGAGGCCACCATTTTATCGGAATCTTGTGCATGATGACACTATTTCCCCTACAGGGACATAAGGATTATAATGTATTTCTTTATCAATCTGATTCAAGGTTTTATTCCAAAATGGTGTGACACAAAGTTTTAACAGCATGTTTTGATAATTTCATATGTGCACTAAAATGTCCTTGACCCTTACAAAAGGAAAACAATTTTTCATAAGCTAGAAAACTTGAGATAGATTATAACGAAATAGAAGGCATTCCAACATCCTGCTGGGTTGATGACATCATATTCTGCATATTTTAATATAAAAATGGCGGCTCTCAAAGAAGTAGCACTAGAGCTCTGAATATTTACAAAAAATGTGTTAGATTGCTTATGGAGGTATGAAACTTTGTCAGAAGATTTGTTGTTTTTAATTCTATGATTTGAAATAAGGATTATCACATGGAGCCCTTTTGCCTTGATCTATGAACATGATTTTGCTATTGGTCACCTCAATGATATTCTCATATACTGTATCTCACTCATATCTTAATATTAAATTCCACTCTTTATAATCTAAAGAGAATCTCTCCTGCTTGGAAATAAAATCCTCCAGTATTCAGAGATTGAATGCAATGGCTGGCTACCTTCCACAGTTGATCAGAAGTGCAGTTTATTCCATGAGGGAGCATGCAGCTACTTCAGGGATCATCCATTTCTGGAAGTGGCTTTTTGGTCCTGATGACCCCTTTCTCATAGAGACACCGCACAAATTCAACTTGCTAAAAAAGGAAGAAAAAAGGGCCAGGTCAATTTGTTGACAAAGAGAGAAACAAAATCCATATCGAAAATTATTATACCTTCCAAGGAAGGTTCTGATAAAAGTTTTGAGGTTGTAAGTGAACTATAACTAAGTAATTTTTTGTTTCATTTTCAAAAATCGTTTGCATTGCCATATTACATATTAATACCGTACGTGTACCAAACTGTTTCGGCAAACACGAGCCACGAGATACAATTTGTTCAATCAAGACATCGCACTGCACTGCAAACTTTTCAATGCACAGCCGACCTTTGATCGTAGTTCAATCGAAAAGAAAAGATGTCGGTCATCATATCAGTTTGATAACGGTCCTTTTAGACCAGAAAAAGCAGCATTCTTTTGTCAACGATTGCTATTAACTTCTTCATTTACTTATTGATGAAGACAATATTCTTACAAAGGTCCAAATTGGAAATAAAAAAAATAATAACTTTTTCCGCCCGTTCTTCCATTACAATTTTCCACAAGAAAGGGTAAACAAACGATTTTTTTTTTAAGGCCTAATATGTAAATCTTCTTTTTGTGGGCCCAAAGCACCAGCTTGATCCAGAAAGGGGCAGGGTGCCAGTGATCAAAAAGGGAAAAGTAGCAAGGGGCATGCAACAAGGTCACTGGGGCACTTCAAATGTAAATAAAAGAGAACTCATTTTAACATATAATGTACCTGCCTACTTGTACATTAAGGAACTGCAAACACCATAACAAGGTGATACAATTTTTTTCAAATTTTGTTTATTGCATCTGAAATGTCAATGATTTGTGACCATAAGGGGTAGAGTAGGGTTGCAGTGTGCAAAACTCATCTGAAAAAGCTTAGCTAGGAGTCATAACAACACATCTCTCACACATCTTTGTGCATTTCTGTTGAATTATTTTCAAAGACTTTGAGGTTGGGGATGGGGACTGGGGTTGGGGGCTGGGTTAGATATCCCTCCATACTTTTATTGTGCTTCCACAAGTTGTTCTTTGGATATTGAAAAAGCATGTGTGTATCTATAACCAAAGATATTTTGTCCCCATAATTTGTTCTTTTCCCCCCACCCCCAGTGCAACTCACCTTGTCCTCATAATCACCCTCAAGGGGTAGATCTTTGACCCTTACAAAAGACGGGTACTGATGAATCAGGTACTCCACACCAAAGGCAGTCTCAGCCGGGATCTCAAAGCTCTGCGGCTCTTTACCATGGTAAACTCTCGAGTTCTCCATGCAATGGTAAATTTGGACAGTATCTCCTTCAGTTACCATTCTATGGAGAGAAAAAAATGTAAAGAAAATGTTAATTATCATTGAAATCTATTTAAGGGGCACTAGACCAAAAAGTGAGGGCGAAATTTTCCAGAGACTGACAAATAATCAGCAAAGCTTTTTGACTGCCGTGGGGAGCTATAAAACTTCAATGACACCGATATTCAGAGGAAAGAGTTTAATATCCGGGATTATTAAGCAATAACATTGTATCATTTTGGGGTGCAAAATACGTCTGTGAATATTTGAAATATAATACTAGTCTTATATAGACCTTTTCTACACTCCATGCATACTCAAAGCACTTTACAATCCCTAGCAGTTCAAGATCAGAACTCGACTGGGAGGGGATGGGAAGTTTGTTTTTTGAAGAGGGCTTTACGGAACCATGACAACTAGGGTCAAATTGTGCTTGAGAGGCTAGATCATTCTAGAGGTAGGAAGGAAAGGAAACAGGGGGAGAATGAGAGAAATACAAGAACAAAAAGTCAGAAAGCTGGGATCGAGAGAGGAGGTGCATGGGTGAAAAAAAACACAAAGTAGAGAGAGGAGGTGGAAGAGGAGAACTAAATATGGTTGTATGGATGAGAAGTGAATGAACAGAGTGTTTTCACGATTCAGAATGCTGTATCAACTTGCTTTTAAGATCTATGTACTAACAGTAGCTACAGTAATGTTTCATTGTCAAGCAGAAAACATGAAAAACTTCAAATTAAGTTACAGATGAAGAATCTACAACATTTTGAAGTTTTGTCTCTAAAAATTATTTCAGAGGATGTAGCACATTCTGACAATTCCTTTTTTTTAGTCTTTTAAAACTTCATAGACCTTACTATCCAAAATTGTTTCTAATGGGCTATTTAGCTCTAACATCCATAACCTTTAGGTGTGGTGTGCATTAAATATCCAAGGAGCCATGCCTATACATAATAACCTGGGCTGCTGTTATAATTATTTTGTTACAGAGATCTATCTTGTTTCGAACATTTA
This sequence comes from Chiridota heheva, assembly GCA_020152595.1. Classification (NCBI taxonomy): domain Eukaryota; kingdom Metazoa; phylum Echinodermata; class Holothuroidea; order Apodida; family Chiridotidae; genus Chiridota; species Chiridota heheva. The sequence continues at coordinate 914,689 of JAIGNY010002293.1, read as the reverse complement.
AACAGGGGTATCAAATCTGTGTAATGCCCTGCATCAAATCTGTGTAATGCCCTGCAATAGTGCTAAGGAGATAATGTATTCCGCGTTGACTGATTCACTTTATTACAGAAAAGGGCATTTTGAAAGTACATCATGTTATTAAGTTTTTTTGGCAGTGAATGATACTGTTTCAATTGATAACGTAGTGTTCTATATAATTCAGTATTAAAAATCCAATTTATTTGTTGTCAATAATATTTTGATTTGATTTTAATTGCTTTTAATTTTTGCTCACCCCTTTTTGTAAATGGAATGTTCCATTAATATGAATTACTCAATAGATTAGTTTTTATTATTGGGTTTGTTGTTTGAAAGTTTTGAAAATAAAGGTGTTTGCAATTTGAAATATAGACATCTAAGTTTTGTTTTTGAGGAGTTTTAGAGTGACAGTGATTAAAATTTTATAAAAAGATTAATGTTCTGGCATTAAACCTTTTAATAATGAAAGGTTTACCTCAGTACTCCTCTCGTCAGAAGTTGTATCTCTGTGTCCTCGTTTAGCTGGGTTTCATCCTTTACCTGTCCTTCCACACATCTGGCTCCCTCACCAAATATGGTGCATGCTTTCTCTTCTACGGGAGGAGAAATTGTAAAGGATGGAGAAACGATGAGAAAGAAAATAGGTGAAATAACATGAAGAAATTTGAATTAAAGCTGATCCCTGAACATTAAAAAAAAGCAGTTTAACTCCCTTTGACATTATATGTCCATAGACCTTCAAGCCTAGAAAAGACATCACAAAATGTTGCTTCTTACAGAAACTAAGGAGTTGCAATCATGGGCGGATTTGCCTACAGAAAGTCAAAAGTGGTGGTGGGGGGCAAGATCACAATCACCGTAAGATGCAAAAAATTACTATACAAAAGATATTTATTTGGAAAAAAGTTTGGGGCAGAGGGAGAAGTGCACCTGCACTGCCCCCCCCACCCCAAAAATTTTTTCTCAAATGTTTGCAATTCAAATATGGGAAATATATATTGTGAATATACCTTGACTGAGAAGAAGAGGAAGACTGGCGTGGACAAGATTTTTCCCCATCTGATCAACAGCTGCGTCTATAGGAGCATGCTGCACAAGCTTCATCATCAATTCCTGGACCTTCTGCAGGAATGCTGTCCTCCTTTCATCCTCCTATAGTAAAAAAAAAAATTAAACACATATTGACATATGTCAAATTTGTAGATAACTTAGCATATTTACTGTTTCATAACATCAAAATGGCTTCTTTAAATTTGTGAAATACCTAAGTACAGTATGTTTGATCACAAAATCTATATGGTGAGAATCATTCTTTAATATTATAAAATTTCTATTAAGTATTTGCATTGTCATGACAGGTGCATTAATTTCTTGTAATGCACACCTTGAGTATTTGGTTTAGCTCATTTTTACAACTGGTGAATTTCTTTACGAAGCAAATAAATGTAGGTAAACTTTTCTCGTTTTTCATTCTTTTTTGTTGTTTTTTATGCATGTTAAACAATCTTAACACAGAAATTTATAAAATAGTTAATGTTTTGGCATCGTGTTTATATGCGTATTTATACCGTTCAAAGGACTTTGCACTCGCGAATGATCCTCCTAAAGCTGGTTCATTCTACTCAGGCCAAAGTCCTTTGTCCCGTGCATTAAATACATAAATAAACATTCTGCCTCAACATTCATTTTTAAATATGAAACAGACTCATGGAAAGAATTTGATGGGATTGCAAAAGTCTCTTACCAAGTCAGAGTGAGGCACACCCATGTAGTGTAGATAATCCCTCGGAAGGGATTGCCTGAAATCGATGTCGTCTTCAACCGCGTTTTGCAAAGCTCCCGACATCAGCTCTTGCAGGAAGTCATACCAGGTGTTCTTCTGGCAGGTTGAGATGGTGACATGCAAAGAGTGCACATCCTCCAAAGTGTTAGCCTACAAACAAAAATACAATTTCTTAAAGGAATATTCCCCTGTTTTTTCATAACCTTTTATAAGAAAGAGAAGATTTTTAGAAACAATTTAGTACAAAAATCATGTTGATATGTTATTCCTAACAGGAGATATTCAAATTTTAAGGTTCACAAAAAATGCCAATAAACGAATTGGAAAAGGCTCAGAATGACACCACAGCAACACATTCTCCCACAAAGTTTATGTATTTCATTAAAAATCTATCATCCTTTTTTCATTAGTAAAACCTGCTGGAAAAACAAATTGATGAAAGTTAGGTAATTATATACATTGCCAAATATACCTTACTTCAATAACTTTTGAACAACCAATTAACATTCAAAGAAATACATCAACATTTGCAATGGAATATCCTCTATAATATCATCAAACACGAATTCATCAAACTGTACAAAAACTTTAAAATACAATTGGGAAATCTTTAAAAACCTATATCTCCTGAACAGAATATGGTAATCAACCTGATTTTTTGTACCAAAATGGCTCTAAAAGTATGTTATTTTAAATACAATTTTACAAAAAAAACATGAAAATATTGCTTTAATTTTCTACTTTCTTTAACATATTTAATTATCCAAGCAGTGGAGGCAAAATAAAACAAGGGCATAAAAAGGAGACTCTGCTCAAGTGCTCACTTTTGGAAGTTTTTGCACCTCCTCCCCTCACCTCTTGAGGAAAATTTTGACTATGAGCCTAAGTGCAGAAAGCATGAAGTAAGCCACCTTTACAAGAAAAGAGATGAGTATAAAAATATACTCTATATGCAGTAAATTCATGCACAATTTCACAAACAGTCATATTATTTATCGTACCAACCATAACTTTCACTCTTACCCCTAAACTCGGGATTTGTCCCAAATTAAATCCATACATAACCCATCCCATTTGAATTTCTAAACCTTCAATCTAATACTTGGCTTCTATCATATTCAACTATTTGGTAAATGAAGATATGAAAGTAATGTTTTTATGATTAATTTGTATTCAAATATTTTTGCATAAATGGTGGATATGATTAATTTTCATTTAAATAATTTTGCATAAATGGTAGTTATGGAAGCATGGAATAAAATAGGTTTGTGCTGTAACAGAATTTTTAGCTACATTCATCAAAGTTCTAAACTTTAATTCCATCTAATATTGACAAACAACAATCTCAGCACAAAGGAATGACAGAACATGGCTGCTACTATTCCTCTATGTTATTTCTGACACCTTGTGGGCACATTTAAATCATTCTCTATGTAAATTTTCAACACACAAGAGATTTTATGTTCATGCATAATCATGTTGACTTGCATATTCGTATTCTTTTACTGGTCTGTTGACATTCTAGGTCAATAGTGCTAAAATTATTATAACTAAAACCAAAACGATGGAACAAAAGTAGTGAGTTTGTTGTGTGTTTGATGAGAGTTTAACGGCACCACAACAGCAATTAGGGTCAAATTAAGCCTGAGAGGTTAGATCATTCCAGAGGTAGGAAGGAGAGTAAACAGGGGGAGATTGAGAGAAACACGAGAACTAAAAGCCAGAAAGCTGGGATCGAGAGAGGTGTATGGGTGAAAAAATAATGTAGAGAGAGACAGAGGGGGTGGGGAAGGAGGACTAAAAAAAAAATAGTGAGAAAGAGAGTATAGAAATTTGAATGAAATGGTAGGTAGTTTAGGTAGCAATGGTTACATAGAGATGTTCACAGCTATTTGATAACCAGCTGTGATGCACAGATGAATGAAAACCCACTGGAGATTGAACCCAGAACCTTTAGCATTAGATGCTATGACTATTAGATCATGGAGGTCGAATGAAATGGTAGAAAGTGGAAGAAATTTAGAAGAAGTCAGGTAGGTCCTAAAATGACAACAATGGCTTTAAATCGCTATTACCATATTAATTTATAGGGCTGTAGCGATAAGGGTAAAGCAGATAATGATTATCGTGGATAAAAAAACATTGTGGTATATCACCATATCACGATATCTTTGTTATGATTATTGATTTTGGGAAACTGCTTTCAAGCAAGCAAATGTTATTTATCTCTTAACGCCTAAGAGCTAAGGAAAGGAAGCATAAAAGAATCACATATACTGCAAATATTCTGTTCATTTGAAACATTTCTGATATTCTGTTCAGCAAATTTTTGCTTTAATATGCAGTTTACATGTGATATGGCATATCTCAAGATGTAGGTCAGGGTTTTTTTGATATCATAAAAAAAAAAAAAAATATATCACAATAATCGACATATCGTGGAATCCCTAGTAATTTATGCTGGGTGTGAAGAATGATTGCTGTATGGGTGGAAGAATTTTTATTGAAGTTTGCAACAGTATTTTCAGTGAAGAAATTGTGTTGTTGGTCTGTGAAGGTGATGAAATGGAAGAGTAAGTCTATGCATATTCATGTCATGCATATTCATGAAGCAAATCCATAACCAAATGAAATGGGTACCTGGTGTATGTAGCCCCTTGGGAAATAAAGCAGATCTCCTTTCTCCAAGATGATGTCCAAGATGGGCTTACCTATGTCTTCATCTGTGAAATTGCCTACAAAGATTGAGAGTTCTGATGTACATGAGTTGCACAACATACATAAAACAAGGAAAAGAATACTCATTTTTGATAAATATGATTTTCATGTCAAGAACAAAACGACGAAAAACAAAGGAGAAGTCATACACAACTTAAGAGGTGCAGTGGCTCAGTAGTCATGCTCATATGCGAAAGGTACCAGGTTCGAGTCCCGTCGCGAGCGCTGCATTGTGTCCTTGAGCAAGGCACTTTTCTCTACTTGCTTCAGTCCAGGTTTTTCTCTACACCTACGAAACAGTGTTTGTCAGGTTGAGTATGAAAGATTAGTTCGCTACCATCCTCATTTTTTCTTTCTTTCATTAAATTTGTGTAAATTTCGTTTGGGTCTGTTCTTTCCAATCTATAACTTTGTACAAGAGACACCTTTCTTTCAAACTTTCAAAACAATATTTAAGGAAACTCTCAACCTTCATGCTGAAAAGTTTCTCTTTAAGCCTACCCGCACCTGACACCTGAGTTAATCCTGAAAACTCAGGTATGACAATTACCAACCCGACTTCCTGTTCAGTGTATTGTGTTTCCACTCCAAACAATGATTGTTTATTTGCCAACCATGCACACAACAGCCAAATAGCCTAAGGCTATTTGTGTGTATAAGATTACACAAAGCCAGAGCTGAATAATCAAGGTACTTTTGTGATTGAAATCACTCATCCGTGTTAGGTGACTTAGTGGGAGAAGTTTGTTTTCAACTGTTGATAAAAATAGCTGTGTATCATAATGCCTGAGGTAATAATGTGCATTAACTGTGAATGATTGACGGACCATTTCACCTAAGGAAAGATATTGCATGTTTCAACTTCATTGTAAATAAACATTGTATATACAAAAGGTTGAAAGAAAATTCCGACAACAAAATTAATCCTTCGTAACAAAATCCTCGATGAGACACTCACACCAGCTGCAAAGAAAATTTGCATGCCTTACCGCTAGATGTTCTTGGGAGCATTTCTTCTGTTGACCTCGGGTTATACAGTCTCCAATGCTTCTTTCCTTCAAGCTGTAAAATGAAAGCCTCGATGTCATCATAGTGTGGGGCAAACCCTTGAGAACCAGCTGGGGTAAGATACCTTCAAATAAAATGAGGAACATTAGCACAATAGATACTCTATCAGATTTCTTGCTATTATTTTTCTTTAAAGGAATATTCCCATGGTTTTTTTGTAATATTCCCAAGTTTTTTTAAATATTCCCATGTTTTTTTAAAATATTCCCATGTTTTTTTTAAAAATATTCCCATGGTTTTTGTAATATTCCCATGGTTTTTGTAAAATTGTATTTGAAAGAGCATACTTTTAGAGCAATTTGGTACAAAAATCAGGTTGATATCATATTCCGTTCAGGAGATATATATATATATAAAAATATATAAAATATATATATATACATATATATATATATATATATATATATATATATATATATATATATATATATATACATATATATATATATATATATATATATATATATATATATATATATATATATATATATATATATATATATATATATATATATATATATAGTATTGAAGACAAATATTCTTTAAAATACATCAAGATTGTTAAGAACGTGATAATGAGGGTACAACCTTCTGGTGTAGAAGTTCTACACCAGTCATTTGTTTTTGGTAGGGAGGATATGCCCTCTTTGCATGATACCGAACTTTAAACTTGTACATCTAAATATAATGGATAATGAAGTTGTTTTAGTTTCTTTATCATTTTGATTCTTTTCAAGTCCTCTTTCATATAAGATGGACTTGCATGACCACTGAAACATTCCTTTATTATCAAAAACAAAACTTCTTATTCTCACAAAGAGCTTTGTATAAAGAATATTAAAATCTGGGTAGATCAGTCTTTTTGTTGTGAGTTAAAGGTTTGAGGCTCACTTTGGTATGAGGCAATCACTTAGTACTAACTTAAATACTAGAGTACAGACCTGGAAAAAGCCATGTTCCGCAGGAAAAAGGGAAATTCCCGGATAACAATATATATATATATTTTTTTTTTTTTTTTTTTTGGGAGTTGGGGGAAATGATGGCAATTTCTTGAATAAGCCACAGTATATGTGGTAAAAAGATAAGGTTTCTTTCACAATGTTTCTGGTTTATTGCTCAATGAATGCCCCTCCCCCCCCCCCCCTCTTCCCCACGTCATTGTGGGAACATGTGTGGTGCAGTGTGAGCATATAAAGATGTATTTACAAGTTTTGATTTTGACACCTTTATTCAAAACCGAGGGAAATTTTATAATTAATTCCATGTCTGCTAGAATAAGTGCAGTGTGATGCTTGAACAATGTTTGTTTGGTGTATAGTGGCCTCTGAAAAAAAAAAAAAAAAAAAAAGCTATGCAAACTGTGCCTGAAACTACACTTCTTAAAATGTGGAATGCAATTATTCTCTAGGGAGTTTATAAATCAACACACCAGTATTTTTACACTGTGTAATTTAATGAAAACTTAAGGGATGGCCATTGGCTGTAATACACACCAAACTGGAGAGGACTCCAAAATCCTGTCTTCTACATTGTTTCTAACAGCTGCAGAGTTCCACACAACTTTCTGACATTGTAAATGGTGCAAAATGTTAAATGAGCAAAAAATCAGTACCTCCAAGCCATATCTATTTGACTTTGGGGAAAGTTAAAATTTAATAAAAGTTTAAAGTTTATTAAAAAGTTTAATTTCTATTAACTTACATTGCACATTCTGCATATTGGAGACTTCTGTTTCCATAAAAGTGATAATTTTCTCATTGATTCACATTAATCTTTTAAAAAATTATCTTTTAAAGCATTAGTTCAGGGGCAAGCAAGTCCATCCTATTTAAAGACTTCAAAAGGAACAAAATAGTGAAAAAAGCAATATAAATTCTTACTTCGTTAAGGAGATATTTAAGTTTGGTATCATTTATGTAGAAACGACTGAAATCAGACTAGTTGTGATGTCACAGCTTCAGATTCCTCTAAAGTCTTTTAATGTATTCTACCATATTTTGTCTTGCGATTTTGTGGTTTAAAATCCATTGCATATGTCAGAAAAGTAGTAAAACATTAATCTAGTAAGGGTAATTATAATTTACTACCAGAAAAAGTTTGAGGCAAAATGATTCAAATAATAAAAAAGTTGAATAAATTTTCTTTAAGATATATTAACAATTATTAAGAATGTGAGGACGAGGGTGCCAACCTTCCATAGTAGACTTACTACACCAGTCATTTCTACACAGCTTTAATCTTGAATATTTCCTTAACGGAATCAATTTTTGAGAATCTTCACCATTTTGTTTCTTTTAAAGTCCTCTTTCATTTACGATAAGCTTTGCTTGGCCACTGAACTAATCCTTTGACTACTTACACATTTGCTCCAACAAAGCTACCAAAGTTTTCCTGAAGTGATGTAAGCAGTTTCCACACTGAATTTGAGTATGTCTGTGGATTTAGTAGTCTAATCGAGCACCCGTTCTGCAAGAAACATACAGACATTAAAGTTCCCAAGTTTAAATGTGAAATTTCTCAGAATATATTTCATTATTTCCAATTTTACATTGCAGTTATAATTAATTTTACAATGGCTATGATTGTCTTAAGTTGAAAGCTACACACAATGCACTTGTACAAGATAATTTAAATTTGAAGAACATTTTTCTATAATTACTACTTCTACCAGAAATTGGGCATATTACGATATCTTTTGAGGTTATGAAAGGATTTTGATCAAATTTGGAGTGCATGTTTAATAATGTCAAAGGAAGAAGTGATTTCATTTGAGGGTGTAATATAATCAGGGAGGACATAAATGGATGGGTTGGGTTGTTTCAGGGTGACACTGAATTAATGTTCAAAGAGAAAATCGAAACACAGAAATTCTGGCTTCAAGGGGAAAATGGTTTCTGGCGTAAAAGAAAATTGAAAGAATTTGTTGGTATTAAAGAAAATAATGGAACAAGACCCTAGTCTGAAAGGAATTTAAAACAATAAATAGTTTATAAAATAATGGTGTTTCAGCTGACGTCACAAGGTCACATGACTTTGTTTACATCACCATTTTGTTGGGCAATACCACTGTCGTCTGCTGTACACCTAATTAGACTTGCATACGTTTGCATGTTGTTATATAAGCTTATTTGTCTAAGATAATTCTGCCCGAATCTTGCTGTGCCATTGGTTGCACTAATAGATGTGTGCGGTGGAATTAAAAGACATTTTCTCCATTTCCATCTCATCTTGATCGACGTTCGATGCAAAGTAGGTTTCTGCTGTATGACGCAAAGGCTTATGGTTCACACTAGGATTTGCAGCAAGCACTTTCTATCAGGTATATAGGCTTTAGTCTGAGTACAATGAACAATCAACTGACGTTAAAACTTAAGGAAAATATAAAGTAAAATCAAGAGCAATCAACAAATTGCAATTAGTAAAATTCACTGAACTGTTACTAGTAGCATAGCATGTTGTATGTTATGTGACTGAACTGTGTGAAAACGCATGAAATGCAATGATGCCGCTGCCCTGCAAAATGGAGTCCAGTTGAGTCATGTGATGAAATCCCTCTATAGAATTGATATGACCTTGAATCCATTAAGCAGAAGGTAGATAATTCCATTGTGTTTAGAACACAGGTCATCAGCATAATAGATTTATAAAATTAAAGTTGGTGAGCCAAGGAATTCTGGAGCAGATTTTATTATGGATAAGGGTTTATTGATAAAGATAGAATTAGAATATTGAAGTAAATAGCATGGTAGAGTTTATCATGGTGGTGAAGGTACCTTGATCCTGTTTCCTCACCTTATAGTAATCCCAAATGACCGGTGCAAGAGCTCTGCCGGTTGGGTTGTGTGTTTCTCGTTTGCCATCTGTGTAAGTTGTTACATCAATATTTCTTGAGTACTGTATATCATTCTGCAAAGACAACAGTTGAAGTATTTTACTTGATGGTGGAGGAAGAATTTGATGGTTAAGAGAAATCACACATCTATATAAATCAATTATGCACCATCTCTAATTTATAATGAGTGTGATAGTATAAGCAGATACAATACAAATCATATTGCAGGGATCGACTAATCACAACAACAACAACAAAAAAAACAAAAAACTTGTCCACTAAGATATATGAATTTGTGATTGCCCTGAAAGTAAATAACGTTGCCTGTGGAAATTGTATGTATACATGCAATGCAGAATTTGTTGAAAACCAAGTTGTCTATTCGGGTAAGTGAAGTAAATATCATGGTTGCCCGGATAAGATTTTTGGTTGTCCCAGGCAGCAGGACTTATTATTTGTTGAACCCTGTCAAACCCTGATGCCACTATCCAAATTACCTTGTTGAGGGGAGGGTGGGGGAAAAGGGGGAGGTTGAGGGGGCATGAGGAAAAGGAATATAAGTTCAATCAGAATAATATCACCAAAAATTAAAAAGTTTGGGCCTGCAGCCCTTCACACCAATGGCTTCCATGGTCTACAGCCTACAGGCTATTAAAAGAAATCTAGTGACAATTACTATCACTGGCTGATCCAAGAAAGGTACAGTGGGGGCCAAAAGATCTGTTTGTTTGTTTGATGAGGGCTTAACAGCACCACGACAGCGAGGGTCAAATTGTGCCTGAGAGGTTAGATCATTCCAGAGGTAGGAAGAACAAAAATTAGGGGAGATTGAGAGATGTACAGGGGCCAAAAGATCTGTAGCTAAAAAATAATTTCATATCAAAATACCTCTTGCCCTTCAGAACTCACTCTGGTCCGTTAAGAGGGCCCCCTGGATAACACAACATAAAAGCTGTCGTGCTTCACACATGATCTTCGGCATCACATAATTCGTCAAACATACTTTGGGCCCTCTTGGATACATTAACATGCCCATAGAACTTCTACAACAACATTTATCATGTGAAAATAAAACAACAACAACAACATTTATCATGTAAAATAAAACAATAACAGAGAATGATCAGTACCTGCTTCAGTATTGCATCAAGTTCCTCTGAACTGAAGAGTCCTTTGAAGTAATCTGGCAAATGCCTTCGAACAAGAAGAGGTTTTCTTTCCCACAAATTCCTAAAAACAAAAAAGACATTTCATGTGAACTCTTTTGCCTAATAATACTTCTTCACCATGGTTCTTCAAATTGAGCATCATGACCTACATTTTATATGAGGTTAGGTAAATTAGGAATACAATTTACCTACAGAAAGACCAAATAGACAGAAATGATAAAAGATCAATTTTATGGAGTTGGTATATTGGCTTTTAGGAGCCAAATTTCAAGAAAGAAAACAAATGGCTTTTTGACTTTTTATATTGAATTTGATAATCTGGCTTTTTTGTTTGTTTTGAGGCTTTTTCGACTGTAAAATATCTGATTTGGCCTTATTTTGTTCTTTTCTCAAAAGCTTTGAATAATAATAAAGGAGACACAAACAAATATTTTTGATGACATCAGACCACATGATATTTTCCATGTATTACACTGAAATCACAACATAATTTTTTTGTTTTTCAGAACTGGCCTTTTTTAAACTGGCTTGGCTTTTTGTGCATGGGATGATCATGGTCAAAACACAACAATCTTAACATCTCGCTTACCCGAAGAAGTTTTCAGGTTTCATTGGTGAAATCAGCCACTTGAACATCTCGGCGCTTTCCTTGCCGCTGTCATTGTGCTCCGCAACAATTCTTGCCGCCGGTGATGAGCCAATCACCTTAGCTGTCACCTGCAAATGGGCCGAAATGTCATATTAAAGATATATGGACACGTAGGAACAACATCAGCTTAAATGAATGAAAATATACTAAAAACCATGAAAACAGCAAAGGGTCCTATCAAATTCGGTCATTTCACAGCATTTTAAATCATAGATACCTAATTAGCATAAATTGCACAATATTTTGTGACCTTGGACTGGGACAAGTAGAAAATTGCTTATGTTAACTCATTTTTCCTTGGTTCATTCCCTAAATATTTTGAATGGGAGAAATTGGCTATAGTGAACAGGAAATTAGATATTATCATAACCTTGACCCAAACTTAGCAGTAGACTAGAGTGCAACTTGAAAACTTTTGATTTTTGAAAATTGGGAAAGAAATATAAAGAATTACATTAAAGAATTTAAGCTGCATTTCTGTTCATACATCAACCCATTTGCACCTGCTGAACATTTTACAAACTTTGTTTTGTCACAATTTAAAAAAAAAAAAATGTGAGTGCTATTGCGATTATATAAATAAAGACTGTTCAGCTCAGCACTCTTTCATCTGGGTAAAAATATCTCCCTGTTCCTATACCTTACAAATAATATCTTATTACATCCAAACTTTACTTGCATTCTCTGAAACAGATTAAACCATCTGATTGGTTGATAAATTGCTGGCAAGATAACAGCAGAAGGCAACAGTACCAGAGAGGTTGATATATATAAAAGTAAATTCAATTTAAGAAAAGGTAAAATAAAAGGTGTAAATGAGAGGTAGTGAAATAGGAAGTGAAACCACTGTAGTGCAACCAAAGGCAAAAATCAGTACAACTCAAGTTTATTGCTCAGCAGGCCAGATTTAAGCCTTCTTGGCATCAGCGGCTTTTCAATATTAAATTGACAATAAATAACATGGTACATGGCTAGTTAAAGGATTAGTTCAGGGGTCGACGACGATGAGTGAACACACAATTACAATGACGGGGTCGTCGCCTGCGTATTCGGTTATGAAAGTAACAATGCTATCACGAAATGCTTAATACGACCCGGACGAGAACACAAGTACGACGTACGGACAGACATAACATCGACAACCAATGTCCACGGTTTTTGATAACCCAGTTGTGGTGCACTGGCATGTCTACCCAACCTAGGCTTGAATCCAAGGCCTTGTGGTCTGAAGACATGTATGATAACTGCTACACCACAGTAGGTAGACAGTTCAGGGGTCAAGCAAGTCAAGCAAGTCTATCTTATATGAAAGACTTCAAAAGAAACAAAATAGTGAAGAAAGCATTCAAAAATCTTATTCCGTTACGGAGATACTGTATCTAAGTTTAAAGTTTGGTATCATTTGTGTAGAAATGACTGAAATCAGACTAATTGTAATGTCATCAGATTCCTTATGTATTTTTATCATATTTTATCCTGCAATTATGTGACCTAAAAGCCACGGGATATGTCAAAAAAGTAGTCAAACTGAATCTAGGAAGGGTATTTATAATATACCACCTGAAGAAAGTTCAGAGGGAAAATAATCTAAATAGTACAAAATTAAAATAAACTTTCTTTACAATACATTAGCAATTGTTAAGAATATGAGGATAAAGACACACAACTTTCCATAATAGACTTACTAAACCAGTTATTTCTTCACAGATAAGACAGAGTTTTAAACTTGAATATCTCCTAAACGGAATAAGATTTTTGAACGCTTTCTTCACCATTCTGTTTCTTTTGAAGTTCCTTTTCATATAAGATGGACTTGCTTGACAACTGAACTAATCCTTTAATTAGGTTATTCTAAATATAAACATTACCCAACCACTGTTGAATAGGGGTTGTACTTGCAAAGAACACAAACTTCCTTAACATATGACCAACATTGAATGTATTGAACAAAATTCATGAGGAAAACCTCTTAAAAGTAACAATTTTACATAGTCCTTTTCTGATGAATATAACAAATACTAATAATTGTTTCTGACCAAATGTCTATTTTTCTTGAATATAATTTTGTTGTCAATGGCAATTTTTGTCACGTATGGAATTGCAACAACTAAAATACAGCACCTGGGATTTTGGTCCATCTGGTGAATCTATGACAAAGTAGACCCCTGACCTCTTCTTTGTCTGTGGCTTCATTACTTCTGATTCACAATTCTTCCTCTTTTGAGCTTTCTTATCACCTGTAGTTCCAACTGTGAAAAACATTAATTGAATGCTATATATGTTCATCAGATACCATACTGTAGATTCAAAAATCATAACTCAAGAATGCATCATACAAATGGCTAATTCCCTATAGTACTGTCACAATATGGGTAAAATCAGAAATTGATTATCATCAACAAAATTATCAGGATATATCACTACATCGCGATATCTACATGTATGTGTATATTCTGAATATTAATTCTGGAAAGCTTAAGTTAGGTTTTCAGCATGCAGATCTCATTTATTTCCTAAAACCTACGAGCTAAGGAAAGGAAGCATAAAAGAATCAAACATACTGAAAATATTCTGTTAAAATCTCATTCATGTAAAATATTGATGAAATTCTTGATTCAAATTTTTTTGGCTTTAATACAGAGTTTACATGTAAAAATGGCATATCACAAATATCTTGGTCAGGGTATTTTTAATATCACTATGATTGACATACAGTATCATGGCAGCCGTAATTCCATACTCATTCAAAGGATTAGTTCATCAATCAGATATTTCTATTTTGTTCTGTTCATAAGAAGAATTATCTTAAGAAGTACTTCCTAAGCACATATTAACTTATTCCTTTTTAGGGTTGTGTTACTGTGGTAGGATTGGGATGATTGTGTGTGGGGAGTGGGAGGGGGATTATGGAGCCTCTTAGGTTAAAGGTTAAATAAAATAATATATGTTATTATAATAATATATGTTATTTAATTAAATTAGTAGATGTGTTTAGGGGAAACTGGAAGGGGTGGGGGGTTAGTAACTATATTAGCTAACTATTGTAACTACTGCATGCATGTGGTTTGCTTCCTCTATAGCGAGGGAGTGATTGCCACGTTAAGCTCACTAAAGTTTTTGCAATCACTCCCTATTCCAACTTGCATATATTAGTCACTTATTATATTAATTGCATTTTCATTGTAAATAAAAAAAAATTGAGAACGTTTGATATTATCTATTATATTATGTACATATGACTGTTAATTTATCTTTACTTTTCTGCAAATTCTTTATTATTAATTATTTTGTAATTTTCCTGTTATTTTCCGTTATTTAATGTCAAGTTGTGGATGAACAAAAAAATGATATGAAATGAAATAATACTGAATTTTAAAGGTATATGGAGAGGTACTGATCCTGTACTTTATATTCAACAGAAAGAGTTTCACCCTCTCAGTACCAGCATTTTAAATGCTGCCCTCATTCCAGGACCAGCACTTTATATTCAACAGAAAGAGTTTCACCCTCTCAGTACCAGCATTTTAAATGCTGCCCTCATTCCAGGACCAGCTTTTAAATGCTGCCCTCATTCCAGGACTAGATTTTTTTTTAAATATATGATATGTTTTCAAATCATGTAATTCAAACATTATTTTCAAAATGAATACCTCATAGAAGAAAGTGTTGTACATAAAAGTTAAGTACAATATAAGCTTTAAAATGATACCAAAACGATATTTGTTGAACATTTTTGCCGCACACAGCCACGAACTCGTGCTCCTACTCATTATCATTAGGCCTAGACCTTATGTTAGCCCTAACTTCATCACCTATGATAATTTCCGGATCACAATCGTCTGAAAAGCTTTCAATATTGTGTCCAAAATCGTCTAAATCAGTAGGATCCGTAGATAATTCTGAACTATTAGAAGCACTTTCCTCAAAATCCGAAGAATCACTGTAGTTTGCGGCCATTTTTAACACTGAATTTTCGATTTCAAATATCTCCATAATTTCATGTGACAACATATATTGCGTGATATATCACATGATAGATGATTTTCTTATCTTTGTCATACAAGTACTTTCAAATTTAGAGGGTACACCTACAGTACATAAAAATTGAAATAAACAGGCATGTCTCTGCCATCGCAATAATGCGATGTTGGTCTTTACGGAAGTGTGACGTCAGTCGCAATAATGGTACTGAGAGGGTTAAACCCTGAACAGAATCATCTTTAAATTACATCCAAATAAAAGTTGTAACAATTGTTGATGTGTGCAAAAGTTGTGATATATGATAAAAGAGAAATGGCAGAGAGTTAAAAAAAACAATGGATTTAAATTATCAAATAGAGACTGTCCAGTTCATACATCACAAGAGTAACACAAAAATTTGCATACTTGCAGAAATATTTCTTCAAACAGCTATAGTGGTCAATTTTTAATCGATTTTGATCAATTGTTTTGCTTTTTTCATGTCTTTTCAATCAGCCTCTACCTGTCCATATACCTTTAAACCAGAATATCTTGCAAAGAGTGACAAATTTGTTAATACTTTCTTCACCATTTTGTTGCTTTTATTGTGTTTTTTCATATAAGACCAACTGGCTTGACCACTGAACTTATCTGTTAATACTCAAGGCATTTCTGACTCTTTCTAAGCTTACATTGCAACCATTAATGTCAATCAGAACTAGCTTTACCTATGCCTGCAGATTTCTTTGCAATTGCTTCTCCTCTTTGCACTATTGTTTCAGGCTGTGACTGTTCTTCAACCTCTGATGCATTCTTTCCTTCATTGTTCCTTTTCTTTGTAGCACCTCTGATGGACGATTGGTTCTTATTTCTTCTTGAGGCCTTTCTTGTGACTGCGCTTTTTTTTTCTGATACCTTTTCGGCACTGCCTTTACTGTGAATCTTTTTTGATACCTTTGCTTGATCTATTGCTTCCTTCTCCAGTTTACTTGAATCAATCTCTCCATTGTTCTTTGATTTTAATTTGTTCTGTTTTTTCATGATATCAACAACTGGTAAAAAAGGGGATTTCTTCTTTTCATTTTCAACTGCAACCTGTAGGATGGGTAAAGAACACATTTTATTCCCTGTTAATTTAGATTTCTGCAGGAAAGATAAAAATAGATCAGTACTTAATTAAAGACTCAAGATAGGGGCCTTTACATTTTAAGCATATATGTGGCTTACCCATCAATGCAATTGGGTATTATTCTGTATTATCAATGTTTTAAAAAATGCCATAGACTAACATCTATCAGACTGTGGTGATTTCCAAACTATTACAATATGAATACCTCTGCAATAGACTTCTGTATTCAGTATAAAAGGATTACTTCAGTGCTCAAGTATGTTCACTTCGGACAATAAAGAAAGCAAAAAGGTAATGAAATTATTTGACAATGGTTGCTTGCACTTTTAGGCACATGCCAGGGAAGGCACACGTAAGTTACAATAGATTTGAAAATCTCATTCTCTTTCAGGAGGTATTTATGTTTAATTCCATCAGATTTGTTTGGAAATGAAAGTTTTGTATAATATAGGTCACACTTGAAATGACAACCATAGGGTTCATTAGTGTAAGGCTGCATAGGAAAAACCTTCAATTTTGATTCTTATTTGAAAACTCTTGCATCCCTGGTCATGAAACTTTTAAAAATGGCAAGATAAATTCCTTAACAATCCATTTTCTGCAAAAAATGTTCAAAAAGTGTCCTCCTTGTGTGCAAAATCGGGACAAATTTGAGGCACTTTTGAGGCCTTGAAAATGAACTTCCAATCATTTTCTTATTCCCAAAATCAAACAATATCACACTATTTATATGTAATCATAAAAAAATAAGAAAATTAGGATTGAGAATAACCTTTCAAACATATTGTGACTGTTATTTAGTCATTTATTAATAAGTTATCTCAATGTATTTGATAGAGGTTGCAAACAAATGGCTGCTTTAAGTCTAATACATCTTTCAGAATAGCTTCAAATTTTTCCTGATTTTTCAACATTTTCTGCAGGGAATGGATTGTTATCGAATTTATAATGCAATTTTTAAAAGTAGTATGCCCAGGGATGCAAAGTTTCTAGCTAAGAATCAAAATTTGAGGTTTATCCTATGGAGCCTAATGCACTTGTCAATTGCATGATTCACCCCAGTCCTACCCTGCTGTAAGTTCCAGTTCAACCCATTTGTAGCTCTCAACAAGGTTGAACTGGGTCCAAATAGGGCAAAGTAGATAACCTGGTTCAACCCAGTTGTTCCAATTTCCATATTAACCTAGTTGGAAAAACTCGGTTTAACCAGTTGAACTGGAATTTTCAGCACGGTACTGTGATGTCATTGACATATGAAACAGTGAGTGACTCACATGTGCATCATTGTACCAAATTGTCAGTCACCAGAGTGACTCTGGGGTGAGTTGATTAACTTCAGACCTATTCAATTTGTACAGAGGTGACTCATTTGGTATGTCATTTCAAAAGATACCAGTCACTTAAGTGACCGAGGGGTGCATCAATACACACGTTCAGTTCACCTACCACAATTACTCACCTTGTCTTAGAGTGTATGGGTGAGTCACACCATTGACAAGTGCATAACACTAATGACCCCTATGGTTGCCATTTCAAGCATGGCCTGTACTTCATTAAAGGGGGTAAAGCGTGGGGAGGTGTAAAGCGTGGGGAGGGGTAAAGCGTGGGGAGGGTTGAGCGTGGGGGAGGGGTAAAGCGTGGGGAGGGGTAAAGCGTGGGGAGGGTAAAGGGGGGGAGGGGTAAAGCGTGGGGAGGGGTAAAGCGTGGGAGAGGGGTAAAGTGTGGGGAGGGGTGGGGAGGGGTAAAGCGTGGGGAGGGGTAAAGCGTGGGGAGGGGTAAAGTGTGGGGAGGGGGGAAAGCGTGGGGGGTAAAGGGGTAAAGCGTGGGGGGGTAAAGGTAAAGCGTGGGGGTAAAGGGTAAAGCGTGGGGGTAAAGGGGGTAAAGGGGGTAAAGAAGGATGGTAAAGGGGGGATTAAAGGGGGAATCTGTTGTCTATCAATCATGCAATATAGACAATCAAAAAATGATCAAAAATACATACTAACAGAGACCTCAATATAGGAGTATCTACTATAACAACAAAAAAATGAAAATTTCGGACAAATCATTGATACTATTATTACTAGTACTTTACTAAGCAGGCCTACTAAGATACAATATTTTTCGCAGAACTAGTCCAAGACAAATCGCTTGATTATCAATTATGAAATTCTCATTAAAAGTTTCGGAATTGGAATTAACCTTCATTGCAAACGCAGAAAGTTGAAGTTTCAAGTTCCGCTGTTTTCGGGCCATGATGACAAAATTATATGGCAATTCAGAGTACCGCAAAGGATAATTGTGAATGTACTTAAAGGTTTTCAGTTTCAGTTTTCCAGGTGGTAAAGGTAGCACATCACTGCTTGAAGTTTTTCAATCAGCCGCGCATTATTATATTTATTATTTTTTATTAACATTTACCTTTAGTTATTTGAGGTCGCAGTGGTAGGCCTACGGGTGGCGGAATATGTTTGAATCTGGATCAGGGTCACAGAGATTTAGGGGCACTTTCCGACTGACCTATTTTGAATGCACACAACAGCTCTGAGCTTTTTAGGGACAATCCCCCCCCGCCCCTCCCCTTCCTTCAAAATATTGTTTAACTTTGATCGATCTGAAGATTACTGATGACCCTTTTTACAGCACAAAAACTAAATCAAGATAATTTAGGGCAAAAATTTGAGAAATTTTGAGCCAAGATCTACAAAAATCTTGAAATGGGAAATTAGATTTAGAACATGATTAGCCAATTATGTTTGGGAAAGCAAAGATCCACTGCAGGCTGTTGGGCCCATTGCATGCATTGTCTTTGGGGAAAATTCAAAATAGAGTGTATGTGCGTGAAGCGCATCAAATTCACAATTAAGGGCGACAATTGTTACTTTCTTGAAAAGTTCGGATATATAAACTTTGAAAGAGAAAAGTTTTCATTACTTGAAAGGGCACATTCCTTTCTAAAAAGTGCACTTGTATTCTCTGAAAGGGCACTTTTTCCTGAAAATTTGTATTTCTTTTCTGAAAAAGGGCACTTTTTAAAATTGTGAGAAAAATATAGGGAGCACGTTCCCCCTTTGTCTCTCGGTTCCAATTCCGACGCCTATGAGAGGCCAGTGCATTTTGATAAAAACATGGGATGGGATCTCCAGGTGGAGCGCTGGGTAGGGTGGAGTGGGCCGTCATATTCAGGAACCCTTCGTATATCAGTATATACAGTTCGCTAGCAACCCGAAAAAATAAGTACTTTGAAATACCCAAAAAATTGGGTACTTTCAATTACATCATAGTGTAAGAGTGGTTATTTAATTTATCTAGAGAGTTATAAAACTAACTTTATTCTTGTATTTGATTGGTCTTAAGTTTTAAGGTCAAGGGTTTTCAGTTAAGCGGGAGTTCTAGTTTATTTACATACCAGCTTTCTAACAGCATTCTTTATCATACTTCAGTTCTGTAGTTAGGAATTTCAACTAGGCTTATTCTCTTTGTTACCACACACTCCTTTTGTTAATGCTTTTATGAAGAGTTTTCGTTATCTATGTTTAATAAGATGTTGGGCAGTTACCCCACGCCATCCAAGCAATAAAGAGGTGAACCTTAAGAGGCGTATATTTCGTTTTTCTTATAAGTGGTGGCAGCGGTGGGATTCGAACCCACGCCATCGAAATGACTGGTGGTGACGGTCAGAAAATCGAACTTTCTGACCTCTATCGTTTGACCTTGATGGTGAAGGTCGTGGATTTCGAGGACTATTTGCCTCACTCAGGTTTCTGCTCTCCTAGGGTGTTCGGTAATCCGTACGTCCTCTCGGGACTTCGGAAGTATCGATCCGAGTGGTTTGAACTCTGGTCACGATATCTTGACGGCGACCGCGACGAAGAATATTGTCCATCTCGCCTCGGAGAATAATAGTTTCTCCCTCTGTGAAAGTCGGAATAAGATTCGCGACGTGAAAAGTTATTTCCGTAGTCACGATGCTTATCGTGAATGGTCACGTGAATATCGTTCACGGCTGGACTTCTGGAGAGAAACCTCCAGTCGTTCCACTCTAGAAGATAATTCTCCTATTTTCTGTAGCAAAGTCTCATGACTTTTCTCCACTGCACCTATAATAGCGCCTGAAGAAGAATTATGGGTAGAAGAATATTGTGTCTCTGTAGTGGGTAAATTCGAAGACAAAGGATGATATTCTGCATAACTATGACCAATATTTGGCAAATTGAAAGTAGGTATAGAAGTAAAAGGTTTACCACCTGGAATATCTGAAAATGTGCCAGAAATGGCACTGGTATACACATTACTTTGAGGTGTTGTGGTGAAGTTAGTGTTATGGATCAAATTTGGTGCAAATGAAGTTTGGTTAGCATGAAAAATCTTACTCGCCTCGTTTGCGTGCTCGATTCGACAAGCAATGCGGAGAGCGTCCTCGAAAGAGTCGCCTCCTTGTTCATGTATTTTACGTTGTAAATTCGGATTTAAACCGGCAACAAATCTACGAAAACGTTCGCCTTTCTTGGCATTTTCGTCATATGAAGGAAACGCTTCCCCAACTAAACGAGCTATTTCCGCGCCATAAATCAATGTGTCACTTGCAAAACTTGCACAATGTTTGGGTGTTTATTTATTTCACTGATCATCTCATAAAGTAACATCTTTATTTAACTTTATACCGTTATACGCGATTCGCGATTTACATATTAATTTGTGCATATATTTCGGCGCGTTTTTAAAATTTGACTATCTTCTTCTTTGACATTTTGACTGACTCAGAACTTGACGAAATTGGATATCAGGGTATAATGATAATCTTGTAAATATGAAAATAATGATATAAAATCGAGGGTATTAAATATTTGTATTATAGTTATTAAGATAAAGAAACGAGGACGTTTCATTTGGAAATAGGGGAATAATGTAAGAGTGGTTATTTAATTTATCTAGAGAGTTATAAAACTAACTTTATTCTTGTATTTGATTGGTCTTAAGTTTTAAGGTCAAGGGTTTTCAGTTAAGCGGGAGTTCTAGTTTATTTACATACCAGCTTTCTAACAGCATTCTTTATCATACTTCAGTTCTGTAGTTAGGAATTTCAACTAGGCTTATTCTCTTTGTTACCACACACTCCTTTTGTTAATGCTTTTATGAAGAGTTTTCGTTATCTATGTTTAATAAGATGTTGGGCAGTTACCCCACGCCATCCAAGCAATAAAGAGGTGAACCTTAAGAGGCGTATATTTCGTTTTTCTTATTTAGGTATAGAAAAATCTTACTCGCCTTACTCGTTTTTCTTTTTCAAATGGTGGATGCATTGACACCGTTAAAGAAACTGTAACCATCTGTGGAGAAGTTATACCTCTTTTAAAACATCAGAAATGCTCAGATCTCGTATGCAATGTTTCAGTTGCTGCGAACGTAACCATTCCTGCATGTTGCCAACAAAACGTGACAGTGAAACTTGAGTATCCTGCACATCACGTCACACCAGACCTTAAAACTTAAGACCAATCAAATACAAGAATAAAGTTAGTTTTATAACTCTCTAGATAAATTAAATAACCACTCTTACATTCCCAGCATGAGCCTACACATTTGACTAGCCCACACTAAACATATGAGGTTTCTCATTTTCAGCTCCGGATTGTCAAAATTTTCAATGGATATCCTGAAATTTTGGAGACGGAAAGTAAATAGGTATTTAAAATTATTTGCCGCTGCTTTTTGAAATTCACGGTTGCTTTTTTGAGAAAATTAATGAAACAAATTATACGCAATCTGTTTTGTTCATTTTCTCAAAATGGCGACAATGAATTAAAAAAAAGTAGCGTCTAAAATTTGTTAATACCTATTTACTATCCGTCTCCAAAATTTCAGGATATCCATTGAAATTTTGGACAATCCGGAGTGGAAAATCAGAAACCCCATATGTTTAGTGTGGGCTATTGTGTAGGCTCATGCGATGACGTCAGTATCACATAAAAGTACCCAATTTTTTCGCCAGTGCATCACAAGTGGTTATCAAAGGCCGTGGACATTGACTTGGTTGTCGATGTTATGTCTGTCCGTACGTCGTACCTGTGTTCTCTTCCGGGTCGTATTAAGCGTTTCGTGATAGCATTGATACTATCATAACCGAATACGCAGGCGACGACCCCGTCATTGTAATTGTGTGTTCACTCGTCGTCGTCGGAATTTCAAAGTACCCAGTTTTTCGGGTTGATCCCGAATTAATATAGGCTTTCTGGAAAAGTTGATAGACGTGCTACTTGTCTTCTATCTGGTAGTATTCTTCATCCGATCGATGATCATTTATCATAGTAGAAACTCTGCTAGCTGTACCTGTCAAAATCGTAGGTTCCCGTCTGACGTCGACGGTTGGCTTTCCTCCGGGAAGTATGACTTTCCTTCTCCTTAGCATACAGATTATACTCTTTTTTTATTCGGCCATGGCGCCGACAGAGTTGGTTACACTCTAACTTGAAGTGAAGGACCTTTGCGGGTACGTGGATAACGTAACCAGGGATTCCTTTTTAAGATAGTCAATTTGGTGTTTAGAGAAAAGTACAGAGAATTCGACCAACCGTTTGTCTATTTGTAGTGCATTTGCAAAGCTAATGTCAATTTATAACATTATTAATTTCAAAGAGTGAGCTTGGTTAAACTGAATAGCAAGTAGGCTATACCTTGTAATTGCGGACTAAGCTCTCAAACCGGGGTCTCGACGTATAAATAGATACTGTTCTGTGACGTCGGGACGTTATCTGCTTCAAACAAACAAAGGGAAAACAAAGGAAGTATACTTCCAAGATTTTCCGTTTGTCGAGCAAAAGTAGTATCCTTCATATATGATTATTCCACAAGTTTACCACACTGATGAGTTCCAGGGGTGTAGCAAGCTTTCGAAAAGTGGGGGAACAACTTTTAAGGGGCACTTTCCAAGTCATATATATATTTCCCGTAAAGCTTGTAGATTGGAGCCCAAAACAACAAAGTAATTTGTTGACACGTCATTCTAAAAGGGGCATTTTTGCCGTATTTTTACCACAAAAAAAAAGTGTGCGCACATTCCATCAGTTCTTGCAACTTTCATAAAGTGATTGAGGGGCACTTTATATTTTCAAAAGAGGCACTTTTATCATTTTTCGGAAAAGTGGGTTGATACTGGGAGAACGTTCCCCCAGGCACCCGGTCAGGGGTGTAGGAAGCTTTTAAAAAGTGGAGGGTGCGACCTCTTAAGAACACTTTTCAAGTCATGTAAAGCAAAAGGGGCACTTCGTTTTTAGAAAGGGGCACTTTTCCAATAGGGACACATTCTTTCCGTACATGGAACTGACAAAAGTCGTTTTAAAAAGGGGCACTTTTTATTTTCAAAAGGGGCACTTTGTCATTTTTCGGAAAAGCGTGTGTGGTTGGGGGGGGAGGGGGCACGTTCCACATCCCCGGTTCCAACACCTATGTACCCGGTTCCTCCTACACCTATATGCTGAGTTCCCAATTGGGGAAAACACAATGCACCCGGGCGGGGAAACTAATGGTGAAATGCTATATCAAAATTTTCAACGTTTACATTCAAATTTAAGCTTACGATTTAAGATTTGAAGGAACATAGATTACGCAAAACAATTGTTAATTAGGACTAATTTAATGACGGAGTCATAGGCGTAGGAGGAGGGGGATGGGGGTGGAGGGGGGGGGGGATGGGGGCTGGGGGGATGGGGGGCTGGGGGATGCAGCACCCCAAAACATTTCTGTGAAAATTCGGGCAATATTCTGAGAATTTTTGGGCACCTACCTGGCGGTGGCACTTAACCCTTACTCTACCACGCGGCGATATTATCGCCGTTTTGGGTGCCCCGTCTTTGGCCCCGCCTCCCGAGCGCATTTTCAAAATAGTGCTGGTAGAGTAAGGGTTAATCAACCCGCGACATATGCGCCCACCCGAAAATATAGGCAGCATGATCCCGGTGGGCGGCCCAGCGGGTCCCGACAGCGAAAGGGGCCCGACTTTTCTGCCTGGAAGACAGAGGACCCTTCAATAATCACGTCTTGATTAACCTCATTTACCACGCGGCGATATTATCGCCGTTTTGGGTGCCCCGTCTTTGGCCCCGCCTCCCGAGCGCATTTTCAAAATAGTGCTGGTAGAGTAAGGGTTAACATAAACACTTGGTACGTATCCGCGTTATGAAAATCGCGGAAAAGGGGGAGAAAATTTTCACAACAAACGCGAACCGCGAATTAGCAAAAAAGGGTGAAAAAAGCGGTCCGCGATTTCAAAAGAAAGGGGTGTTGAACTTATGGATTGAATTCTTTATCCCACTAATTTCCACAAGGTAATTTTACCGGCCGGCGGTCACTTTAGGCCTAAAATCAGTGCCTAATTTCACGCCCTTGTTGGAAAACTCATAGAGACTCCATAACCTTGCAATTCTGAACATTGAACGAGAGTTTACAAAGAGAATAATGCAAGAACAAATAGAGGGCATTATAAATATTTTTGGAAGCAGGCGGGGCAGAAATTCTTACTTTCATTGAGAACTTTTTTGTACAGCTAAACGATTCAACCAGTCAGGTGGCAGGGGTAAACCGCCCGGGCCGGGCCCAAGGGTGCCCGCAGGCAACAGGCCCCGAAAATATATGTAGAGTCCGACTCCTGCACCTTTGGTTCCCATGAGTTGAAAAATTATTGTCTGGGCCAAAATCAGCTTGTAAAAACATTTTTATTCCATTTTTGTAAATTAATAACAATTTGAGCTACACCTATAAAATCAAGGGAAATTATTAAACTTTTTTTCGATTATTAAAGCCATTTCCTGCAGTCTGGAAGGCATTTCCCCAAAATTGTATTCATACGCTACGCGCCAACCAAGGTGGCGCGTAGCGTAGTTGTTGTTTTTATAATCATTTTACCCACTTGATACGAAGGGGCCCGCAGTATTTCTCTCGCCCCCAGCCCGCAGAACCCTAGTTACGCCACTGCTATTATGATATGTACATTAACATCTTGAAAATTGGGGGGTCATATTTTTCGGGCAAGTCGTTACAGCCCCCTCCTCCCCAAAATCAAATTAGGCTCCTACGCCCATGGGCGGAGTGGGGAGGAGAGTGCGGGGAAGAAACACCAACAACTCATTAGAGGGTTCTGATTGTAGGATTGTAGTGACCCCCCTCCCCTCTCAAAAAGGTAGGAAGCTAAAATATTAAGAATTCGGTAAGAATTGTTCAGATAGATCGCCAAGGCACATTCAATCTTAGTGGCAGAACTGTATGAAAAAGCTGTCTTTTAACATTTATCATAAATAAAATAAAAAATCAATACATTTTGTTCTATTTCCTCCAAAGGAATATAGTTTACACAAAACAATTGTTAATTAGGACTAATTTAATAGCGGAGTGGGGAGGAGGGTGCGGGGAAGAAACACCAACAACTGGCAGAACTGTATGAAAAAGCTGTCTTTTAACATTTATATATTTAGTATATAGTCATAAATTTAAAAAAAAAAATCAATATATTTGTTTCTGTTTCCTCCAACCCAGATCGACTTTTCAGCGATTGGCCGGACGAATTATTACCAACTTCCCCCGGTGAAAATTCTTAGAGGGCGCCAAATGCTCACAGCCTGGGCGCAAACATTGTTCTGATAATACATTTTAAAATATTTTTTATTCTCAACAATGTGTATCATTTACAAAGCAACGTGTTTTTTCTGAAAGCTTTATGAAAATCATCCTTGGACCCCAACTGACACAATAGTGTAGCCAATGGGATATTGAATATTAGTTCTAACTAAATTTAGTGTAAATTTGATACATTTCTAAGCAATTTTTTGCTACCAAAAGCATGAGAAACAAAAGACTTAGACCCTGGCTTTGACACAATAGATTAAGCAATATTGTGCAATCAAAATCACGTAAAACAGAGAGGTTCCGGAGGCTTTACCTCTGGACCCTACTTGGGCTTTCGCTCCTGAACCCCGACCAGGGCTTCGCCCATAGATTTGAAACACTGATTTTAAGCATGCAACCAGACTTCCTGCTACCAAAATTACAAGAAACTTCTTCGCTCTTGGATTTGATACGATTTAAAGCAATTTTACCAAATTAATGAGAAACACATGGCTTCCCAGGGGCTCCAACTATATAACGGCTACCTAAAAGGGGAATCATTAATTTATAAACCGTCAACGTGACAATGAATTTATCTTTCATCTAAACGGTTCATGCCAATTAAGATATATGTGCTCATGCAACGTTTACAATATGAGTTTTTTTTCTCTTTTTCTTTGAGGGAGGGGGGGGGAGTAGCTGCGACAAAAATATATTTTCCCAGTGAAACATGACCCACCACACCACTGGGGGTAACTACACTTCCTATCCCCATCCCGTGGCCACGACGCCGGTTGTCCTGTCTCGACGTACGTACCTAGTTTAATTGATTTTTTGCAACTGAACAACTTTTGTGGTGGTGTTAGTTTGGGCTTTTTTATGGGGTGACTAACCCTTTTTAGCACGTCATCATCTTGTTATGTTATATTCACTTATGAAAATCCAGCCTCCTGAACCCATATTCTAAGAATTAAGAATCCCTTACTTGCTTTTCACAATGTTTAGGACATTAAATATCCCGAATCACGCATGATTAACGCAGGTGACTAATTATGATATTAAATCTTTCCGGTTACGAGATTTTATTGTCTAGCCTAGGCCTATAGAATGTCCAATTTTCCAATCTTGGTAAAACTAAAAAAATTCCTTGTATTTCCCGAATTTCGGTCCTAAATATTTTGATCTAAAATTGACAAATTTTCGTGCAAATGTAGAGAAAAAGAAGAAGAAGAAAGGGTCACCAGTATTTTTCGGGCCGATAAAAGTTGAGAAATTTTCCGCTGGGAGCGGGGTGGGGGAGGTTCGAGTGCGAGTAATTGTATAGTAGGCAACTAATGC
The DNA here is from genome assembly GCA_020152595.1 of Chiridota heheva. Lineage (NCBI taxonomy): Eukaryota > Metazoa > Echinodermata > Holothuroidea > Apodida > Chiridotidae > Chiridota > Chiridota heheva. The sequence continues at coordinate 887,449 of JAIGNY010002293.1, read as the reverse complement.
TGTCGTAAGATTTTTTCAAAATACAATTGTTAATCTGTCAGAAAGTTCCCCTCAGATCCTGTTGCCCGTCCCTCAGATTCAAACATCTTCCACCCATACTGTACTGTGTCCGCCTTATTTTATGAATTAACGTTATGAAGACTCAGATTTCGTATCTGTGGAGCGTCCATGGATACATTTAGTAAATAGTCGTATCTTATGCTATTTGTAATAGTAAATATATTTTGTGTAGTTTATTATTATTATAAATAGTGGAATTTTAAAATGTAGGACTGATCTAAAATAAATATTTTCTAATTGAAAATGTTTTTTATGTAAATAGTAATTTAAGTACCTTCATTATATTAATTATTTCATAATTTCCACGATATCCAGTTGTTGTGGCCAGCTGAGTCTACAGTATTATATCTGAACTAGCCTAGCCAGCTGCAGCGCTAGTTGGCTTTAAAATAAAAGTTGTCAAGCAGTCAAAAGAGTGCAACTTGCAACATTTGATTGTTCAATATAATATTTAGAAGATGTGGACAGAAATTCGCACTTTGTGATTGTAAGTTCTTGAATATCAAAATGAATAGGCTTCTATTTCTCTTGGTCTGAAAATCTTGGATTGGCCTCGTCTGGGAACAGTTTTGTTACTGTGCTACTAGCCTAGCCTAGTGTTAGTGTAGTGTTAGGCTAGGCTACTAAGCTAAGTTAAACCTACCATATTAATTATGCCTACTGGATGGACATAACGCTAGGCCCTTCTGCCCTGTTTGGTAAATCTGTAATTTGTAAATGGTACTTTGATAGGCCTATTGTTACCCCACTTGTCAATAAAAGCTTTAGATTTTAGAGTAGTGCAATGGGGAGTGTTTATCGTCCTACTTACTTAGGCCTAAGGCCCTAGCACAGGTGTTCCCAGCGTTATGGCAACCAATATACTAAATACATAGGCCTATGTATAAAAAGTAAGTAAGTATATAGGTTGCCATAACGATACGAACACTGTGGGCCCTAGGGCCTAGACACATTCCCTCTGCACAGGTTGACATTGGGATTGCCGCACAAGGGTTGTTAAAATTAGGTACAAATCCTATGTTTTTTAACTTCACACTAGAAAATTGATGATTGAAGAATAACTTTTTGGATATTCTTATACCAATTAGTCTAAAGTTAATTAGGTGTAGGCCTACACACTTTTCCAAAAACATTTCCTCATTCTTTACCTATTTAGGCTAGCACCATGACGGGATAAAAATTCTCCGATTCGATGTTTTGGTTGCCATCTTTTTTAGTCTCTACACATATTTGTGATCAACTATTCAAACGTATGTAGGCCCCTAAATAAGTTTTAGGAATGTTCCAATAAACTGTAGGTTAATTTTTCGCTGACAAGATTTTTTTGGGTTCATTTAATTTTGTTAAATAGATTTAGGCCTAGTATAAAAACTGTGTACGAAAACAAATAAATAAAGCACCCAAGAAATTATAAGTATTATCTTAATTTGTTTCCATTGAATAATCTAAAACATATTACCCTGCTAAAATGTTATAGCCCCAATAGCACTTAAGTCGGCAAAAATCCTTCAAGAGGACATAAACGCCAACCGAGCGTAAAAAGTATGAGTAAAAAATAATTTAAAATAAAAAAACTAGTTAGCAATACAAGTGTTAGTAAGTTTAGCTTTGAAACAGTTGAGACTTAATGCATGTACAATGTCTGACGGTAAAGCATTCCAATCCTTTAGTGTGTGAGGGAAGAAAGAGTGTTTATATACATTCTTTTTAGCATAGGGAACCTGGAAATTAAGGTCATGATTATTTCTTGTATTAGTTCTGATGGTGGGGATAAGTTCATCTTTATTGATGGCGACAAGATTGTTATTGATTTTATATAGCATATGTAGCTGGGTGTTGTATCTTCTTGTTTTAAGCAGGGGCCAATCTAATTCATAAAGCATGTTTTTTACACTAGATTTATAAGAGTAGTCTGCCATACAGAACCTGGCTGCTCTCCTTTAAATAGATTCAAGTTTATCCACATCGCACTTGTGATGGGGGTCCCAGACTGCAGATGCGTACTCAAGTACTGGCCTGACTAGAGGTTTATAAGCAGTGGATTTAACGTCGGTGGGACAGCTTGAGAGGTTACGTTTTAATAGGCCTAGTATAGAGTTAGCTTTCTTGGTTATGTTATGTATATGTTTATCCCATCTAAATTTATTATCAATTTCAACACCTAGGTATGGGTGGGAGTTGACATGTTTTAGTGGCTGGTTGCATAAGGTATAAACAGGTGATTTAAAGCATTTCTTAGAGGAAATTGACAAGATGTAGCATTTAGAGGGGTTGAAATTCATTTGCCATTTGTTTTGCCATTGTTCAAGTTTGTTAAGATCATCTTGGAGGATTTGTTGGTCAGAGGGGTTATCAATTGTTCTGTACACAAGGCAGTCATCAGCAAACAGTCTGACTGTGCTGTTTATATTATCAGGGATGTCATTAACATATAAAAGGAAAAGTAATGAACCCAAGACAGTACCATGTGGTACACCGGATAAAACCTGTTTAGAATCAGAGATTTCACCATCGCAAACAACACGCTGGATGCGGTTGTTGAGGAATGATGCAAACCAGGCCAGAAGATTTCCATCAATGCCATAGGCGGAAAGTTTGGATAACAGGCGCTGGTGGGGGACTTTATCAAAGGCTTTTGAGAAGTCAAGAATAGCCATAGAGACATTACTGTTTTGGTCAATTTGTTTAGAGATATCATTTATTGTTAAGAGGAGTTTTGTTTCAGTCGATCTTTTTGCACGGAAGCCATGTTGTAAATCAGTTAAGATATTATGCTCATCAACGAATTTCATCACATGTGAGTGGATTATATGCTGAAGGATTTTACTACAAACGCAGGTGAGGGAAATAGGTCTATAATTAGCTAGGTTTTGTTTATCACCTTTTTTAAAAACGCTACATATGTTTGCTTCTTTCCACTTGTTAGGGATAGTACCATTATCGACAGAGGTTTGAAAGAGATCAGTTAGAATTTCATAGAGGTCATCAGCGTGTGCTTTTAGAAACCATGGTGGTATTTGGTCAGGACCTGAGGCTTTGTTGGGGTCTAGGTTATGCAGTTGCTTTTTAACACCTTCTGGGGTAATTATAAGTTGGTTTATTTTGCTGTTGGTAAGTGGTTTAGTTACAGGAATTTGGGAGGTGTTTTCTTCTGTGAAAACACTGAAAAACTGGTCATTTAGAATGTTAGCTTTAGTTTTACTGTCACTGCAGAGTTTACCGTTATTTAGTAGATCAGACACATCTACTGAGTTACTTCTTAATCTTTTGATATAGGACCAGAATGCCTTTGGGTTTTCGTTAAGTGAGTTTTTAAGTTTATCACAGATGAAGGTGTTTCTAGCTTCTTTGAGGTTTTTATGGACAGCCTTTCCAAAGCTTTTATAGGTAGTCCAGTCATTGGCTTGTTGATTAGTCTTAGCTTTTTTAAACAGTTTATGTTTTTTTCTGCAGAGACGGTGTTGGATACGGGTAAACCAGGGCAGATTTAGTTTAGTTGAGGTGAATTTGTGAGGTGTGTTTTTATCAATAATCAATTTAATTTCTTCTTCAAAGAAATTCCATTTTTCATCAACATCAATGGAGTTATTGAATTGAGTATAATATTGCAGTTTAAATTTGGTCAGGTCTTCTTTTATTCGTTTTATATTAGCTTTTTTCTTTAGATAGATTTTACGTTTAGGTAACTTTTTACGAGGAGGGGAGATATTTAGGGTCAATTCAACAATATCATGGTCACTTATACCGGGAATGACATTAGCTGAGGTAACAGCTGGTGAATTGTTTGTAAAAACAAGATCAAGGATGTTCAGTGTTTTGAACTTTGAAGAGCTCGTCAGACGATTTTTACAGAATGAAAAGTAGCCCAGTAAATACTTCAATAAAATTAACTAAAATCACCATAAACACAGTTTTTGTAGACATGGATGGACTTCAAACATCATGAATAAACATAGTGGGTGGAAAAAGAAAAAAAAAAAGTAAATTAGTTTCGTTTTACAAAGGTCTTAAAACTGAGATTTTCCTATGTTTTAACACAAGGCTTAAAACAGTACAGCAGGGTATACAGTAGGTATGGGACGGCCAGCCATCACTAACGGCAGCCATACTAACACGGCTGGCATCAGTCTGACGGTACTATGGCAGAGATAGCGTTAACGACAAATTTGTCGTATATTACGCCATGGCTTAATTTTTTTACTACACAGGTTGTACCTGCGTTGTAAGATTTAGATATATCATGTGGAATTTTACGCCACACTTTTTCATTAACATAAATGAAAATCATGAACATCTTACCTCTCTGATGTGATTGAAAGTTTTATTTCACACAAAAATGATTTTGAATTACTCATAAATAGAAGAAAAATAACACAACTACAAGACTAACGGCCAAATGATCCAACATGCCCGTAGTGCTCTACATACACACGTATAGGCGCAGCTAGTACATAGGCCCTATGCATGATGTACATACAGTGTACGTGAAAGTTTTGATGTTGTTTTGAATGCAGGCTGTCAATTGTCAACAATATTATTAGCTAGGATTCTACTTTCCTCCTGTACTGTGTGGATTGTGTATCTGTGAAGTGATCACAATCTGCAAGTCAAGTTACTATACTGTAAAGAAGTAGACGTGTTCGAGATCTGAATAGTATATTATTGTTGACAATTGGTCTAAGTTCACTAAAACTTCATGAAAGTTTGGATACGTTAAACAAAAGTATTTTCTAGTTTATTTTGAGATTGTTAACCCAAATTTCATGACTCAACAATCAACATTATACAAGAATTGAGTATGAACTTTTTCTTAATATTTTTATGATAATATTAGTCCCAATTTGTTTATGTTTATGGTATTTTAAGCGAATTTTCATTCACTTTAGCAGGGCAGGCATACACAAGTGTGTGTGTTAACAATTACTTGCATGCTTCACTAGCGCGCAGTGCCCTGTACATTACGCAGTGCGCTGTACATTTACGGCAAATTCACAAAATACGCCAAAATTCATGGGCTTGTCGTAACCAAATACGCCAGGCAAAAATTTCTAACGCAACCTCTGTACTACGGGAAGTACTAGGATCCTACTGAAATGAATGACAAAGGGCTACCTGTAAGTTTTAGTTGTACAGTGCGAATGACAATACCTTTTCAACACAAAAAAAAAGAAGTGAAAACACTAAACCGAATGACAGCGAGGGTCCTTCTAAAACGAATGTCAACTTAACCTTACACTAACCTATACCCTAACCCTATTTTTTCATTCGTTTTTTTGGAGTGTAATTCAATTGTGATACGTTTTTTTTTAATGTAACTCAATTGGTATTCGCTTTGCGAAACAAATGAACTGTCATTCAGATTCTTCGGACTGTTTGTGTGTAATGTATATTGTCATTCGTGTTATTCATTTGAATCTTACCCCTTCCCCGTCCTGTTAGTTTGGCACTTTAGATTTTTACGACGGGGAAAATAAACCGTCATGTGACCAGTCATGTCATTACTTTATGCTACATATCCAAGTAAGCTAGCGATGTTCGATCGTAGCAGACGATGCTCCAATTATAAGTACAACTTTTAGAAGAATGGCGAAAAGCCATGCACTTCAATTGGATCAGCTTCTTCGCAAGTAGCCCAAAGTTTATACGCTATATAATAAACATATGTAAAATTTCCCAAGATGTACTAGTAGAACGTAAAATATCAGAGTGCCGATGAAAATGAAAATACTTCATAATTAAAAAAAAAACATATATACATATTTTTTTAAATAACTTTTTGCACCTTTCTTTTTCATCCTATTCTCTCTCCTTTCTATTAACTCTCCCCCTCCCATTCATTTCCAATCCACTTTAAATTTTTAACACCCTCTTGCCAGTTTAGACTGACTGTTACGGTGCTGTTAAACATCAACAAACCAAACCATCTTCATAATTCTTTACTTTAGTTTAAACTTTCATTTTCAAAAATTGAAAAATAACAAAGACAAAATTTGAGTCAAATTTTCATTTAAGTGTTTAATAAGCTTCATCCTTCTTGGTGACTTCAACGCTCACAACCCTCTGTGGGGCTCTAATACCACCACCCCTAGAGGCAAGTTCATCGAAAACGCTCTCCGTCAGCACAGCCTGTCCTTACTGAACACTAACTCCCCGACCTACCTTCATCCTGCCACAGGCTCTCTCACCTGTATTGACCTGTCTATCTGTTCCCCTAACCTCCTCCCTGATTTTATTCGGAGAGTCACTGCTGACCTCTGTGGTAGTGATCATTACCCTCTTCTTATACACTCCAATCTTCAAATCCCCACTGAGCACACCCCAATTGGAACCTCGACAAGGCTGACTGGTCCCTTTTGAAACCCTCTGTGACTCACACCTCTCCCCATCTTCTCGAGGATGAGGATCCCATGTCTAACTTCAGTAATATCCTTATCAACATCGCCACTTGCTCAATTCCCAAAACCTCCAAACCCCAAATCATCCCCCAACCCCTGGTTCTCGGATGACTGCAAAACCGCCATCAAGAACAGGAAAAGAGCCCTCAGGAACTTTAAAACTAACCCGACCACCCATAACCTTAACCTCTTTCGCATCAGCCGTGCCAAGGCCAGACGCACTATCAAGGACAGTAAAACCAACACTTGGAACAACTTTATCTCTTCTCTCACCAACAACACCCCCACTAAGAAGATTTGGAGAATGGTTAACAGCTTCCACAGCAGAGTAGGCAAATCTTCCATCTCCCATCTCTCTTGGAATGGAGACCTTCTCACCGCAAAAAAGGACATCGTTGACCACCTCGCCGCCTCTTTCAGCAACATCTCGTCCTCGACCAACTACTCCCATGCTTTCAAAATCAAAAAAGCTTGCGATGAAGCCCGGAGAATCACTTTTCCCTCTGACAACTCCGAAAGCTACAACACCCCTCTCACCCTTCCTGAATTAAACCAAGCCATCAACGACGCTGGCTGCACCTCCAAGGGCCCAGATAACATCCCCTATCAGTTTCTGAAACACCTCCCCATCAAGGCCACCACTACCCTACTCACCATCTTCAACCACATTTGGTCCTCACACTCCTTTCCCCCTATCTGGAGGACAGCTATTGTCATCCCCGTCCTTAAACCGGGGAAGGATAGCACCGACTCCACCAGCTACCGACCCATCGCCCTTACTTGCTGTCTCTGTAAAATTATGGAAAAGATCATTAATCAGAGACTAAACTGGTTCCTCGAGACCAACAGAATCCTCTCTCTCACCAAAGCGGCTTCCAAAACGCACAATACCTAGACCAGTTAATTACGCTCGACATCGCTATCCGGGAATCCTTTGCAAAAAGGAACACCTCATTGCCATATTTTTGACCTCGAGAAAGCTTTCGACACTACTTGGAAATACGGCATTACCCGAAACTTCACACCATTGGCCTCAGAGGCCACCTCCCCATCTTTATTCAAAACTTCCTCTCACCCAGGCAGTTCCAAGTTCGTATTGGCCACACCCTCTCCAAGCCGTACCCCAAGAAGAGGGCGTCCCCCAAGGCAGCATCCTCTCCCCACTCTCTTCAACCTGAGCATTAATGACATCGGGAATGACCTTGGCCCCAGCATCAAACGTACCCTCACGTGGATGACTTCACCATCTTCTACTCCTCCCCTAGCTTTCCTATTGTTGAAAATAGGCTCCAAACCAGCCTCAATCAGCTGCAAGTCTGGAGCAACAATAACGGTTTTAAATTCTCCAAAGACAAGACAGTCTGCATGCACTTTTGTCATTTCAACAACCTCCACCCCAACCCGAACTTTGTGCTCAATGGGAATCGCATCCCTAAAGTTGAAAACACAAAGTTCCTTGGTCTAACTCTAGACCCCAAGCTCACCTACAAGCCACACATCACCAACCTGAAACTAAAATGCAATAGCTCCCTCAACCTCCTCCGACTGCTCTCCAACACTACTTGGGGAGCGAACCGCTATGCTCTCCTCAAAATTTTCAGGCTCACCATTCGTGCCAAGCTTGACTATGGCAATATTGTTTACTGTGTCGCTCACAACTCATACCTCAACCACATTAACACCATCCAAAATAAAGCCCTCAGGCTTTGTCTAGAGCCTACAGGACCTCCCCAATCACTAGCCTTCATGTTGAAGCCAACGAACCCCCTTTCTACTTAGATGTAAAAAGCTTAGCCTCTCCTATGCTTTTAGAGTCCTCACCAACACCCAGAACCCTGTTTACAACCTCATTAGGTACCCCAATTTCTCCTCCCTCTTTGATAGGACTAAAACCCTATCGCCCCCTTCAGCTTACGCATTAAATCAGACCTCTTTCAACTTGGCATCAACCCCGCCACTCTCGGCACCTATTCCTGGCCCACTTTTCCGCCTTGGGCCACCCCCCTTCCTTCTGTCCACCTAGACCTCTCCACTTATAACAAAACTCAAACTCACCCTAATCTCTTCATCAATCTCCACAACCAAATCAAAGACCAACTCTCAAATTACACCTCCATCTATACTGATGGCTCCAAGGAAGGCAACAAGACAGCTGCTGCTGCCATCATCCAAGACATCACCCTCAGTAGCAGACTTCCTGACCACTCATCCATCTTTTCAGCCAAGGCTAAGGCCATTCTCCTCGCCCTCAACTTTATTGAGTACTCTGCTCTTAGTCACTTTGCCATTTTCTCTGACTCAAAGGCTGTTCTTACTTTATTACTCAATCTTAAATGGGATAACCTCACCTGCCACCTCCTCCTCCGGAAACTCTTTTCTCCCACCCTCTGCAGGAAAAGTGTTCTTTTCTTCTGGATACCCAGCCATGTTGGCATCCCTGGCAATGACAGGGCTGATACAGCCGCTAAGCTTGCCCTTAACCTCCTCCCTTCCCCTTTTCCCAAAACCCTCTCTGACATCAAACCGCTTTATCGCTTCTCTTGTTCGTGACCGCTGGCAAACCTTATGGAACTTCCAAATTGATAACAAACTCCATGTTATCCAGCCCACAATCCCGATCAAATCCACCATCAACAACCTTTCTCGATCGACAACGCTCATATTACCCGTCTTAGAATTGGTCACACCCACCTCACTCCTCCCACCTCCTTATCGGTTCCCCCAACCCCTCTGTAACAATTGCCACTGCATCCTCACAATCCAACATGTTCTCCTTGCTTGCCCCTGTACAACCTTCCCAGAGCTTCCTCGCTCCCACAACTCAATTGCTGAGTTCTTCCAAAAATCCTCCAGATAAAATAGTCTCTTTCCTTCAGCATGCATCCCTCTACAACCATATTTAATTCTCCTCTTCCACCCCCTCTCTACTTTGTTTTTGTTTTACCCATGCACCTCCTCTCTCGATCACAGCTTTCTGGCTTTTGTTCTTGAATTTCTCTCATTCTTCCCCTGGTCTCTTTCCTTACTACCTCTAAAATGATCTGACCTCTCAGGCACAATTTGACCTTCGTTGTCGTGGTGCCGTTAAGACCTCATCAAACAAACAAACATAAAAAAAATTGTAGCAATTGCTCAGTTATCTTAAAACGCAGATTGGTATGACAACCTGTGATGTCACACGCTACCCCAAGTTGCCATTTTCAGCATGTGAAAATACCCTGACACCCAGTGTAGAATTATAGAGATAACGAGAAGGTTAAGTAGTTGCATGCACAGAACGTCGAACGTGATGTCATTTCGTTGCAGAGAGGTCCGCATTGTGAAATCTAATGCTCCCTTATGTCAGTTTGTAATACACAACTTTACTCTTTAGTGACCTCGAGGTCAGTCCGGTACAGAAGTTCTGACCATGTGATACCTTACACACTAAACATGCAGACGAGATGGTTTTCTACCAGATTTGTATCCAATATGTGTGATTTAGCCAATATAATGTTGTGATATCTTTGTTTGAAGTATGAAAAAGATTTTTCATGACCTTTTTGTTGTATGCCTATATTGTTGTCTGTGACAAAATCAAGAGTTAAAGTCGCTCAACTTAAGATTGCTTACCTTTAGCACAGTAGCCAGCATCACGTTATTTCTGCCTCAGTCAGTTTCTGCCCCTAAAAATTGATATTTTCTGCCCCTAAAAACATTTTAGGAACGGAAAATACCGTTTTTGTAAGTGAATAATATGTATATAAGCAAATTTGAATCGTAGCTTATGGAATAAGTGAGGTAAATACCAGTTTTATTGGTTTGCATGCAAAGCATAATGCAAACCTATGTAATGGCAAACCTATGTAATGGCGATTACGTCCGTGTAGCCGTCCGTCCATCCACAAATTTGTCCTGAGATTTCCTTAGAAATGCTAAAGTTTTTTGAGAATTCCTTAGAAAATGTTATAGTTTCTTCAGAGTTCCTCAGAAAAAGTTAAAGTTTCTTCAGATGTCCTTATGGAAGGTTAGAATTTCCTTATAAAATGTTAAAGTTTTTCAGAGATACTTAAGACAGGATTGTAGACTAGTTTCCTTAAGAAGTGTACAAAACATTTGATATTTTCTTAGAAGATAACTGTAAAATGATATGATTTTCCAATATTTTTCAGAGATCCTCAAGTCTTTCTTGTAGCACTTGAGATTTAAAATCCTTAAAATTCTTTAAGATTTTTGGGCACAAACAGTTGTATCAGGCATGATTATTAAACGCCACCTTGATTATTTTGGTCATTTGCATAAAGTTGCTATAGTATATGACCTAACCAGACTTTTTATTTAGTATGCTTAGTCAGGGAGTGTGTGACAGGATGTGATTGCATATGCACATAAGGAGGGATGCCATGTGGGACATGGGTGGGGGCCATGAGGGACATATGATATAATATTTACCATGTTGTATACACCAAGGGCTATATCAGGCATAATTATTTGACTCCACCTTTTTTTCTTATTCAACAACTCATTTGCATATAAGTTATTATATGAACTAACACTTTCATACATAGTATGCTCAATCAGGGACTGTAATAGCTAGGATGAGACTTCTTATGGAGCCTATGGGACGTCGTGTGAGACATAAGGTGGGATGCCATGTGGGACATGGGGTGGGATGCCATGTGGGACATGGGGTGGAATGCCATGTAGGATATATGGTGGAATGCCATGCAGGACATATGGTGGAATGCCATGGGATGGAATGTCATGTGGGACATGGGATGGTATGGGATGTTATGTGGGACATGGCGTCCCACCCCATTTCAACAAGTCATTTGCATATAAGTTATTATATGAAGTGACACTTTCATACATAGTATGCTCAATCAGGGACGGATAGCTAGGATGAAACTTCTTATGGAGCCTATGGGATGTTATGTGAGACATGGGGTGGGATGCCATGTGTGACATGGGGTGGGATGCCATGTGGGACATGGGGTGGGATGCCATGTGGAACAGAGTAGAATGCCATGTGGGACATGATGGGATGCCACGAGTAACACAGAGTGTGACATAGGTTTGGATGCCATGTGTGACATAAGGTAGGATGCCATGTGTGACATAGGGTAGGAGGCTATGTGGGACATAGGGTAGGAGGCCATTGGGACATGGGATGTGATGCCATGTGGGACATAAAGTAGAATGTCATTTGGACATTGGGAGGGATACCATGTGGAACATTTGGTGGGATGCCATGTTGGACATCAGGTGGTAAGCCACTGATGCGGGACACAGGGAGGGATGCCATGTGGGACATAGGGAGGGATGTCATGTGGTACATATGGTTGGATTAATGTGGGACATATATGTAGGATGGGATACATGTGGGTCATAGTGTGGGATGCCATGTGGGACATAGTGTGGGATGCCATGTGGGACATATGGTGGAATGGCATGTGGGACACTGTATGGTGGAATATGCCATGTGGGAGATATGGTGGAATGCCATGTGGGACAAAGCATGGGATGTCATGTGGGACATGCGGTGGGATGTCATTTGGGACATGGGATGTGGGACATTGGGTGGAATGCCATGTGGGTCATAAGATGGGATGCCCTGTGGGACATATGATGGAATGCCACATGGGATGGGACATGGGATGGGATGTCGTGTGGGAGATGTGGTGGAATTCCATGTGGGACATGGGATGGGATGTCATGTGGGACAAGGGGTGGGATGCCATGTGGGACATAGGATGCCATGTGGGACTTAGTGTGAGAAGCCATTTTTAGTATTTACCGTTCTAGTTTTAATTATTATTGATGTAAGAGGATAACATTGTAAACTAGAATATTAGCACTCTAAAGCGCCTACTTCCGTCCAGTTACAATTCCAACATACTTAAAATAATTGTATGAGTTCAATTGATCCCCATACCCAATATAATCTACCTCAGAAATCCTAGGCCCACCAAGATTCATCCCCAAGTTTTGATCTGTAATGAACATTTGCAATCTGAACACTTGAAGATTATCTTCTGACTGGATTTCTTCCAAGACCATACCTTTGTTTTCAGTTTTATTCATCATTGTTTGAGCTCTATTCAGCTAGGATTGACATTCCATCATTTTCCATTCATGGCAGAAACCAATTGTTTCATTTTCATTGATTCTAGATAACTCTTGATGTAATTCTCCTTGAGTCTAGAAATTGATTGTTTGGATCTTCATTCAGAGTGCAAAGTCATTGTTCACCTCATTCCATTGGAAAGTTTCATCTTAGTCTTGACAACTTAGTCTTGACAGATCTCATCCTAAAACATCCCCACCCCTCAATTTTTGCCCTTCCCCTGTTCCAAATAGTCCCACATTGGAATCACTTCTTCCTGAAACAGTAGCAAAACCACACACCAAATTTAATCCAAATCGCAATCATCATTTCTTGAGATATCTTGATGACAGACAAACAAACATAGGCAAAAACATGTCCTCACCCCCATTTTCACCCTTCCTCTGTTCCAATATGTCTAGAATATTAGATATTTCTTTCTTAAACAGTAACAATATCACACACCAAATTTGATTCAAATCGAAAAATTAGTTCTTGAGATATCTTAATGACAGACAAACAAACATAGGCAAAAACATGTCCCCACCCCCATTTTCACCCTTCCTCTGTTCCAATATGTCTAGAATATTAATTACTTCTTTCGTAAGCAGTAACAAAACCACACACCAAATTTAATCCAAATCCAATTATATGTTCTTGAGATATCTTAATGACAGACAAACAGGGTAGAAACATTTCCACACCCCCAGTTTTCACCCTTACCTTTTTTCAATATGTCTCAAATTTTAATCACTTCTTCCTTAAGCAGTAACAAAACCACACACCAACTTTAAAAATCCATTTATCAGTTCTTGAGATATCTTGATGACATACAAACAAACAGGTAAAAACATAACCTCCATCCAACTTCATTGGCAAAGGTAGTAACATCAAAGAAAACCCCAAAATTGCAAAACTTTTCAACCCTAAAGAGGTGTAGTGGTTAAGGAGTCAAGCTCATATTCGATAGGTAAGGGGTTTGATTCCAGTTGTGAGTGCTGCATTGTGTCCTTGAGCAGGACATTTTACTTGCTTCAGTCCACTCGGCTGTAAAATGAGTACCAGCACTGCTGGGGAGTTAATATGCGATGGACTGGCATCCTCCCGTTCAGGGGGAGTTGTGTACTCCCATCCGCTTGCGCCACAGAATCCGGGGATAAGCACCAGCTCTTGAGACTAATGGCCCGATGGATTTAGCTGTAGCTTTTTTCAACCCTAAAATCATTAATTTTCAATCATACATTCAAAATAAAATGAAAGATTTATGCAAATCCCATCAAATGTTATAAACATGCTACAAGTTATCCGGATTCTTATACCGCCTTTTATTGCGAAAAGTTGATCTCGTTACACATTTCTTTGATATTAAACGTTGATAGGATTAGCACAAAAATGGTTTACACTGGTAGTCACTCAATAAAACTAATCCTTTTATTGATCCTAATCCATCTATTCATTCCTTGAAAATGCGCTCGGGAGGCGGGGCCAAAGATGGGGCACCCGAAACGGCGATAATATCGCCGCATGGTAGAGTAAGGGTTAAGGCTACAGACTTGAATCAACAATGCCATATTGATATGAAATTTTCAATTTCTGAAATAAGTACAAAACTTGAAAAGTAAGTTGAAAAAGTTGTTTTCCTCCCCCGTAACGTCCTCCTAGTAGCCATAGGGCAATCCGTATCTGGTGCCCTCGCATACAATAAATTATTACAATTTTGTTCATCCCAAAAAAATTAATAAATTAGAAGCAAAATGACAAAAATAAATTTTTAGTACTATTAATTCAAGTTTGGGATTTTTATTTCCAGTATTCAAACACAAACTTGGCAGTATAATTTTTAGTTCATTAACGAGCCTGGTATGGTGAATGTATTAATCCGAGATTTGCCATTACGGCTCACAAAGTTGCATTTCTCACGGAGGACATGGATAAATTTTGTTTCATTAACAATGAGAAGGCTTTGCATGTATTCACTGTACCTCAAAATATGTTTTTTGTATCTATGCATTACTGTGCAGTGCCAACGATTGTTACCGGACTGACCTTGAGGTCACTGAAAGTGTGAAGTTGTGTATAAATGTGTGTAGATGCTGTGGGATCCAAATACGCGATTATGGTTGAAGAAACCCTTTACTGAAACCCCTGTGGGTCTGACTTCCAAGGTCCATATCCATCTGCAAATTAACAAACTTAAAAATTTAATGAGTTTGTATTTACCTACTGCCAGTGCCAGTACTACTGTAAGGTAGGCTTACTGATTTTTTTTCGCTTTTGTCCATCACTAATTATTTTCACGGTACTTGGGATGGGATGCATGGAATGTAGCTAGCTTGTGCTCATGAGGAAGGCGCTAGGCCCAGGCTAGCACTCATTAACATAACCCGTCAAATACACACAAGAAATTTCCGCCTATATCCCTTAATTATCAAATCACAATACACATCACCCAACCACTGATCGGTGTAAAAGTAAATTCTACCCCTAGTAAATTTTGGCCTCCTGGCTCTTATTTCCTAGAAATGTGGGCCCTAGACAATTAAGCCGTAGCCATCCAGTAAATTTGTTCCCCTCATAGTAAAACTACGCTAGGAAATTTGGGCCCGCCCCTTCTTTCCTATGAAATATGGAGACAACAACTTTAATTCTTTCCAATCTACCTATTCCTAAAGTTGGCCCAGAAGAATTTGCGTTAAAGGTTAGAAACACACAAGTCATGAATCAAACCACGGTAGCGATGCAAAGAAATCAAAATTCATACGCAACGATGTCCTTTGGCCTATCGTTGAAAGTATCCCAGCTTTTAAGAGTTCTAATGTGCAGTGAAAACATTAAAGAAATTCTCATTTCACATCAATTGTGATAAAATTACAGATTAATTCGTGTCTTTTATTATTTACTTCAAAGAGTAACAAATATTTCAAAACTAATAATTGTATTTACGGACGGATTAAATGTTTGCCTGGGTATTGTTATTGTTTTTACGACCGGATTACTAGGGAGTTGTTGCTGGATTACGAATCACAAAATCAGCACGTGTTGTCATAAATTAATGCGGTAATAGCCTGCTCATGCTCAAAACTCGGTAATATTCTCACGCCGTGTGATCTGTCATCCCCACTTGCGGAAGTCACACGTGGTCGCTATAGCGTCTCTAACATGAGTACTTACGGACAACAAACAATCATTCTCGGTTTTGGGGAAAAACTTCAAACACTTGAATATTTATTGCTATATAACAGCCCCATTAGTGCTGATTTGGGTGAAAATACATTGGCTAAATCATTCAAAAGCTATGCCAAGTGCACTAAATTATACTGTGCAGCAAATTAGACCGCATCACTGCTCTAAACGCATTTTGGCAGTGACACAGAAGATTTATGTCAAAATGCTAAAGATTAATGCTACTTCTGCTGGTTTTTCAATATCAGGACAATTTAACAAATTGCTGTTTTCAAGTCTAAACATGACTGAATTTTTTTCAAAGCTCAAATTTTGTTGAATTTTAATTTTTATTTAAAAACTCTTACATTCCTGGTCATGAAACTCTTAAAAATTGCAAAAAGAATTCTTTAACAATGCATTACTTAAAAAGAATGTTTAGAAATTTTCTACTTAGAAAGTTAGGTTCAAAATTTGGGAAAGTATGAAGCTTTTCTGGAAGCCATGTTAGACTTACAACAGCAGTTTGTTTGCAGCCACCATCACATTCATTGAGATAACCTAATGACTTAATAACAGTCAATATATGTATGAAAGGGTATTTTCACCTCAAATTTCAGATTTATTTATGATCAGCATGATTTGATGATAATTTTGATAATAAAAAATGCCTAGAATTACATTTTAAAAGCCTAAAAAAAGGTCTCAAATTTTCCCTGATTGAAAAGGTTTTAAATAATTTTTGCAGAGAATAGATTGTTAACAAATTTTTGACCAGAGATGCAACAGTTTTTCAATAAGAATCAAAATTCTACAAAATTGGAGGTTTTTCCTATGCATTGCAGCCTAACACTAATGACCCCTATGGCAGCCATTTCAAGTGTGGCCTATATCCTCCACCTTACAGTATATCTTGGTAATACTGCTAGTAATTGGCAAAATAGAGGGCATCATAAAACATAATGTATTCAGTCCTTAGTGCCCATTAATAGATAGCTAAAATTGAGGGAAACAAGCATAAAGCAGAATTTTTTTGTTGACCTTGATCTTTATTGAATATAGCTCGATACCCAGGTGGGTTTCAATGAGTCAGGTGTGTGTGCCCAATGGAAGTATCAGTCTTATTACCTCTGCCAACGAAGTTGGACAGAGGTTATGTTTTCACTCTGTTTGTCATCAAGATATCTCAATAACTGATGATTGGATTTTAATTAAATTTGGTTTGTGGTTGTGTTAGAAAGAAGTGATTAAAATATGGGACTAATTGTAACAAGAGAAGGGCAGAAATGGAAGGGTGGGGATTTTTTAAGATCAGATCTGTCAAGATTTAGTTGAAGCTTTCCAATGGAATGTACTGAACAATGAATTCATGCTCTGAATCAAAATCCACACAATCCATTATCTGGACTTGAGTGGTTTGGTATCACACAAAATCAAAACAACTGGATTTTGGCATGCAAGGAAAATGATGGAATGTGAATCTTGTCTGAAAGGAACTCAAACAATGAATGATTAGCCTGAATAAAACTGAAAACAATGATATGGCCCTGGCAGAAATCAGTCAAAAGGTAGATAACCTTGAAGTGTTTAAAATGTAAATAGGCAATACTGAATAAAAGTGATGAAGAGATTATGTGGGGATAAAATTCAGTGGGTCTAAGCTTCCTTAGGTGGAAGGGGGAGGGGGACTTGACAAAGTATTAGGCATATTGGAATTGCAAAACAGGCAGAGGTATGCACTCTATAGAGTGCTAATATTCTAGTTGAAAATGAGTTTAAACTCTAGGTTTGAAAGCTTTGGGATCTTCTGTGTTGAAATATCTTGTGGTAGACTGTTCCTGTCATTGAGAGTTCTTGGTAAAAAAGAGTATTTAAAACAAGTCTTTATTGGCATAGACTTGAATACTCTGAAAACATATGATGGTCATTGACGTCCATTTGATATTCATTGGCTGACCATTGCTGTACTTGACTAACTGTAATCGTTCTGCATCCCAGCTTTGATTGTACACTATTGACCCACCTTTCCTTACAATTTACAGGTGTATTATACCATTAAACCAAATGAACAACCTCTCCCGTGTCGACAACTTTCACATTACCCGTCTTAGAATAGGTCACACCCACCTTTTTCACTCCTACCTCCTTATTGGTTCCCCCAACCCCTCTGCAACAATTGCCATTGCACCCTCACAGTCCATCATGTTCTCCTTGCTTGTCCCCTGTACAACCTTCCCAGAGCTTCCCTCACTCCCCACAACTCAATAGCTGAGCTCTTCCAGAAAAACCCTCCCGATAAAATTATCTCCTTCATCATTCTTCCCTCTACAACCATATTTAGTCCTCCTCTCCCAGCCCCTTCTCTCTACTTTGTTTTTTTCACCCATGCACCTCCTCTCTTGATCCCAGCTTTCTGGCTTTTAGTTCTCATGTTTCTCTCAATCTCCCCCTGTTTTCTTTCCTTCCTACCTCTGGAATGATTTAACCTCTCAGGCACACTTTGACCTTCGCTGTCGTGGTACCATTAAGCCCTCATTAATTAAACAGAACCATGGATTTCTCTATTTGACTTTTATAGATGGAAGTACCTAGCGCTACCGCATTGTGAAGTTATAGCTGTATTCAGCAGAGACGCACCATGAACATCACTAGAGGTAGTCTGGATGGCATCACCAGATCCACAACTTCTTTGCGACAGAGACCTGGAAGTCGAGTTTCCCTCCAGAGTAGCATTTCATCACCGATACCAAGAGGGGAATTACATCCTTCTGGCTCCCTGGAGATCCTCCCGCCTGAAATTGAGGACACATATCAGGTATATATAACCTGGATGTCATTTTCCCCCTTTATGGAAGGTGATACTTTTTATTTTGTTTGGTGATATTTTTATTTCTTTTTGTGAAATACATGCATCCATAAGCATGCTAAATTTAAAAACTAATAAGGGAATTAAATTAAGTCCTTAGCATTTTTTCAACATTTCTTAGTATTTATATAATCTTATTTATACACTGTACATTCTGATCTTTAAAGGAATATTCCCATGGAATTTCATTTTTGGTTCCGATGCGATAGCATAAGGAACCTACGCGATCATAATGGTGTGTGTATGGATGTGTGTGTATGTTTGTGATGGCCAGCTCGTAAACGTGATATCTCAAGAACGATACCTTAAATTCATATCATATATGGTACACAGATAGCCCATGGTCTGTAGATGTGCCCTATTGTTTTTGATGGTGATGTCATGTATATCAACGAGTAGGCGGGGCTCATTGTAAAAATATTGAAATGTTCATACATGTATATTAACAGCATGTCTGTTTTGTTTCATATTTGGTGTAATTATGATGTCAACTAGTGTGTACATGTTTATGATGTAAAAACGTTGAATTTCATTAATATGCATAGAGAACGGGGCTTAATATGATTAAGCTGAAAAAAGCTTGTAAACACAATATCTTAAGAACAGTAAGCTGGATTCATGTCATATTTGGTAAAGAGATAGCCCATAGTCATTGGATGTGCCTTATTGGTTTTGGTGGTGGTATCATGCATATTAATGATTAGCTGGGGCTTAATGTGAAAATCTTGAAATGTTCATATTTTAACAACCGCATGTTTGTTTTGTTTCATATTTGGGATAATTGTTATGTTAGCTGGTGTGTACATGTTCATGATGTAAAAATATTGAATTTTATTAATATACATAGTGGGCAGGGCTTGATATGATTTAGCTGAAAATAACATGGTAAAGATATGGTATCTCAAAAAATGTACATTGGATTCAGTTCACATTTGGTACACAGATAACCTATGGTCTGTAGATGTGTCCTATTGTTTTTGTGGTGATATCATGCATAGATTGGAAAACATTGTAAATTTCATTCTACACTATTCTTAACAATTTTTAAACGAAAAAATAATCCCAATCATTTCGAAAATACAAAATTTATTTTCAAAGATATACATAAATAATAGTACAGAAGTGCTGTGATGACGACATAATGGTGACTTTGACCAAAACCAACAATCCCTTTTACACAAACAAAAGTATTTTAAATTCAATAACTTCTTGTAGAAATAAGATATTATCTTGTTTTTTCACCAATCTGTTTTGATTATTGTCCTCTCTCAGATATATTAAAATGAAATTCCATGGATAACAGTAGGGTGTGAAACATAGTTATAGTGAATTATTACAAAAACAAATTCTTGAAGATTATGAATAATACAATAAAAACATTTTTAATTTGCTCAACAGGATCAAGACCTTGCTCTGGAGGAATATTTAAGTACTGATGATGAGGAGTCAGATGCAGATCCCAGGAATGGTAGGTCATCTCAATTAACCTCTCTGAGTACGGAAATAGGCCACGCCCACCATAGCAACGCGGTAAATAGGTGGGGAAAACAAACTTCAAATCCATATCCGCAATTAATATGCTTGACCAATGCATTGACATTTAGATGTTCATGTGGCCTGCCGCAAGTTTTTATCCATTTATGGCACTTCTGATCTTTAAGAGGTTTTAGCAAAAGAAAAAACAGAATCACATTTGCTAAACTGTTCTGGGTAAGGGAAATCAGATTTACAAAGCCCGTAGCAGGCCCGTAGGTGCAATTTTTGTTCACCATCTTGTCGTCACCCAGTCTGTGTGCAGAAATTTGTTTGGTGCAGTATATTGCATTGACTGCATGAGCGTGTGCAACTAGCTAGATGCACTGTACCAGTACTGCGTAGGATTTTTGCCCCACGTGGTTACACAGATTTTGTTGCTAGGCAAATTTGTGTGGTGGTTGGTTGAAAAAGCTGTCAGTCAACTAACTTAGAGGGGTTAATTGGTAGATCACAGGTAGGTTGCTGGTTCCTTTCCTGGCCAGGTCATACCAAAGATTTGATAGAAATAGAACCTGCTGCCCTCTTGCTTGGTCATCAGCATAATGGATCTGAGCAGGGCAAGGATACCAGTCAGATTGATGTAACAACAGCTGTACAGCTTTTGCTATTCATTCCAACACTGCTCCATGCATGTACGAGAGAGCATAAAAGATGTAGCTGTGATTTTATGTAAGATGCTTCTTTGAAATTAAAAGCTAAACAAAGATAAAAGAAGTAGGGTCTGAAAATATTGCTGTTTTTTATGTTCATCAGGCTGGTGATTATCCCTTTTTGCTTCTGATGCTAATAGCATAAGGAACCTATGCAGTCATGCTGGCATGTGTATGTATGTATGTACAGTATGTGCATCTGTGACAGCAAGTTCGTAAGCGCGATATCTCAAAAATGATACACCAAATTCATGTCATATTTGAAAGACAGATAGCCCATGGTCCATAGATGTGCCCTATTGTTTTTGGTGGCGATGTCATGCGTAATAAGGAGTAGGCGGGGCATCATGTACATATCTTGAAATGCTCATTTTTAAAACCATCTTTGCTTTGTTTCATATTGGGTGTAATTATGCTGTTAGCTAATGTGTACATGTTGATGGTACAAAAATGTTAAATTTCATTAATATGCATAGTGGGTTAGGCTTAATATGATTTTGTTGAAAAGAGCTTGTAAGCACAGTACTGTATCTCAAAGAACGGTAAACTCGATTCGTATCATATTTGGTATACAGATAGCCTATGATCTGTAGATAATGTGAAAAGCTTGAAATGCTCATATTTTAACAAACACTTGTCTGATATGTTTCATGTTTAGTATAATTATGTTGTTAGGTAGTGTGTATGTGTTCATTGTATAAAACCATTGAATTTCATTAATATGCGTAGTAGGCGGGGCTTAATATGGTTTTGCTAAAAAGACCTTATAAACATGGTATATCTCAAAAAGGACAAACATTCACATCATGTGCTGTACACAGATAACTCCTAGTCTGTAGATGTGCCCTATTGCTTTTGGTGTTGATGTCATGCATATTAATGAGTAGGCTGGGCTTAATGTAAAAATCTTGAAATGCTCATATTTTAACAATCATATGTCTATTTTGTGTCACGTTTTGTAGAAGTATGATCTTAGCTACTGTAGTTTGTACATATTCATTTTATATAAAATGAAATAAAAACCATTGAATTTTATTAGTATGTATAGAAGGCGGGGCTTAATATGATTGAGCTTGTAAACACGGTATCTTAAGAACGATTCATGTCTGGTCAAATATTTCATGATATGCAATGACATAACAGCTAATACAAAATCAGTTAGCATGTAAAACAGCATCGGAACCACAGAATCTTTTGGTTCTGGTTTTCTTTGGCATGAGCAGACCAGAACACATGACTCCCCGGACAGGAGGTTAATCTATCACAGTTGAACTTCCCAGCATTGCTGGTACTCGTAGTCATTGTGACAGGATTCGAGACTGGAGTCGAGCCTGTTACCTTTCACATGGTAGCTTAAAGCAATATTTCCATGATTTTGTGTAAAATTTTATTTAAAAGAGCATACTTCTAGAGCCAATTTGGTACAAAAATCAGGTTGATATTATATTCTGTTCAGGAGATATGGATTTTTAAGATTTCTCAATTGCATTTTAAAGTTTTTGTATAGTATAATGAATTGTGTTTGATGATGTCATAGAGGCAATTCCATTGCAAATGTTTATGTATTTCTTTGATAGTTAATTGGTTGTTTCTGTATGATTAGAAACAATTTTCCAAATGTTATTGAAGCAGGGTATATTTGGCAATGTATATAATTACCTAAGTTTCTTCAATTGATCATTCTAGCAGGTTTTACTAATAAGAAAAGGATGATAGATTTTAATAAAATACATCAACTTTGTGGGAGAATGTGTTGCTGTGATGTCATACTGAGCCTTTTCCTATTCGTTTATTGACATTTTATATGAGCCTTAAAATCTGAATATCTCCTGGTAGGAATAACATATCAGCATGATTTTTGTACTAAATTGTTTGTAAAATGTATATCTTTGCTATGAATGGTTATGATAAAACATGGGAATATCTCTTTAACCACTTTGCCACTGCACCTATTTTGCTAGTTTGATAATCATTTGAAAATTTAGGTGAAAGATGAGTGAAAGACTCAAAATAGATGTTGGGTGTTTGATGTTGTTAAGCCAGATAATGAAAACACAATTATTAGTTAAATGAGGAAATTTGGTTTAATCCCCCCTCCTCTCTCCCCCAATTGGTTTATTCTTGGGAAGACTGCTAAACACAGTTTTGGCTAAATAAAAAAATCTATAACTAAAAGTATAACGTTTATGTTTCGGTGTATAGATGAGATGAGATAATTATTTCTGAATAGTCACTCCTGCTTATTTTCTTATACATGTGAATGATATAAAAGAGGCAAACCTTTTAAACGCTGATCCCATTTTCTCCCACAGTCTACGAAAAATTGCAGACATCCATCCTGAAGCTAAGTAGTCCGTTCAGGGCATCATCCCAGCAAGAAACATCCTATGAACTTGACATCCACAGCGAAGCCACCGATGAGTTGTCTAACGAGGATGATGATAATGAGGAGAGGGAGCAGAAGCAGGATGCGACAGTCACAGACGAAGCCACTGAGCGGACGAAAGACGCGGAAGAGGAGGATGACCTCAGTGACATCACAGATCCAGCACTCAAGAAAGCCATAAGAAAGATGAGGAAACTAGATAAGATTTTAGCCAAAAAGTTGGCGCGGGAGAAAGAGGTGAAGAGGCAGCGGTTGGTGATGCATAAGCAATACCAGGATGAGTTGGAAAGAATCAAGCAAGGCTTGGACAGGAATGAAACGAAAGATGAAACGGAGAATACATCCAGGTTCCTTGCACTCGTTCCTCCGCCTAATCATTCAGAGGGTAAGGGTTACAGTTATAATTTGTCTTGTATTGTTTGATATATCTCAAACAAGGTTAATGATACATGGACAGCGGGAGATTTTATATTCACTTGAAAGAGCTTTAAATTATGTATAGATTAGTCTTTAGATTACAATTAGTGACACCTGTAATTTCCCAAATTTACAATTAAATTTGCATAATTTATTATAAAAAGGCTCTAAAATTTAAAATGTTGTAAAATGATCAATTTGTAACTAATGTAGATGAAATCTTTTGCTATTTTAATGGCTTCTAGCATATTTTCATGATTTTTCAGCATATTTTCATGGTTTATAACATATTTTCATGGTTTATAACATATTTTCATGGTTTATAGCATATTTTCATGGTTTTCATAGCATATTTTCATGGCTTTATAGCATAATTTCATGATTGGTAGCAATTTTCATGGTTGCACATATTTTCATGGTTGATAGCATATTTTCATGGTTTATGGCATAATTTCATTGTTTATGGCATATTTTCATGGTTTATAGCATATTTGTATGGTTTATGGCATATTTTCAGGGTTTATGGCATATTTTCATGGTTTATAGCATATTTTCATGGTTTATGGCATATTTTCATGGTTTATAGCATATTTTTATGGTTTATGGCATATTTTCATGGAACTTGCATATTTTCATGGTTTATGGCATATTTTCTTGGTTTATAGCATATTTTCATGGTTTATTGCATATTTTCATGGTTTATAGCATATTTTCATGGTTTATAGCATATTTTCATGGTTTATAGCATACTTTCATGGTTTCTAGCCTATTGTCATGGTTTCTAGCCTATTTTCATTGTTTATAGCCTATTTTCATGGTTTATAGCCTATTTTCATGGTTTATAGCCTATTTTCATGGTTTATAGCCTATTTTCATGGTTTATAGCTTAGTTTCATGGTTTATAGCATGTTTTTATGGTTTATAGCCTATTTTCAGGGTTTATGGCATATTTTCAGGGTTTATGGCATATTTTAAGGGTTTATGGCATATTTTCAGGGTCTATAGCACATTTTCATGGTTTATAGCCTATTTTCATGGTTTATAGCATGTTTTCATGGTTTATAGCCTGTTTTCATGGTTTATAGCCTATTTTCAGGGTTTATGGCATATTTTCAGGGTTTATAGCATATTTTCAGGGTTTATGGCATATTTTCAGGGTTTATAGCATATTTTTAGGGTTTATAGCATATTTTCAAGGTTTATAGCATATTTTCAGGGCTTATAGCATAGTTTCATGTTTTATAGCATATTTTTTTCCAATTAAGCTCAAGTTGTTGCTACCTGTCCATAGATCTTTAAGCTTTCTTAGGTGCAAAACCAGTGCTCTGGGAAAAGCACTAAAGAGTCTAAAACACTAGGATTTGCCTGTACTATTGCCTGTACTTTCCTTATTCTACAATGCTTATTCCTTACAAAAAGCAGCAGTGACAAAGATAGCTGTTTGAGCTATCAAACTGCAGGCAAGATTCGGACCAAGGGGTACTATTAGCCATGTATTTTTCTTAGGTTATTTTTTGTGAGAATGCATGTATTTCAGTTGCAGGCACTGAATGGGTTTAAAATGTTGGTCAGACGTAGCCACAGAGCATTTTAGTGGTATGCGCAGGAAAGGAAGGGGGAGGGAGGAGGGGGCGCAGAGGGCAAATACCTTCAATTTTAGATTGAAAATCTCTCTTCTAGATTAAAAATTGTTTGAGTGTTTCACTTGCTAATGATTTTTTCAGTTTGATTCTTTTTCAAAAATAATATTGTAACAAGGAAGTGACAAGTTACATAAAAATGAGTTAAAAAAAAATGTTTAAGAGAGTAATTTAACATTGTAGTTCTGTCTGTGTCTGCTTAAAGCATATTGTCATATCTTCATGCAGGGCTAGACACAGACGATGATATCAGGTTTATAACGACCCCGGTGTTTCAGACCCAGTTGCCTGATGGAGGAGATAGCACGGATAGAAGGAGTCAGCGAATGGATGCCAACAACATCACCCCACGGTCAGATGCAACCTCTGCTACCAAAGGTAACAATCAAGTTTAAAAGGTCTGTGGATGTCTAGAGTTTAATAGCCAATCCAAAAAAGCGTTAAATTCTGAGATAAGTAGTCTTCACAGTTTGAATATAGCATTCTTAGTTTTCAAGCTTATGACTAATCAAAGTTTAAGGAATTTGAATTATTTAAATTTCTTTCCTAGATGTCAGTCTTGTTTTAGTCTATCAGTCTTTTAGAAATGTCTTATGTATACCTTGGATATTTATGATAATGCTTATACTTCATTTGTTTCCTAATAGTGTTATTATTATTGTTTTATTATGCTAAGTACCTTTCTTCAAGTTGACAACATGTGTTGTTTTATTATGTTAAGTACCTTTCTTCACTTTGACAACTTGTGTTGTTTTATTATGTTAAGTACCTTTCTTCACTTTGACAACATGTGTTGTTTTATTAGGTTAAGTACCTTTCTTCACTTTGACAACATGTGTTGTTTTATTACGTTAAGTACCTTTCTTCACTTTGACAACATATGTTGTTTTATTGCATTAAGTACCTTTCTTCACTTTGACAACAAGTGTTGTTTTATTATGTTAAGTACCTTTCTTTACTTTGACAACATATGTTGTTTTATTAGGTTAAGTACCTTTCTTCATTTTGACAACATGTGTTGTTTTATTATGTTAAGTATCTTTCTTCACTTTGACAACATGTGTTGTTTTATTACGTTAAGTACCTTTCTTCACTTTGACAACATGTGTTGTTTTATTACGTTAAGTACCTTTCTTCACTTTGACAACATGTGTTGTTTTATTATGTTAAGTACCTTTCTTCACTTTGACAACATGTGTTGTTTTATAACGTTAAGTACCTTTCTTCACTTTGACAACATGTGTTGTTTTATTACGTTAAGTACCTTTATTCACTTTGACAACATGAGTTGTTTTATTATGTTAAGTACCTTTCTTCACTTTGACAACATGTGTTGTTTTATTACGTGAAGTACCTTTCTTCACTTTGACAACATATGTTGTTTTATTGCTTTAAGTACCTTTATTCACTTTGACAACATGTGTTGTTTTATTACGTTGGGTACCTTTCTTCACTTTGACAACATGTGTTGTTTGGTTAGGTTAAGTACCTTTCTTTACTTTGACAACATGTGTTGTTTTATTATGTTAAGTACCTTTATTCACTTTGACAACATATTCACCCCATGTGATCGTAAATTAATATTGTCTGTATGATATTGTAAATGTGACAAGGGTTTGATGGCCTAGAGCACCAATTAAATTAATGTATGAATGAGTCTTTTAGAATGGGGAAGAATCTTTTCCTGCAAGAATTTGTTTGTGGGCATGGCAATGACTCAATTGTGCTTAGAATTTGCTGCACCCTTCTAATGATTCATTGGTAGGCAATTAAGAAATAAAGGATTTACATCAAAAAAATATGAAGGTGGCCAGGTCATACATCATCACAAATTTGCATAACATTTTCTAAATGGTCTTTCTGGTGTTCATTACCACCAAAATATATTTTTGTTGTATTCAGGAATGGCAACCCTGTAACTTTCAGAAACATTACATGTTAGGTTCCTGGTTACAATATTTGACATCATCACTTCAAGTAGTTTCTTACTTACAGTACCTCTTTATGCATAAGATTTTTTTATTCAAAGTCTTCCTTTTTGATGTTTTTTTGTGCTTTCTATGTCACAAGTAACTCTGATTTCAGCAAAGTTATTTCAAGTTAAAGTACAAGATTTTGATTTTTGATGGAAAGGTTGATAAAAAAAAATGATTAATCACAATTTGATTATTAGTAAATGTTAAGTGCATTTGTGACTATTAAATGTGTACTCAACTGTTACAGCTCTCTTAAGAAACAAAGCTTGCTTCAGTTGAATTCAGTGCACACAACACATAGAGCAGTGTAATTTGATTATGCCCTCATCTTCAAAGTTAATGAAAAATTTATTTGAGTATGTAATTAGGAATTCTTGTGATACTTACATCTGTCTTTTATTTCAAATGCAAATCAAATTTTTTTCTTCATTATTCATATATTTTTCACAGATTCTGATACAAGTTCCACTTCAAAGAGATCCAGCAGGAGAAAGCCAAAGTTGAATAGGGGGCAGAACAGGAATGGACAAGATGGGGATGCAGATGACATGGACTTCATCCAGAGAAATATCCAGGTAATTTTTAAAAGGGGAAAAAAAAATATGAATTGTGAACATTGTGTTCCTTTAAGTCCTATATTGTGAATATATTAGGGTGGTTATATAGAGAGTCGCAAACAGTACTGCTTATAACATGCGGGATTAAACCAGGGTGGTACATTCTCTTAGATATCACCTTGGTGGGGAAGCCCTGTATCATCGCAGACTACCATCACCAAGATCAGGAGCTTTCTTTTAATTTTGGGGATACAGACTTCATTCAGAGAAATCTCCATGTAATTTTAAAGGACATAAAAGTGAATTTGAAAAAAATTGCCATTTTGTTCCTTTCAAAGTCCTATATTGTGAATATATCAGTGCCGTTATATGGAGAGTCACAAACATTGATAGCTGTTTTACTGGAAGCCAATGAAGTGATTGAAGCACTGATGGTATGTGATCATATAACAGGTTATGAGCCGGGTGGCAGAGTTCTGAACAGTAGAGTTTTTTAAGTTGAGAGTCAGGGAGGCCAAACAGAAGAGAGTTACAATAGTCAAGTCTGGGCCTAATGCAGGAACCTACCAACCTAGTAGTTATTTCACCAGGTAAAAAATTTATTTGGCATGTTGCGTAGAACGTAAAAAGATAATTAAAAAACGGCATTGACATGTTCTTTCATGTCAAGAAGAGAAGGTAGAGATACCTTGTTTTAAAAAATATCTTGATGCATGTAATGATGAGCAATAAAAGCCAATGACCAAACAATAATCTGATTGCTTTGTATATTGGTTATAGTATTTAATAAGTTTGTTTTTTTAAATATTAAAAATACAAAAAATCTTCATTATTTCTTTATATCAAAAAGTTGATTGGTAAGCCTGTGAAGGATGCACTTGATATAATGTCATCAGCCAATCAGGTGAGATGTCTGTGTCCCAGCATTCTATTTTATTGGTTCGCTCCCTGCTGTTTTGTCAAGGCAATAAAATTAGTGGTACAGTATGTGGTTTATGGCATCTTTTTATTGCAGTTGTTGCAAGGTTCAGCGTGTTTGTCCTTTTGCATTCCCGAAAGTTGTCGCCTGTTGTTTTTAATACTCTGCATTATTCATCATATATATAGCAGTTATGTCTTTATGCAGTTAAGATTTGTTTACGATTTCTTTTGTTTTTTGTTAAATGTTTTGGAATTTTCCTCTTTGAAATACTGTTTACCTTTACTGCTCTCCTCTCCTGACTGTGAAGATTGAGGCTTCAGGGAGTAGCTTCTTCTATTTCTTCCTGTCTCTTGCAAATTCTGTTGCCTCCCTCCAAGTATCCCACCCAAGCTCCTTCCTCTCTTTTCTCAACTGTCCTTCTCCAAGTTGTTTTTGGTATTCTTCTTTTCCTGCTTCCCTGTGGGACCCACGACAATGCGATTTTTGCATAATAATCATTTTCTCTCCTTAGCACATGCCCAAACCATCTCCATCCTCTTGTATAAATTGTCTTACTAAAATGGTATTGTCTGTGTTCTTTCATATAATTCATCATTGCTGATCTTCATTGGCCATCTTATTTTCATGATTTTCCTTAGGCACTTTCTTTAAAATATGTCCAATTTATTTTCGTGTGATTTGTTGAACTTCCAGGTTTGAGAGCCATAAAGTAACACTGATATAACATTGGTGTGAAGAATTTTAAGTTTGGTTTTTCTCTTGTATATGTTTGAATTCCGTATTTTACTAAGTTGTTTGAATGTGGTCAGTGCTAAGGAGATTGTCCTTCTTATGTCATCTTTGGTGTTTCCATCTTCAGACAATGTTGTTCCCAGATATACAAACATCTACATCTTCTAGCTCATTATCAGATACAGTTATAGCTCTTCCGCTGTTATTGTTTATCCTCATTTGTCTTTGTCTTCTTTTCATTAATTTTCAGCCCAACATATGTTCCAATTTCATAAAGTCAAAATGTTTTCTTCTGTAGATTTTCCCTTGTGTTTGAAATTGAAGCAATATCATCATCATAATCCAGATCTTCTATTGTTGTGTACATGTTCCATCTGTTTCCAAGTCTATGGTTGTGTGTAGTTGCCTTCATAACACGTGCTAGGGTGAAGAGGAATCCTGACATTGCACATCCTTGCCTGTGTTGATAATGAACCAGTCTGATAATTTTCTATCAAAATCTACTGTGCTTATACTTTCTTCATACCAATCCTGTTTTATGTTAATGCACTTTTGTGGGATTCCTTATCTTTTTATTATTTTCTATGAAATATTTCTGTTAACACTGTTGAAAGCCTTTGTAAAATCAACAAAGTTTAGATACAGTGGTGCTCTCCATTCTATGCTCTGCTCTAATATGTCTCTTAATGTGAATATCTGTTCTGTTGTTCCCCTCCTACTTCTGAAACCGGCTTGTTCAACTCTCAATTAATCATCTACAGCATCCTTAATTCTATCAATAATTAACCTTTCAATAATTTTGCTCCCAGTCGGTAATAGTGAAATCCCTCTGAAATTGTTATATATTGTTTAATCACCTTTCTTGGGCACAATCACAATTATGTTTTTCTTCCATGTCTTCCTGTATTATCTAAATAAATAACCCTGTTAAAAACTCTTCTTGAGACTTCTCTACTGCCTTTTCACATTACAGTAGCTATGTCATCTATTCCAGCTGCTTTATTATGTTTCATTTTTTTGTTAACACTTTTCTCACTTCTTGGGTTGTAATTCTACTTTTATCTATCTGTAACTCTTCGTCATGAGTATCCAATAACTCATCTAGCTAATCATTTATTGCCTCTACCACTCAGCCATTGGTTGGTTTAACGTGGATTTACAATGATTCTTCCATCTATCCCTTATCTCATCTTCTCCTGTAATTAATTCTCCATCCCTGCTTCTTATTCCTGCACTTTTCTTTCTTCCTTCATAGCATAATTTCTTTGTAATCTTGTACAAGCTGTTCATGTCACCTCTTGATGCTGTTAATGTCACCTCTTGATGCTGTTAATGTCACCTCTTGATGCTGTTCATGTCACCTCTTGATGCTGTTTATGTCACCTCTTGATGCTGTTCATGTCAGCACTTGATGCTGTTCAAGTCACCTCTTGATGCTGTTCATGTCAGTTCTTGATGCTGTTCATGTCACCTCTTGATGCATTCATGTCACCTCTTGATGCTGTTTATGTCACCTCTTGATGCTGTTCATGTCACCTCTTGATGCTGTTTGTGTCACCCCTTGATGCTGTTCATGTCAGCTCTTGATGCTGTTCATGTCACCTCTTGATGCTGTTCATGTCACCTCTTGATGCTGTTCATGTCACCTCTTGATGCTGTTCATGTCACCTCTTGATGCTGTTCATGTCAGCTCTTGATGCTGTTCATGTCAGCTCTTGATGCTGTTCATGTCGCCTCTTGATGCTGTTCATGTCACCTCTTGATGCTGTTCATGTCAGTTCTTGATGCTGTTCATGTCACCTCTTGATGCAGTTCATGTCACCTCTTGATGCTGTTCATGTCACCTCTTGATGCTGTTCATGTCAGCTCTTGATGCTGTTTGTGTCACCTCTTGATGCTGTTCATGTCAGCTCTTGATGCTGGTCATGTCACCTCTTGATGCTGTTCATGTCACCTCTTGATGCTGTTCATGTCAGCTCTTGATGCTGTTCATGTCAGCTCTTGATGCTGTTTATGTCAGCTCTTGATGCTGTTCATGTCACCTCTTGATGCTGCTTATGTCACCTCTTGATGCTGTTCATGTCACCTCTTGATGCTTTTCATGTCACCTCTTGAAGCTGTTCATGTCACCTCTTGATGCTGCTCATGTCACCTCTTGATGCTGTTCATGTCACCTCTTGAAGCTGTTCATGTCACCTCTTGATGCTGTTTATGTCACCTCTTGATGCTGTTCATGTCACCTCTTGATGCTGTTCATGTCAGCTCTTGGTGCTCTTCATGTCAGCTCTTGATGCTGTTCATGTCAGCTCTTGATGCTGTTCATGTCAGCTCTTGATGCTGTTCATGTCACCTTTTGATGCTGTTCATGTCACCTGTTGATGCTGCTTCTTTCGCATCTTTTGCTGCATCGTCTACCATTCTTCGATTGTCTGCACGTACTCGCCTTCTCACCTCCTTATCCTCTTTCTTGTAATCACTTTGTATGGTCTGCCTGATACATACTGATTTAGCATCTTCTATTTGTTGTTTTAAAAGCTTTCTCTTTTCTATTGTACTGCAATTAGTAGTATATTCCCATATATGGTACATACCAACATTTCATTTCAAATGATATTTCTATTTGGGTTTACTTTGTGCTGCAGTACAATGTCATAAGACTGTCAATTTTCTGGCAGTGTCAATTTAAAAAAATCTGCTATTTAAGGACTTAGTTTTGGATTGTAAATGCGGGTAAGAGTTTTAAGACCAGCAAAAATGGGGCAGAGTGTGATCTCTCTGAAATTGCAAATCTTTGTGCTCTGTATTGACTGTTTTGTTTGCTGAATAATTTCTTAAATTTGTGCAATTTCTTGTGTTGAGATGTGATATTTGTTTTACTGCTTTGTGTAAAGAAAATGAGTTGATATATGGCAGCATTGATGTGTTGTAAGTTCAAATGGGCCACTGTAAGAGCTTTAAGTTGGAGGCAATGCATTTTTGGGTGGCTTAAGATGTAATTTCCTTTCAGTATATATATATATATATATATATATATATATATATATATATATATATATATATATATATATATATATATATATATATATATATATATATATATATATATATATATATATATATATATATATATATATATATATATATATATATATATATATATATATATATATATATATATATATATATATTTACATACATACATATATTTATATATATATATATTTCAAGTATGGTTGTGTTCTGTTTGTAGAAAAAGAGGATTAGCAAAACCTAGCAAAGTTCCTGCTTGTCCGTATTCAGCAGTAAACTTTTATTATTTTGTCTTATTTCATTTCTCACTTAATTTATGTAAAACTTATAACAGTAGTAAATTCAACTTAAATTCCATCAAGGCTTATAGAGCTAGTGCTTATACCATGTTTCAGTGGTGCTAAGCGAATGACTTCAACTTGACTCCCCTGGATGGGACACCAGTCCATTACGGGTTAACTCCCCTGCCAAAACTGGTCATTTTCACAGCTGAGTGAATTGGAGCAAATAGGAGATAAAGTGTCTTGCTCAGGGACATAGCACAGTGCCCTGGTTGAGATTTGATCTCGGTACCTTTTGAGTACGAAACCGACGCATTAACCACTGAGCTACTGCACTCCCAGTAAATTCAAGATGACCCCCAAAAAATAATACGTCTGTGTAAAGAGCAGTGCAGCTACTGTGCATACATCCATGTATATGCAATGAGATCTTCGTTTGATTCCCCTGCAGATATAAATACTTGCTTTGATTGTTAACTCCTTCATTACCTCTTAGCATCTATATTAAAGAACCACACAAATGTTATGTTGCAAACAGATGGGGGATCAAATTTATTAGTTTTTGATGTGTAGTACTCAATGGATAGCCCTCAAACTGTATCAGTGCATTTATATATCTTATTCACTGATGATATTTTGGTGATGTTGTTTACAGCTTGCGTGTGATGCTGGCAGCATGATCGCCATGACTGATGATGAAAAGAAGAGAGTAGAAGACTTGCTCAAGGATGTGGAGATGCTTGGAGAAGAACTAAATCCCGAGACGGTCAGTTCAAATCTTAAATAATCAATGTTTTTCTTGGAGCATCTGTGAATGATGTATACAAGAACAGGGAAGTTATACCCCATGTTTATGATATAATTTGGAGGGGGTTCGTGTTATTTCATATGACTGAGCTTGCAAGTGTCTAGTTTTGGCTACTATGAATTACTTCACTCTCTGAAATGATTGACTATTGCATATAATGGGGGTAGGGGAAGGGGGGTGGAAATTGGTTGGATCCTAACTTGCATGGTATACATTCAGGTGGGGTCTTATTCCAAAGCACAAAGTGGTATCACCACCACAAGTTGTGATATGTAAGATTTGTATGTAGTTCTATTTCAACGTCACACAAATCTTGACTTTGAAAGAAGTGCCAAATAAGAGATTTTTTGAGGTGTTTGGTATTGTATTGCTTGTTTATTAACCCTAATCTCCATCACATTTGCAAAAAGCCATTCATGGGTGATGCCCATCCTATTATTTCTTTAATTTAACCCTTAAATACCCAGACCAAGCGTGTCATGCTCAATTGGGGACAAACTTTTTCAAAAATATATTTCTTTGTCACAGCAGTGATCTTGGTATCATTTGAAAGAGCTTGAATAGTTCTTTCAGAAAATATAACTCTGATAGTGGTTATGTTAAAGAATTTTGTAAAAAAATGGATTGAAAAAGAGAGAATTAAAAAAAATGCACAAAATTTGACGAACTTTTTGTTTTCTTCAAACGCTTCCTTGCCATACTTCCAGACCTATCTTTTGCTTGAAAAGCCATGAAGAACTGTCAAAGACATCAAAGTATCCAATTCCGGTCGAATTTTGACTGCCCCTACCATCAATATTTTTTGGGGGCAAAATTTGTGCGAAGTTTGGTGATTTTTAGCCTAATTGAAACCAAAATTTTGAAAAAATCATAAGTTTTGATCACGATACACCTACTGTACACGAAAGGTATCATAAGAAAGGCCAAGCCATGTACTTTCCTTTGATATTAAAAACAGCAAGTACCCCATCTCTAATCACATCTAGATTTAAATAATAATAAAGCTTCCTGTTTCACAGTTAGTCACTTTGGTCTAGTGGCAAGTCTCTGTGCCCAGCACGAGGATGACTTGTGTTTGATTCCTGCACCAGACACGAGGCTTTTTATTTTTCCACTAGTAATTACAGCGGTGATTATTATTTTATTTTTTTCATTGTTTTTGCACGTTTTGCTTTGAGAAAAAATATTAAACTGATATCAATGGAAAGGAAATCTCACAAACAATGTAAATATGTAAAACAATTCTTATTTTTCTTTATTCACAAGGAAAAATACAAGCTAAAAAGAATTGGTCTAATTTGGCCTAAAATGTGCAAATTTGCATATTTTTGTCAATAATTTCTTCATTTTGACTTTTTTATTGAAAAGTTTATTGTCTTAACATTCATATAAACTAAACTTGTAGTGGTAGAAAATAAAAGGAAAGTTATGAAAAATAATTTTGAAAAAAACATTCCGATAATTTTTGTCACGTTTTCAACCCCAGGTCTTTAAATGTTAAGAGATAATATCAAGTAAGATTTGTTCTACTATCTCATCAGGAACTGACTGGTTTTGAGCTGCAGATGGCCCCTGGTATTGGTTATCAGCCCAGCAAGGATGAAAGCTCCGTCTTGGCAGATATAGATCAGAAACTCAAAGCTCTGATACCTTACCAAGAGTTTGAACAAATTTGCAGCACTCCATCAGTGGTAAGCTAATTATCATGAAAAACTTATTGTTTTTAGAGGACATACTATGATTTTACACACATCTATATTGTTGTTTTCTGTTTGTCATCAATATATTCCAAGATGTAAAATTAAAAGATTTTGACAAAAGTTTTTTGTATGTGGCTCTGCCCAAGAAAGTTATTCAAATGTGATGCTACATTAGGGGAAGGAGAGAAATGGAGAGTTAAGTGTGTTTGTGTTGACTTAGTGTAACAACTATACCATTGGAATGTGTGTCGGAAATTATGAAAGGAAATCAAAATAATGTTAAATTACTGTGTCTTGGTCCTACCCCAAAATCTATTGAATGGAAGAAGTTTGCTACACTGAACAGGAAATTGCATATTATTATAATCTTGTCCCAGATTTGGTAGTAGAATGCAATTTGAGAATCTCTGATATTTGAAATTTGGAAAAGAAATATAAAGAATCACATTAAAGAATTTTAGCTTGTATTCCTGTTAATATATAAATGTTGAAATATTTTACAAACTTTTATTTGTCCTAACTTAAGAACTGTAAGTGCTATTGTCACCATTTAAAGGCTGTTCTGCTCAGAATGTAATGCTCTTTTATCTCTACCTTATACCTTTAAAATCAGCTTGCTTTATGGTGTATGTGTCAATTGTTCCTATCCTTCTCATTTTATGATAGCATTCAGAGTCTCAGGCCAGTGCATTGTGGTCTCGAGAAGCATTCAAACTTGGTGAGAAAATTCTGCAGGATGGGAAAGATGCAAGAGACCAACAAGACAGGATGAGAAGAATAGAGGAGGAACTTGTTCAGCTCCAGACACAGGTGGAAAATGAGGTGGGCCATGTAACATATAGCACCTGTAGATTTCTTTAAAGCAATATTCCCATGAATTTTCATTTTCATATATATGATAGTGGATTGTTAAAAAAACAAATTGGTGAAAACACCATGTTGATGCCTTATTCCATTTGAGGAGTTATTGCAAACATTTCACCAGTGTGTTGAAATATGACCTTGCATTGAAAAGTGTGACTGTTAAAGAAACAAATTGGTGAATAATCATGGTGATATCTTATTCCATTATTAAAGTTATTCAGGGATTGCATTTCATAGAATTCAACAGAATGGTGAAAAGTGACTTTACTTTGTAAAATATGATGTCATAAAGGCAGATCGAAGACAAATATGTTTATATTTTTTTGTATTTCTATCAAACAAAGACAACGTTTTAATTTTTAACTTGTGTGTAAGGTATATGAGCAGATGGGCAAAGCATGTTCTTGTCAAATGCATGTTATGCCCAATCTCAATAATTAAACATTTAACTTCATCAATAATTAAGACAGAGGCGATTAATTTTCACATGCCGAAAAGTTTCTCTTTAAGCCTACCCACACCCGCCACCTGAGTTTATCCTGAAAACTCAGGTATGACAATTACCAACCCAACTTCCTGTTCAGCATATTGTGTTTTTACTCAAAGCAATGATTGTTTATCTGCCATTTCCATGCAAACCACAGCCAAGTAGCCCAAGGTTATTTGTGTGTATAAGATTACAGAAAGCCAGTGCTGAATAATCAAGGCACTTCTGTGATTGAAATCACTGATCCATGTTAGGTGTCAGGAGAATTTTTTTCAAACTGGTGATAAAATAGCTGTGTATCATATGCCTGAGATAATATGTGCATTAATTGTGAATGATTGACAGACCATTTGTTCTAAGGAAAGATATTGCTTCATGCAACAAAATACACAATCTGCCTAGATAAATAATAATAATGGTAAATGATAAAACGTAATATGACACCACACTGCACACTGTGAGGATTCCACTGTTAAAATCTTTAAAATTCAGTAACTCCTAAACGGAACAAGATATCAACATGGTTTTTACAGTAATTATAGTCCTCTATCATATACTGTGCATGAAAATGAAAATTTATGGGATATTTCTTTTAAGGAATGTGTGTCTGTTGCATTTATTATTGTATAATGGAAATATCTTTATGGTGATAAAACTAAAGAGAAAATGAAGAAATGACATACTGTCACATGTGAGATTGGTCAAGCTTAGAAAATCTTCCGTCATATTTCATAATTTTGCGGTGCTCTTTATCAAAAAAATAAATTAATAAATAAATATGACAAAATAGCAATGAGAAATTAATTGAGATACAACAAAATCTATGATGAGAAATTTGACGATACTATGTGAATATATTTTTATTTTATGAATGATAATTTGCAATCTGTACAATAATGAAAGTGGGTTGTTCCCTTCTGAAACGCCAAGTACCCTATCCACCTGCACGTGATGCTACTGACTAAAATCAACTTTCACCTCACAATACTGATGCTTTATGCAAAGCCATGAAGAAATTACAGGAGAGATTTTATCTATTAAGTATATTAAAAGAAAATCTGATGAACATTTGGATAAAAACTTTAATCTTTAAATTAGATTGATTAACAAAAGTGAAAATGTAAGAAATAGTATAATCAAGATATGTTTCTTCTTGTAGGTCTTTTTCTTGCTTATCTGTTTCATGCTAAGTGGCAGATAAGGCCTCCACACAATGCTCCACTCAGCCCAGCAGGCTGTAGCAATCGTAGTCTCACTCTAGGTCCTCCACCTTGCTTTATTTCTTTCTTTTAAAATGTTCTCCTCCATGTTGTTTTGGGTCTCTCTCTCTCTCTCTCCTGCCTTTACTGTCAGGTGCCCATGTGCGAGCAGTCACGCAGTGGTCCTTCTGTTCCCATGTGAGAGCAGTCATGCAGTGGTCGTTCTTTTCCCATGTGAGAGCAGTCATGCAGTGGTTGTTTTGTTCCCATGTGAAAGCAGTCATGCAGTGGTTGTTCTGTTCCATGTGAAAGCAGTCACGCAGTGGTTGTTCTGTTTCCATGTGAGAGCAGTCACGCAGTGGTCGTTCTTTTCCCATGTGAGAGCAGTCACGCAGTGGTCATTCTGCTCCCATGTGAGAGCAGTCACGCAGTGGTCGTTCTGTTCTTATGTGAGAGCAGTCACGCGGTGGTCGTTCTGTTCTCATAAGCGGTGGTCGTTCTGTTCCCATGAGAGTCACCCAGCGAGTCATTCTGTTCCCGGTGGTCTTTCTGGTCCCATGTGAGAGCAGTCAGTCATGGTCGTTCTGTTCCCATGTGGTCATGCAATGGTCGTTCTGTTCCCATGTGAGAGCAGTCACGCATGGTCGTTTTGTTCTCATGATGAGAGCAGTCACGCAGTGGTCGTTCTGTTCCCATGTGAGAGCAGTCATTCTGTTCCTATGTGAGAGCAGTCACGCAGTGGTCGTTCTGTTCCCATGTGAGAGCAGTCACGCAGTGGTCATTCTGTTCCCATGTGAGAGCAGTCACGCAGTGGTCATTCTCTTCCCTTGTGAGAGCAGTCATGCAGTGGTCATTCTGTTCCCATGTGAGACCAGTCACGTCGTTTCTGTTCCCATGTGAGAGCAGTCATGCAGTGGTGGTTTCTGTTCCCATGTGAGAGCAGTCACGCAGTGGTGTTCTGTTCCCATGTAGAGCAGTCAGTGGTTGTTCGCAGTGAGAGCAGTCACGCGGTGGTCGTTCTGTTCCCATATGAGAGCAGTCGCGTGAGAGCAGTCACGCAGTGGTCGTTTTGTTCCCATGTGAGAGCAGCTGCGCAGTGGTCGTTCTGTTTCCATGTGAGAGCAGTCACGCAGTGGTCGTTTTGTTTTCATGTGAGAACAGTCACACAGTGGTCGTTCTGTTCCCATGTGAGAGCAGTCATGCAGTGGTCGTTCTGTTCCCATGTGAGACCAGTCACGCAGTGGTCATTCTGTTCCCATGTGAGAGCAGTCACGCAGTGGTCGTTCTGCTCCCATGTGAGAGTAGCATGCAATGGTCGTTCTGTTCCCATGTGAGAGCAGTCACGCAATGGTCGTTCTGTTCCCATGTGAGAGCAGTCACGCAGTGGTCCTTCTGTTCCCATGTGAGAGCAGTCACGCAGTGGTCGTTCTGTTCCCATGTGAGAGCAGTCACGCAGTGGTCGTTCTGTTCCCATGTGAGAGCAGTCACGCAGTGGTCCTTCTGTTCCCATGTGAGAGCTGTCATGCAGTCATCGTTCTGTTCATGTCATAATTCATTACTTGACTCTAAACTCTGTAAAATCATATTTTTTAGCTCAAAAAATAATTAATGATTTTGTTTTTTTCCTTCACAGATCTCCAATCCGTCTCTCTCCAAAACTGAGCTTGACTATTTGTTTCGACAATGTGATGATGTTGATACCAGAGCTCAGTCAGCAATGTCATCTCCAAGAACACCAAAACAAACTAATATTTCATATTTGAATCAAATATCACCAGATCTGATCAAAATGCTTCAGGTTTGAGGGATTTTTCTGCTGATGAAGACTTTTCCAATCATGGTTCTTCGAGAAACACTAGTAGAAATGACAATTTATCTCAACGTGATAGATATTCAGAAAAATTATCTGAGGACAGTTTAAGGAAATTGTTAGTGGATGCTAAGGAGAGGTTGGGCATTGTTGACAATCTTGAAGATAGCAGAGATTTGGGGGATTTTGAGACTGCCACGGATTTAGAAACAGACGTTACAGGATCCAGAAGTGCGCAAGAAAACCTAGGTAACCTGTCATGTAAGTATTGTGTTTACAGTTAAACGCAAGGTGATATGTCATTTCTGACAAACTTCAAGTTGTCATTTGTGTATATTCTATTTATTTGTTGATTTGTTTGGTATAAATGTTTTTTTTTTTTGTCCCTGTTCTAAACACCCTAGGTCTTGGGGAACTTCCTCAGAGCATTTAACAAAACAAGCATGAACATTTCACAAAACATACAGAACATAGAATCATGTTGCATAAATTTTTATTCTGTATGTTGAATTTAGATATAAAATCATGTAATAGATAACATATATATATATAATAGAAATATGTATATATATATATATTAGATATATATATATGTATATATTATACTGAAATGATAAAAAATATATATTTAAATGCATTTTCATAACAAAGTGAGAATGTGAGAGCCACTGAAAGCAGACTGCCCTAATATTTTCAATGTTGTCTTTTGGTATATATTAGTTTTCTATGAATTTGTAGATGTCTGAATTTACTCCCTATAAAATTACTTATCTTTGCATTCTGGCATGTATAGGAATTGGCATGTATAGGAATTGGCATGTATAGGAATTGGTAAGTGGTAATCTCTGTATGTAGCCTTAAATTAAAAATTTCACTTGTATGTGTTAGTTACACAATGCTGTATTTAGAAATAGCTATTGTGTTTTGTCATTTTTGATTTTAATAAATTTTGTAGTCTATGGAAAATTTGAGTTATAATTATTTGTGGAAATGTCTCGGGTTTCAGAAGATATCATTTTGAAGGATTTTCCTCGGAATTGAATTTGTCTCATTTTTGTGGTGTTGTAGTATTTTGTACAGTTACTCCAATTTTGCATAGATATGTCACAAGGGTGTAGATGTGATTATAAACAAATTTTTTTTCTTTTCTAGTAAAATCGAGTAATGCCAAATATTTGTCCTACTAGTCAAATACTGTGACCTTTCTGTATCTCAATGGATATTTGTATTTTAGGGAAGGCTCACAATTCCAACTGCCCAGGTAGGGCCAGTGATGTCATGCTTTAGTGCACATATACTATACACTTTTGTGTATATTGAATATCAATGGTCATGTCTGGGCAGTTGGAATTGTAAGCCTTCCCTTATCAGTCGCTCTTTTCCAGCATAGCGTATTTGTACTGCCTTTTTTTTGTCATGTAGGTGGTGGTTTTGTGGTAAGTTTTGCAAAAGATGTATTAAACCTATACTGTACCTCATCTACGTTTTTCAATTTGCTGAACTATTGTTTGTTTATACACTCTTTATATGCAATGCTTGTATTTTAAACATTTTTTTCTTCGTCTGATTTATTTGTCAAACATATCCCAAACTGAAATTTGTACAATGTAGAAAGTCAAGGATTTTAAGTTATTATCCACTCAAGGGGAGAAGATACGAGTCTTTATTTGTAGGTGTAGATGTCCATTCACTTTAATGACTAAAGTGTTTATGGACCTCTGCAGTCTAATAACTTATTAGGAATTTTAAATTTTTGGTAGAATAGTCTCCGATTTTCAAAAAAAAAAACTTTTTTAGTTTCCGAGTTTGTGCAATTCAATGTCTAGGTAGACCACTCAGATCTTTGTGTGATTCTTTAATTCTTAATAATTTGCTTTTTTTGGTGAAAAATTATTAAATAACCAGTTAAAATTTCCAGGAAAAAGTAAGTGTACCTCAAAAATGCATTTGCACAAGGGGCCAGGCATAACATGTCATATGCTGTCAGCATTTCTGATATTTCAGGAGACTTGTTTCAAACATCAACATACATCAAAATGGGTACTCTTCTTTTGGTATAGTTGTACTACTCTTCTTTTGGTATAGCTGTACTTGAAAAAAACATAGTAAGTTTAATGTTTTCTGTTCATCTGATAGCTTCTGGCACCCCAAGGACAGCATTGGTTTCTCACAGCATCATCCAGGAGCTGTTGAAGAATCCCAGGGCAACCCTCACGGAGGCTCAGAAACCTGCAATCATGGATGGAGGAGATGAGAGTGGAGACATCTCGGATGAAGGACAAGAAGAATTGTACGACGACGACAAAGAGGAGTATTGATCTGTTGCATTCAAGGACACATTAATTTGATGTGTTTGTAAGATTTGTACATATTTACATAAAATTGTATTGTGTTGGTTATATGGCTAGTTTAAATGGATTATGAAACTTTTTGTGAAGGAGACTTGCATTAGCGAACAAAAAATGTAGGGCTTACTTTTTATATTTGGAGCTCTTTTGTAACTTATGAACACCTCTTAGTCATCGGGGAAAAGAACAAAACTGGATCATTTTATTAACTGGCAGCTAGTCCGTGGTTATTTAGAGGACTATCGAAACAGTGCTTCTGTGCCTTAACAAGCAAGCCCTACTATTCAGGCAGACTTGCTTTCTGAACAGGGTAGATCCCTTAGAAATATAAGCACATTTTGCAAGAATTAACATGGACCACTGTATGTATTCATAATGGAAACCATTTTCATTCAAAGGGGAATCTTTTCTTAAGAAAATTTCTTGACATTTCATCCCGCTGGTAATTCTGGTAAGTGCAAATATTTCAACTAATCAAGTTTTCAATTGTATTGCAAAATTCTGCCTAGCCTTTAATTAATGTAAAATTGTGGTGCATGTTTTCTACAAACCAAAAGCAAGAATGTGTGATTGTCAGCCTTAACATTTCTAATCACCTTGATTGATTTCTATCATCTTAATTTAAATATTTTAGTACTATTGTGAATACTTTGTATAGTTGTATAAAGAATTTCACCTTGTTTGTGCATTGTGAAACAATACACACCAAAAGAAAATTCCTTATTGCCTCTTGGGTTTTTAATGTCTTATATTGTTTATGAAAATACGAGAAGATTCACATTTCAGTCTTTCTTATTCCAAATGAAGTAATCAGTTTTGCATTGTACACATCTTTCTTTTGGTATATACCAAATGGCTTGGAATAGGCCAACTAGAAGTCTCCAAATTCTGTTCACTTTTTGTAAAGAATAGAATGTCAAACTAGAGCTACGTTAGGCCTGAAAGAAGTTAATTGTTTGCTCTCCTCCACTGCCCCTAACTCGCCAAAAAATATAGCTGACATTTTTTTCCTTTCAAAAATCCCTATGCTTCATAAAATCCCTACAAAATGGATAACAAATACATATTCCGCTATTTCTAGTCCCAAGTTATACCATTTTTGCCATTGTCAGGCATGGGTTTTTTGGTGATTTTTGATCCTGTGATTATTTTTTTACGGTTCTGTTTCTTTCTGTCAGGAAAAGATATGGTCTGGTATATTTGAAGGCGCCCTGAACCCGGGCTTCTTGCCTTGCTTTATAATTCTGTGAAGGAAAAAAAACTGGTAATAAATGCAAAACCAAAATCTGTTTTTATTTTTTGAAAATGAATCGATTAGTAACTTGTTATTGGTCAAACCCTTCCTACCCTATTTCTTGTCACTTGCACCAAGGAGCTGTAAAAGATTAAAACTTTTGACCCCCCCAAAAAAAAAAAAATGAAGAAAGGAGAATCTCGAGCACAAATAATTAGAATGTTTTATATTTTATTAAATAATGATTTGATCACACTGAGTTGATCACACACACATTAAAATATAATTCTGATCATAATTTAAAACTCAAACTTGAGGCAGATGAGAAGACTGAAGTATCTGACTGGAATGAAACAACTTTGTAGAAGTTGATTGTATCACGCTAAAATATTAATAATAATTTTCCTAAATGATATTATCACATTTTAATAGAAAAACGTCCAAAAATGTTCCATATAATTTCTTACAATATCTTCATCTGTTATAACAATATATATCGAACTTAAACAATATGTTGAATTTAAACAATGGCAATGCATTAAAGGCTGGGAGGGTTATAATGGCAAACAGGTTTTTCCAAATGTGTTTTAGACATAGGTGGTAAAGGAATAAATGTGCTGGTGTGTCCCCCCCCCCCCCTCCCCTCTCTTTCCCCTTCTGCTACCCAATAATTTCCTCGAAATATCGTAGATATATTTGACCCATAAATGCAGTACCAGGAAAGTGCAAAAAAACAGTCATTAACAACATTCTGCACGGGTTAGACTATTTGTGAATACACTAGCTACAAAGGATAAAATTTCAGAATGAAAATGAACTTAATTAATTTTCCCACCATGCTGAAATTTGATATTGCTGATATGGAAGGGGAAATTTAACCAGTTGAGCAAAGCAATTTGCTAATCAAAATCTGTTTTTACAATTAAATATTGTTTTCATTAACAAAGCTTTCTACATTAAACATACAAATTGACAAAAGTCAGCCAGTTTTGCTCAGCAATTTTTAAAATGAAAGCTATACCC
Organism: Chiridota heheva; assembly: GCA_020152595.1. Taxonomy (NCBI): domain Eukaryota; kingdom Metazoa; phylum Echinodermata; class Holothuroidea; order Apodida; family Chiridotidae; genus Chiridota; species Chiridota heheva. The sequence goes on along the minus strand of JAIGNY010002293.1, from coordinate 843,281 downwards.
TGCTAATAGGCAAGAATCTGTTCACCAATGATCTTTAGTCATGGTCTAATTATACTGTGTTGTCTACAGGGTTGTGATTCTCTTCCAGAAAGAGGGGGACATGCTTTCTTATCCAACAAGTGTGTGTGGGGGAGGGGAGGGGGGGGGGCAAGATGTAAATTTTCCTCTAAGGGTATTTCAGTAGCATGGTTAACCGTCAAGTTTCTCATTCAAGTTCAATAATTATTTTAGTATTAACTGGTTTATAGAATCTGCTGACATGTACAACAATAATAAAAACTGTCATGGTAAGAATGATATCGACTAGTTGATTTGATACACTAATAAGTCTGAATTGTGCTTGCTTCTCTCAAGTAATTGTATTGTAACGAAAGTGAAAAATCTTAACATGCCAAGAAATAATGCCGATATTAAGAAGGACCTTGGTACTTTTCCAACATCACCTTACCTCCTTTTTGAGAAAGAGTAGAAACACTTAAGATCAAAATATATCACTTAATAGTACAACAATAATAAAAACTGTCATGGTAAGAATGATATTGACTAGTTTATGTATGTTGTCAAAGCTGGACAATTATTCAAGGGTAATATTGCACTGAAACACAGTGGTAAATCTTTTCACAGTTTCTTTTTTCACAATACAATGGAACTGTAAAACCACAACATGCAATGTATAGAAGTGCCACTCTCGTTAACACTGATAACATAGATAAACAATTCTTACCTTTGATTCAATCAACATGTTTCTGTACGATACATAACATACATCCGTACCATAACATAGCACCCTGTGCTTAAGTAATATTACCAATCAATCTATTTTGAACACTCAAAACTTCAATGATATGAAATCAATGAGGAATCTATTGTTTTAAGATCACCTTGAACTTGGTGGGACAAATTAGCTAAAGTCTACACACTTTCCTTCATTTTTCCCACATTCCCTTCATTTCACCCAAATTTTCTTCAACTGACCCAAATTTCATTTCACCCACATTCTTTCATTTCACTCAAATTTCCTTCATTTCACTCACATTCCTTTATTTCACCCATAATTTCTTTAATTTGACCCATATTTCCTCATGTCTCTCAAATTTCCTTAACTTGACCCACATTCCTTAATTTCACCCAAATTTCCTTCAACTGACCCAAATTTCCTTCATTTCATCCACATTCTTTCATTTCACCCAAATTTTCTTCATTTCACCCAAATTTTCTTCATTTCACCCACATTCCTTTATTTCACCCATAATTTCTTTAATTTGACCCATATTTCTTCATGTCTCTCAAATTTCCTTAACTTCAACCAGATTCCTTACTTTCACCCAAATTTGTTTTAATTCCAAAATTCCTTCATTTTACCCACATTCCCTATCGCACCTAAAAACTGCTGGAGCACCCAGAAAACAAGTGTAGTGTCTAGTGGAGAGCAATGGACCTTTGCAAACTGATTTTAGCCGAACGTGATTACTCCAAAATGTTGACAAATCAATCGCTAGGGGGAATCTTCCTTTGTTACCCAACCAATTAGCTGCAGTTGCTGGAGATTAAATTGCAAGCAATATTGCACGCGTATGACCTTCATGTATAATGCACATATATTGAGCATTTTGGTGATACTGTACGTTTGGTCCCAGCCATGAGTGAATTGTGCAGATGGCCACGAATCCCCCATTGTTGATTGGTTGATAATTTCCCCCAGTATATACAATTGGCCCATTATGGACATGTTAATTTTGGTCATGTGATGTTATTTAAATTAGTTTTCCACAAAAAATTGTCCATTCAGATTTGAAATAGTCTACATAGGGTCTAATTCCTTACTACATGCCAAACTCTTTGAAAGTGTCAACTCTTATCATACTGCCTGGATGCAACCCTCCAAAGAGCGGAGGCAACAGACGATGCCGCTGACGACATAAGATTCCCTGCCACTTGCGACATATTTGATGCCGACATATCTCCTTTGTCTTCCTGGGTGGAAGGACCACTCCCTGCTGTGGACATGGTAGAGACACTGGTATCACTGGGTATGAGGGATAGGTCCGCCTCTGGAACAGTCTCCCATTCTTGTTCTTCGTATTCATCGGAAGAGCTTTCACTCTCCGTCAACTCTTCAGGGATGAAATTGGAGGCTTCGCTAACAAGGCTTGTTGCACTGCTGGGTGGGGACATTGCAGCTAGGAACAGTTCTGGATTTATTTCAAAGGGTAAAGTTCTAAAGGATGGAAAAAAAATGGATCATCACTTTTTGAGGCTGGTTATGTTTATCATAGGAAAGAATAAAATCGTGCAGAAAATATAAGGGACATGTTTCAAATAATAATATAATAGAAGATGTTTCCTGCAATGTACTTGTGGAAAATCTTGATTATGCTTCCATATTACAAATGTATATTAAACTATTGAAGAAGTGAGTAACATTACACACACTGGCTGTTGAAAAAACTTTCCGCCTTTAAGGCTAAAACAGAATCCCGCTTATCAAAAAAGCACAGGTCCTCTTTGGTTTGTTTGAAAACAGGATCATAAAATAAGTTTTTTTTTGGAAAAAAACTGAATTATAATGTTAAAGCAGCCGCCTTAACGAACCAGTTTGTCCGCTCAAACATTGCATATAAATTGTCTATTTGCGGGAATAAACCTCGCTGCCAGCTCTGCAAGCATGTGTTACTTCAAGCGCTTTGTCCCACATTATGTGAAAAGGCGCTATATAAATACATTTATTATTATTATTATTATTACTTAATAGAGGCATAAATTTCCTTCTAATTTCTTAAATTGGGACCTTTTATATGTGACTCCTTTAAAATAATATATTCCCTGAACGACTGAAATGCAAGTAATGTCCCCAAACTTTGACATTGGTGACTACAACCCCTTTCAGCTACAGCTTTATTTATCACAAGAAAATTGGAATAAAACCAAAAATAGGAACATTTTATCTAGTGCTGTCATGACATGTCAATTATCCCAATCTCTTTTCCCACGACATGAAATATGCCTCTCAACACATATCGCGATACCAAAAACTATCTTCAACAAAGAAATTTTCACAACTAGGCTAGGCTACTTCATATCTTACATTTCAAGTTACGACATTAATTCTAAAAGTCAAGTTAAGGCCATTAAAATCGTGCAAAAATATTGTGAAACATAAAAAAACTAATTAAAAATCGTGCTCCTTCACCCCACACTGGTACGCTCCAATGTAATTTGGCAAAAAGAACAAAAAATGGCCCAGATAATGCCTCTCAGGATCTCACTTCGATGATACATGGTCACGTTGGCTGAATTACCAAACACATGCGTGATGAATGTAATAGCCGCGCGTTCATGTTCTCTGCTAGATCTGCAAATAATTTTTTTCTTGCGTTCATCATAAAAGAAATAACATTAGTGATATTAACAATTTGTGTCCGTTTTCTTAAAGTATTTTTCTCCACGATAATTGATACGTAATATAGCCATGTCATGACAGCACTAATTTGATCTGACTAAACACTCTACCCATATATCCCTGTGGAAAAATGTTGGGCCTGTCTACCAATAAAACACTTTCAAGCATTCTATTATTTCTAATATGATTTTATCCTGAGTGTACACTAAACGCAATAATCATTATGCAGCCCATCCAAAGCCATACTAGGATACCCCTTAAAGGGATATGATGAAGACAGAATTCTGGATGAACACTGAATTTTCAACCTTGCTCTTTTGAGAAGCGATCAGATTTGCAGGCAGGGGTGAGGATTTTGCCACCAGGACCATCGTTTGAAGGATTAGTTCAGTGGTCAAGCAAGTTCATTATATAAAAGAGAACTTCAATAGAAACAAAATGGTGAAGATACATTGCAAAATCTTATTCCATTCAGGAGATATTCAAATTTAAAGTTCTGTCTTATCTGTGTAAAAATGACTGGTGTAGTAAGCAAGTTTACTATAGAAGTTTGGTGGCTTCATTTCACATTCTTATTAATTGTTAATGTATTTACAAGAAAATATTGATTAGTTTTTCGTTTTTGTTTTACCATTTAAAATATTTATCCTTTAACTTTCTTCAGGTGGTAAATTATAATTACCTTTACAAGATTCTACTTGACTAGTTTCCTGACATATCTATTGGTTTTGAAGCCACAAAATCGCACGACAAAATTTGATAGAATACATAAAGACTGAGGAATCTGAGGCTATATGACATCACAACTCAGTTGATTTCAGTCATTTGTACAAAAATTATACCAAACTTCAAACTTAAATATATCTCCTTAAAGGAATCAGATTTTTGAAGGCTTTCTTCACCATTTTGCTTCTTTTGAAGTCCTCTTTTATGTAAAATGAACTTACTTGACCACTGAACTAATCCTTTAACAACCTCATCCAATGGATGGTGAATGCAACCCACCTACTGATCACTTTTTTCCAAAGGGTGAGCGGGAAGAAGATGAGACACAGACGACGAACCTATGCGCTTGATGCCAATCACATCATTCTGCATAGCTGTGCAAAAATCACAAGTTAAAGGAGCAAGAGACTGAAAAGTGAGGGCGTAAAAATCAAATGCTTATCTTGCATGCAACGCTTTAGCAAATTTCTGGTTAATATAAATATTCAAGTCACCTTTGCCCTAAAGTCATCTGTGGGCTATCGAGGCATGAAGTTTATTGATCTGTTGTGGATAATATACATGTATTTGTGAAATTTGCAAAAATGAACACCCTCCCTTTTCGGTCTAGTGCTCCTTTAAACAAAGAGAATAACTCACCTTCCAAAGAGTGGGCTATTACTTGCTAAAAGATGAAGTATATTTCCAAGTGGATTTTGTGGATTAATGGAATCAAGATTAGCACCCTGTAGACATGAAAAAGGAACATACATGAGTAATTTCATCACAGACCATATGAGAAAGAACACAACACAGTCTAGTGAGAACAAGGGTGATCCTAGCTAATTTCAAAACCAAAAACAAAAACATTTTACCAACCACTAATGCACAATTTACTATGCATAAATTAGAAAAAAGTAAAAGGCAAGAAACGCCTTCACCCATTTTGCCATTCTTCAAAAACAAGTAAAAGAAACCCATCAAAACTGTATATCACTGTAAAAAAATGTAGTAAATCTACAAATTTACCGTTACTTGGTATGTACTGTATAATTGTTCACAGCTTGATGTTTGGCATAGGGACATTACTGAGTGCAAAAATTTCCAAAGTGGGGGTAGTCAGCTGTGATTCAATGATAAGTTCTTTACTGTGGTCAGTTCAATTTTGTTTTATAATTTTTAAGGGTGGTGTTGTCAGTTTGGTCTGGGGTGATCAACCATTCTTAGCCAGTTATATTTCTATTTTATGTTCAGGTAATGTGTACAAAAAAGAAAAATACAACACATACCGTGCTTGATCACATGCCGTGCTTGATCCCATGCCGCGTTTGATCCCATGCCATGCTTGATCCCATGCCATGTTTGATCCCATGCCATGCTTGATCCCATGCCGCATTTGATCCCATGCCGCGCTTGATCCCATGCCGCGTTGATCCCATGCCACGCTTTATCCCATGCCCGCTTGATCCCATGCCGCGCTTGATCCCATGCCCCGCTTGATCCCATGCCGCGCTTGATCTCATGCCGCTCTTGATCTAATGCTGCGCTTGATCCAATGCCGCGCTTGATACCATGCCGCGCTGGATCCCATGCCGCGCTTGATCCCATGCCACGCTTGATCCCATGCCGCGCTTGATCCAATGCCTCGCTTGATTCAATGCCGCACTTGATCCCATGCCGCACTGATCCCATGCCGCGCTTGATCCCATGCCACGCTTGATCCCATGCCGCGCTTGATCCCATGCCCTGCTTGATCCCATACCATGCGTGAAGAGATTTTCATCAAACAGTATTTGGTTGGTCAATAAGATTCCCCCGATATAGAAATGGATTATTATGGGCATATGAATTTCGGCTATGTGACATTATCAAGTTTTCTGAAAATTGCTGATTCTGATTTGAAAAGGTCTAAATTAACTTCATTCAATCTGCTATGCCATACATTTGATGGCAAACAATTCATCACTGCTTTGAAATAAACAATCTCAGCAAGTGAAATAATCAACCCATCATCAAGTGAAATAAAAGACAGTTTTCAAATTTACCTGAGTAGAACATAGATACAGAATATTTACACATAGTTTCTCCACAGCTGCAGAAAATTCTTTCAACTCCAACTGTTTTACAAGAAAGTGACTGAAATTTGAAGAAAAAATAGAAATAAACATAAATATCCACTGAATTTGGCATTATCTTGACTTCTACATGTAGTCCAACTATATTATTATATTAAAAAAATTCAAAACATATCACAATAAACTGCCACTATAGCAATTTGATGCAAGAGATTTAACACCCATCCCCCTGAAATTCATATACAAAGTCTTCTTATCTATAATGTAACTTAGCAAGAGATTTAATACCCATCTCCTTGAAATTCATACACAAAGATGTAACTAAGCAAGAGATTTAACACCCATCTCCCTGAAATTCATATGCAAAGATGTAACTTAGCAAGAGATTTAACACCTATCTCCCTGAGATTCATATACAAAGATGTAATCTCCCTGAAATTCATATACAAAGTCTTCTTATCTATAATGTTAACTTAGCAAGAGATTTAACACCCATCTCCCTGAAATTCATATAGTCTTCTTACCTATAATGTAACTTAGCAAGAGATTTAACATTCGTCTCCCCGGAATTTAAATACAATGTCTTCTTACCTATAATGCAACTTAGCAAAAGAGATTTAACACCTATCTCCCTGAAATTCATGTACAAAGTCTTCTTACCTATAATGTAACTTTTTTGGTAGAGGAATGCCAAGGAAGAAAGCAATGTGGGTGATGAGCTGAGTGGTGAAGGACAGCACGGCCAGCGTCTGGTGTCCGTCATTATGCAGATCAAGGTTACCTAGTGGGTCTTCCTCGCGTAGTACTGAAAACAAAGCATAGCTTGTATGAAATGCATGTCCAAGGAGATAACAAATTTATACACGTATGGAACAGGGAATGGGGAGGAAAGGGCTCCTGTCATGAAGTTGATATTCTGCCATTTCTGCAAAAAAGCAGCGAAACAGGTCCAGAAAGAGTGAAAAAAATCTAAAGAAATGTGGCAGAATTTCGTAAGAAAACAAAACAATCATGTTTGTGCTCAAGTTCCTCACCAAATAAGAGAAATCTAGCCTGACTAACTTGGCTGGCATTGAGAAAAGCTAATCAAGCCTGACAAAACCTGCAGGAATGAAAGATCACAAATGACCTAGTGACCTCACAAAGATGCAAGTTTCGAAACAAGTCCAAAAAGAGTGAAAAGAAATCTAATGAAAATGTGGCAGAATTTCGTAAGAAAACAAAACACTCATGTTTGTGCTCAAATTCCTCACCAAATAAAGAGAAATCTAGCCTGACTAACTTGGCTTGCATTTGAGAAAAGCTAATCAAGCCTGACAAAACCTGCAGGAATGAAAGATCACAAATGACCTAGTGACCTCACATAGATGCAGGTTTCAAAAATGAGCTGAACACAAATCATGACCTAATGACCCGAGCTTGTCATCCATTAGTCCCTAAGTTGTTTGCTTGTTTGGTGAGGATTAACGGCACCATGACAGCAATGGTGAAGTTTTGCCCGAGATGTTAGATTTTCATTCTTGACTTTTCAATTCTCCTTCTGAACAGTCTGTGAAGATGAGGTTTTTAGCTTAAAGGGACACTCTACTGACAAAATTACGGCTTTATTTTAGGAAAAATTGTGCAAATTTGTACAAGTCAATTCCCATGCGCTACAATCATTAACATCGTAGAGACATGCCCACCCACCAAATATATTCAAAAGTGCATGTTAAACTGACTTCATGGAACTCAAAGCAAGAAGGACTAACAGCTTACAAAGAAATATATCAAAAATGTATTTAACTCAAATTTGATTTTTATCAGAGATTTGCTCTGCAGTCATATACAAGAATTTAACTGTTTCTAGGGACCCTAGATATTGCATCCTCCAAGTTTTCCCTTAAAGACTATGTTCAAAGGTGTTTTACCATAAAAGATGTATCTTATGTGGAAGCAAAGTTGGTACCTGAGACAGTATATCTGAGATAAATAGTCCTAGGCTCATACACTCAATTTTCTCACTTAAGTTCTCTGCCTCACATATGGGCCAGAACTGAAGGTTTAAATTTGTGTCATGCAATCCAAAGCCCTCATCTCCTCAAGCAAACTTTGAATAAAAACTGATAATCAAACACCCAGTGCTCGTTGAAATAAAGGGCCTTTTATCCACTGCTCATTGAAATAAAGGGCCTGCTATTCACTGCTCCTTTAAATAAAGGACCTGCTATCCACTGCTTGTTGAAATAAAGGACCTGCTCACCCCATTGTGTATATGCCGAGTAGTCCCCATTCGATGGCAGCCTCACTTTTGGATGCACGATGCTATACTGAGTCTCGTTCCCATTATCAGTGTACACCCATCTTCCTTTTATGAAAGACGTCCTCCTTGCCTCAGCTAGAGCAGCCACCACCAGCTCCTCTTCTTGTCCCACCTCGTCCTCTACTTCTACGAGGGTAGACGTAAGACTTTGACCCTGGAGGGAGTCTGAAGAGGAGACCTCTGCATCATAGCTGAGAAGAAAATAAAGCAACAATCAACTCATATTAGGGTATTATGGGTTGTGGGGAGGGGCCTGGGACAAGGCTTGAGGTGGGGCTCCTTATTCAAAGTGGTGGGCCCTTATTCAAAGTATAGGGGCTCCTTATCCAAGGTGCAAGGCTTTTATTCAAAGAATGGACGCTCCTTATTCAAAACGTGGGCTCCTTATTAAAAGTGTGGGGCTCTTCATAACGTGGGGCTCCTTATTTAAAGTGTAAGGTTCTTATTCAAAGTATGGGGGCTCCTTATTCAAAGTGTGGGGCCCTTATTCAAAGTGGGGGGCTCCTTATTAAAAGAGTGGGGCTCTTATACAAAGTGTGGGGCTCCTTATTAAAAGTATGGGGCTCCTTATTAAAAGTGTGGGGCTCATTATTCAAGGTGTGGGGCTCCTTATTCAAAGTGTGGGGCTCATTATTTAAGGTGTGTGGCTCTTATTCAGAACTAATAGGATTGTTGATATTCTAACAATAGTACCTAAACTCCAGTTAGGCAATTTGTGTGAAGATAACACATGTGTTTGTCATTAGTTTCAGGTTAAATTTTGACATCTCAAAGCCCCAGCTTACACTTAACAAGGCAAGATTTTTGAAAATAATAATTGAATATGTAGGGGCCCCCTTTGCATAATTTAAACGATGCGACGATACAAAAGCTAAAGGAGAAAGGGAAGTAGTGAAGAAGTAATCAGTTGTATATGAGAAGACAGTTCTATGGTCTTTATACATCATTAATTTATCAGAGTTGGAATTGATTACAGAAGTTCCCATGGTTCTGAATCAAGGTGTCTAAAATCTTCCCCAAAAATTCGCAACAGAAATAATATCAATGTAATAAATACATCTTTATATACTTCTCTCTTTCGCAATTTAATTTACTTTTCATTGCACAATTACATGGGGGACATTTTTAGAGCGCATATTTACCAGCTATACATACTGTTGTTTACTTAAGAAATCTAAATTCCCAATTTTCCCGCAGTTTTAACCGCCAGAACTTGATTTTTTCAGGTTCATAATTTATTATTAATAAAAATCCTGATTACCTGATTATAACTTTTGAAACTGGGAAAAGAGAGCTTGCAATCTGCTTGATACGCAACTGTCGTACTTCGCACAAATTATCCTCTCTTTCTTCAAGTTTGCATCTTAAAATGCTCAAACTGATCTTCAACTGCTCTGAAAGATAGAAAATATAAAACTTTAGTAACTACTGGAGTGACTCCTAATTGAAATGACACCAATACTGCATTCTACACTTTAATTGCAACTCTTTGTTTCATCAATTCACTTGGTCGGAAATGTGACCTGAGGTCATCAGACCGCATAACAACTGCTCGCATTCACCCTGCATTGGAATGAAAACAAAGTGATCAGCTGTGTTTGTTTACATGCCATACGTACCGCACACAGTAAATGCATACATACTTGCCCACATGTATCGCGCAAAGCTATGTTTTCGCTCCAGAAAATGACGTCATCTCCCGGATGTGACGTGGCATCGACCAAGTGAATATACTCATTTGGAAGTTGTACTTCAGCAACATAACATAACATCACAAGATTACGGGCTAAGAAGGGTTAGTCACCCCATAGAAATCCGAAACAAACGCTACCACCACCGCAAAAAAAAAAAATGACGCCCAAAGTTAGTAAAGAACTTATCAATGTTGACCTGTATTTGACTTACAATGAAAGAGTAAGTGAGTGTAGTAACTTGTACCTCAAGCAGTTATGATAATAAACTAAATTAAATTTATTCAAACATTAGTGAATACATATACATTTAAGTTAACTGTTTCATCTTTATATTTTGCTTGCACTTATATAGGAGGTTGTAATTCAGAAAGAGAAAGCATGAGTAACTTGTACCTCAAGCAGGTATGATGACCAACTAAATTGAATTAAATACGAACTTTACTTCAAATATTAGTGCACACATACAAATTGGAACAAACGAAAATAATCATTCTGGTTGAGAGGGTACTCAGAAAACAGGTAGTAATTGTGAATGAAATACCCATATAAACACAGAGTAACAAAAAAGAGGAGGAAAAAAATGAAATGAACATAACAAAATATGATACACTGATAAAAAACATATTAGCAAAACATGAATAAAACGATATGCAGTTTACAATGGCTATTCCTAGAAGACACGTAGTCATGTGATTTAAGTTACTGGAGATGCCAGATTCAAGTTAAACAATGGTTTAACCTGATACACTTCCAAAGATGTGCAAAATGATACAGTACCATCACACACAGACTGTTTGTCTTCTCCACACTCAGCGTTTGGGATAATTGGCCAATGGAAGAGCGGTGCTGACCACCCATTGGATAAGACATTAAAGTATTAGTTCAGTGGTCAAGCAAGTTAATCGTATATGAAAGAAGACTTTCAACAACAAAAAATGGTGACGAAACCATTCAAAAATATTATTCCGTTAAGGAGATAGTTAAGTTTAAAGCTCTGTCTTATCTGTGTAGAAATGACTGGTGTAGTAAATCTACTATTGAAGGTCGATGCCCTTATCCTCACATTCTTAAAAAATTATTAATGTATTTTAAAGAAAATATATCAAACTTTATTCCTATATCAATTATATTTCCTCAAACTTTCTTCAGGTGGTAAATTATCCTTGCAAGAATATGTTTCACTACTTTCCAGACATATTCAATGGTTTAAAAGCCACAAAATCGAAGGATAAAACATTATAGAATACATAAAGACTTTTAAGAATATAGAGGCAGTGACATCACAACTAGTCTGATTTCAGTCGTTTCTACACAAATGATAAAAAACTTCCAACTTAAATATCTCCTTAACGGAATAAGATTTTTGGATGTTCTTTTTCACTCACCATTTTGTTTCTTTTGAAGTCCTCTTTAATATACGATGACTTGCTGAACTAATCCTTTACATGACGGTCCTGACAGTGGGAATTCTTATCCCCAGTGCTTGATCTCGAATTAATCATTCAATCTTGACAAAAGCAAGGCCTATCCTCTTCCAAAAACTTAAGAAACTGCCACCATGGCATGTCTACCAAATTTAAAGTTGTTGCAGATGGTCCTACTCATTGGAGAAAAATTACAAAATGTATCCAAAAAAACTTTTCAAAGCTTACTTGCCACACTTCCAGAACCATGCTTTTGTATGAAAACCTGTGAGGAAATAACACAGACATCAATGCATCCAAGTCCAGTCAAATTTTGATAGCCCCTATCATCAATATCTTTTTTTGGCAAAAGCTGTGAAAAATATCATGATTTTTAGCCTTTTTTGAGACCAAAATTTGGCAAACATCGTAGTTTCTGATTGCGATATATACCATTAGAAAGGCCACCTATTTTCAATTGAAAACACAAAGGGCAACTACCCCCTCTTTCTTCATAGCAAAATTCAAGTACTTAAACAAATCCACACACTAATACATACCTAGACTAGTGCATCGTTTAGTCTTATGGATGTTTACGTGCATGGACCCGATTCGAACACCGAGCCGGATACGCAGCTTTGTTTTAACGCCCAAAAAAGACCCATTCTCAAAGTCAAAAACGTGGTATTGGTTTTCATGCAACTTGCGATTTAATTTTCAAATACAAAGATACTATCACGAGCATTATTTCCAATCACAACTCTCATTTCTTTCAGTGAGAAAAGTCCTCTGTCTACTGTGTATAAAAATTGAATGTCTGCACGTACCAAACCTACACATTTCACTCAATGTCTCTAGTTCTGATAATGCTTTTAAACTCACAAAAATTGAAGTTTTAAGCAAAATAAAGTATTTCATTTCCCGTGTCTTTTCAAAGGACACAGTTCAGCCCACAATAAATTGGTAACGACAATGCAGAGTGTATCACAGAGAATTATGATCATTATTTATTTTCAATAAGTTCAACAAAAAATTACAACCTGAGAAGTAAGGAACAATGGCCCCAACACAACTTGCATCTCCACTGCCATGTTTATATTAATCATAAAATAAAAATTGAATAAATTAAGATAAACTTAAAGTAAAATGATAAGCGAAATAAAAAGAATCAGCAAAATAAAAATAAACTAGTTTTAACTTATTTCCAAGATTTATTCCAAAATAAATAGTATTCCAAACATTCAGGTAAAATTTAACTCCTGAAATATGTCCACCAATAATATAAAGAAACGTTGTCAAAAACTTTATGTGTAATTCAATAAAAAAGTGAAACACGAAAGATAAGAATAGATAAAATGAGAACAAATAAAATTCTAAACTAAGCATTCTTCGCTCAGTGTTTGTAACACAGACTTCCATTGTTGCAAAGAAGACATACAAATCTATTTCCGGAAGTTCAAAATCAGCGACGTAATACACTTCAAGTAAATAGAAACACCAAACCACCGGAATGTGTACATCCATCCATCCGTATATATGTTGCTCTCACTATTTAATAAGCCCATGTGTACAGGAATTATTTCTTTATAAATTACATCATGCGAAAATGTCTTTCCTTCCAACGAAAATATTATAATTCTTACCAGAAACTTACAACATTAAACTCTAAATATTTATCTCTCTGAAACACATACTGCAAAAACATGGCAAACTTATAAAGAATCATAAAATGCCTCTGCCTCAGTGATTCTTTGTTGAGATCTCCCCATTTGCAGGTTTCAAATGGCAAATTGAATCGCTGAACAATTAAATTTAGGTGGGACATTTTTTTTTCCATTTTTTTTTATTGTGTATGATATTGTCCCCTCCTCCTCCCCATTTTCATGATTTGTTTCTCCAAAAATGAAGTCTAAGGTGATGTTTCCATCATCCCTCTCCCTTGCTCAGTAAATTTCCTCATATTTCTCACTTCACAAAATGCTAGATGTCCACTCCCCCTCCCGTTTTTGATATTGTTGTCCTTGTTTATGACTTTTCTTCATTTTGAATGTTTACATATAAAAGTGTCAGTTAAACATGATGTCTTTCAACAACTTAGCACTGCATGGCCAATTAGTTCGTGGAAACCTGGCCCCAAGTTATAAACCACCCAGAAGTAACATGTGAAAGGGGCTGCGGGCAGCATATCATGAAAGGAGATATTTCGTTGTTGTTTTTCTGACACAGTTCTAATGATTTTGCATTAAAAAGTAAAAATTTCACATGATGGGATTTATACTGATGCGATGTTCCGTGCGTTGTGTGGTATTAGCTTGGCGACCATTAACTGGGGTGTGGTGATTGTCTCAGAAGGAATGTATACCACTGGCTTATGGAAGTTTTTCATTCTTTATTTCCAAAGTTGGAAAATTAAAGCAAAACAAGGAAATAGCATTTGTTTGCAGTTTTACAGCTTTTATTTATCTATTTTCTTTTATTTTCTATGATGGAGAAGTTCTGAACAAAATATTTCTATACCTTTGGATGGTTATTAATTAATGTGTTTAGGTTTTAAACAATTATTTTGGACCAGGACTAAATATTCAGAATAATATATAAGATCCGAGTAAGTTAATGTTCTTAATTTTGTTCTGTATTCTCCCAAACTTTTTCAAGTGCACTTTGTACATATTTTCCCGTAATTCTAAAGTCCTAACAAGTTGTTGATCGCTGCAATAAACTTTGAGCAGCTTTTTCTGTCTCGTTTAAGAAATTGGTGGTTTTGAGGTTGGAAACAGTTTTGCTAAATCTTTTAACTTCACATGCTTTCGAAATATTCCATAGATAATTGTGAGCAATCAAGAAATAAATTAAGAAAATCACTAAATTTGGGGCTGTGTTATAATGACCGTACGCTAATCATTTGTACAGAACACGAAGTACAGCCGTACCGCACTTTGTTTAAACTGCCAAAGCTCAATTTTATTGCAGTGGCGATGGAAAAAATTGTTGCTCACAATTGTTGGTTATATCTATTTCACTGAGATTGAATTTACATACACAAATGTAGGCTACAAAATGTTGGAAATAAAAACAACAGAAAAGGAAAAAAGTACAAGCAATATTGCACGAGCGACTAAAAATAATCTGCACATTGAAAAGGAAAACACTAAACTGGAAGGAAAGTAGAAACTTATTTCCATAGGGGATCGTTAGAATTTTGGTTTCATTAAGCTCGTTTTATAATTCGAAATCATAATCAGTTATGCCTTGTCGTTATTAAATTCATACATGAACTTAATTATAATTTTGACGTGATGTTCTAATAATATTCCGATGTGATGTTTGCATACTATTGATGTTCGCCCTAATGTTTTATCATTACTTCGATATGTTTCAAACTGCCATTGCATTTCAAGATTGTCGAACGTTTTCACTCAATTCAGACCTTTCATCGATATAAAACTGAACAGGCAAGACAATATTATTATAACAACACTTCAGCTACTCGTTGTTTAATTTGGTTCGCAGAGGCGATGGCTTGTGAAACTGAACAAAATATCTCCCAATTTTATTATTTCAAACTCACCTGTAAAGCAACGAAAAAGCCGATGGTAAAGCGCCAAAAAAACTCACCGGTGACAAACTGCTCGCATCGGTACTGCACAGCAGTAATAATTAATGGCTCATTTTAATTGCTTTTGCATGTTTTGCTTTGAGCAAAAAAAAAAACAATTTAGACTGGTATAATTAGAAAGGAAATTTCACAAACAATCTAAATATGTAAAAAGATATTTTTTTAATTTGACTTTTTTATTGAAAAGTTTATAGTCTAAACATTCATAGAAATGAAACTTGTAGGGATACACAAAACGAAAGGAAAGTTGTGAAAATTAATTGTAAAAAAAAAAAGAAGAAAGTTTAAAAAATTGCAGGCACGTTTTGGGCCCCCTGCAACTCTTAAACCTGCAAATAATGAGATATACTGAGAAACACATTGTTACATTCAGAGATGGCTTAAACAGTTTATTCAACTCCCCACAAAAACATCCACTCTATCACTCTAAGATACTGTCATGGTAGGTGTTTAAACAAATTTCAGTTCATCAACTAAATTGGTGAGATAACGAAAATCTGTTCTTACCGATACATTTCAGAATCCGTTCTTTCTTACTCAAATGAATCTTTGACCTTGACCTCTTGTCTTTGAATTTCTTTATAAGTTCATCTAATGATTTCCGATCTGAAATAGAAAAACAAGTGGCTACATTTATGAACATATAAAACATATAAATATGTATTAAATAGATGTATGCATTAGTCAACAAAACAAAACTAGAGATGATGCCTAAAAACCAGTAATTACAATCTAATCTTAATGACCAGATCTGATATATTTTTCAAAGTACTATTACCATGAAACATGAAACTTAAAACAAACATTTTCACAACACAACCAAAGTCATAACTAGTTTACTTCAATCTTAAAAATTTATGTAATTTCAAGCAAAGTTTTATACTGTAAAATTCTAGTACAAAGTAAGACATGAAGTACATCCCTTATCTATAACAATCTTAACAACTTATCTCGTGGCCTCATAAAATCATGAATACTGTAAGAGCAAGCACTGAGAGAAACATGAACATCTTTAAACTTGCCGTTCAATGCATAGTCATTCTGTTCTTCAACGGCTTGCCTCATGCATCCAACCCTTTGTGACAATCTGCTAAGTTTCAACTCCTGTAAAAGAGTACTGCATTATCAGCATCAATATCATGAATTTTTTATCAAAAATATCATTGTATATATATATATATTTTTTTTATATATATATATATATATATATATATATATATATATATATATATGCATACATGCATGCATGCATTCATACATACATACATACATATACCCATACATACATACATACATACATACATACACATATATATATATATATATTTATGTGTGTGTGTGTTTATGTATGCATACATACATATATACATACATACAAAGTGCATGCTTTTAAATAAGTAGTTAATATTGCCTAAAACGCCATAAATATGCAATAGGGTGACATAACATAACCAGATGACCAATGTAATAACCTAAGACAGGTTAGTCATGCCATAAAAACAGGATTCTTTAAGATGTTCTCCTAGTTTGTCTGTCATCAATTTCATCTTCAAAAGTTGATAAAGAAAATGAAAGATTTGAATTAAATGTCCCCTCAATGAATTATTGAGCTTGTGGTCATCGTTTCAAACTAGTTTGAACTGGTTTTACAAACAATATTTCACTAAGAAATATTTTGTTTTAATCAAAGTGGGCACATTTCAAACTGTCACCTATTTTTCAATAAGGATTGCAATATTTTGAGTGTTTGTGGGGATGTAATTTATAGAAATACCCAACCCACTTCTCCCTGTCCTCAACTACCTCTTCAAAAGTTAATAAGATATATGAATTTTTTTAATTTAAAGTCCTCAAATGAACTATCATAGATTTTGATCATTGTTTGATTGATCTGAATTAGTTTTACATTGAGTACAGTGTAGTTATATAGTGGCTAGACTGCAAAGTACTGTACATACAAACACTTGTGTTATCATTAGTGTTAAATCAATGACATCCCACTTTCTAGTAATAACCAGACTCATAGCTTTGCTGTTTCACAGGGGCAGCCCACCCTGATGCCACTTCATGGGACCGTCCTGCCCCCTGGGGTCTGCCCTGCCCCTCATGAGAACCAAAAAAAAAACTTTTTATTTTTTATATTTTTTTTAAACTTAATAATCTTAATTAACCTCGTAAATGAAATACCTTACATGGATACAGAACACAGAATTATAGCATAGTAAGCAATTGTCCTGTTTGGCTAATGATTGGTTCTTAACAATCAGAAAAGTTTCATTCTGAGATATGATTATAGCTAAAATCCCAGAGCTTCTTCCCAGGGGATTGGGCCTTAAGGGGCCCCTGAACTCCACGCCAAAAATGCAGTACTCCGTGCCCTCATTAATGTGCCCCTCAACAAGTCTAGCACCCTGCCTCTTTTAAATCAAGCTAGAGGTCTGTAAAACAACATGCTTTTTTGACTTCCTAATGTTGGCATTGCATTATTTCATTTGGTTTTGATTTTGAGATATCTTGGGGAAAAACTTTCATTTGTATTTAACAATCTATCAAAATATCACACTGAAGAACAGAACTTTAACTATGTAATGCCCACCTTAACCCACAGTATATTACACTGAGTGTAACTTTTGAAGAAATGTTTCAACTGTAATGAGTATAACTGTAAAACAAATAACTAAAATACATAAATTAATATAACATGATTTAAACTAAGAATAACTCTATGCTTGTAACCAACTTTAACTATTTAAATCCTGAATCATTTACATACTACACACCCTACCCTAACTGTAATCCCATCAGGTATGTTAATCTGCTTTACATGTTCCTTTGTAATCATGCCACATTACATTCATGTGTGTACATTCTCTAAAATAAATTTGATAAATTTCTTATAGTTGTCTTATTTGATTTACTTGTAACCCCATATACTATACCTTGAACAATGCTAGGGTATGCTATCCAACTATCAAAAACACTTTGCACAAGGTTTGTAAAATGCATGACTGAACTAAGCCTTTACCTTTCAGAGATCATGATGCATGAGAATTCCTTACCTTTTCTTCTTTATTTTTGATACTTTCCAGTGCTTCTGAAAGTCTGAAATATGAAACAAGAATTGTCTAGTAATAAAGCTTCATTATTCTTATATATAATTTAAAAAATAATCCATCTTTTTTACAGAGTAACATTTTATAATATTTTTTTTAATGTATGTGTCACATTCTTGAATACAGTGTGACACTCCTTAAAGGTATATGGACAGGATGGGGCAACATAAGCTATATTGAATAAAAATACACTAAAAAACAAGCAGAAAGCAAAAAATGTCATCAAAATTGGTTACAAATTTGCTTTTTGCTTTTGGAGGATTTTTGTTCAAATATGCAAATTTTTGTGTTACTTTTGTGATGTATGAATGGGACATAATCTCTAATTTTTTATGTAAATCTATTGTTGTTTTAACCCTCTGCTATTTCTCTTTGAAAAGGATAAAAATAATTCTAATGAAGAGGATTTGATCTTTACCATACATACCCCCAACTAACCTCAAGTTGAGAAGGCATTTTGAACATTTCCAAAGTATGAAATTAAGGGAAGAAATATAAAGCAAAACAAAAGCATTTTGCATCACATTTTTTCAATATATTAAAAAAGTTCAAACTTTTAGCACTCATAACTTGAAAACTACACATGCTATTTTCAAAATGCAAAGACCATTAAAATCAAAATTTAGTGCTCTTTTCGGTAGATAGCTGAACAGAAAAAGTTTGTATCTGTCCATAGATTTTTAATAAAATGAAAAATACCAGGGTCTACCTTTCACAGAGCTGGTCCCTTTCTTTCTTCAGCCTCAAATATCTGTGTAATTTCTCAGCATACCTGTACAGCCAGGTGAAAAATAAATATAAAAAATATTTCAAGAAACAGCCTAATAAACATAAAACATACTCATTTAATTATTCTAGATGCCTTTTTTTCATCATTTCTACAGTGCAGGTCCCCAAAAATACTGTTTTACTCTGTTCATTTTGTACTGCCTGTCCATTTTTACAATTTTTTCTTTGAATAAATACTGAAATTGACTTCTTTTATAATGTGGGTATCAAACTTGTGTCATTTCATTTTGCAGTTACCAAATAACCTGTCATACTGTGGGTATGTTTTTTGGTTGGTGGGCTGCACATCCATCCTACTTTTAGTATGAAGTGCCACCCTCCTCCCCCCCCACCTGGGGGTAGAATATTTGTGTCAAACCACTGAAGCATTATCAAAATACATGTATGATTGGTGGAGTTTATATGCACAAACAACCAGAAGGTTAATTAATTGCAATGTGATCAACTAACATGCAGTTTGAATGTTTCAAACAAGAAGTAGTATTAAATCTTTGTATGAAAAAGTGCAATAGTACACATTTCAATCAAATGTTGAATAAATTGCAATGAGAATATTCATACTTTATCTATTGGCTTGCAATTGAGGCCCTTTTGATTCTTTTCACAAAACTATTTGTTTTCAAAGCTATCATTAAGAATGCAGGATAAAATACACACAATTTTCTGTTCATACTTTGCCATTTTTCACAAATTTTAAGAGAATCATAAATTTGAGAATATGTCAAATGGATCTTGAGTAGCCCTATTTCTCGCACCTATGTACAGTATAATGTACTATTTCATTACGTTTATGCCAAATCTTTTTGTCAATTTCTGTTCATAATTTTTTGTCTGTCCCGTAAAGGAGAGTTGATGACATTATGTATTAAGTAAACATGACAACAAACTATTTCCAGGCAAAGGTTGCGTTTTATGCCAAAATGGCTGTTTTTTTTACGTATTGCTGATACATATCTATGTCCAAATAATTACTTCTGACGTACAAAATGAATATCAGTTACATAAACTTACATCCAAAAATTCTGTATGAAATTTACCATAATACTAAATATACAATTGGTTAATCAAATCATTATAAAATAAGAGTTTTATATTACAATTATAAGCAAAATATGATCAAATATCTAAATGCAATACCGTTTACTCCATTTTGTTGTTGTTCCCTACACGTTGTATGTCACACGTTCATAGCTAGCTACTGTAGCTGCTAGTACAGTATACAGTACGGCCAGCCCTGTATTCAGGCACAACAATGCACTGCACTGCACGTACTGTTATGTCATGTGTGTATGGTGTACTTACGACCAAAAATTTAAGTCAGGCGTAAACATAAAAAATATCGTTACAAAAGTAACAACAATTTTTTTTTATGGAAACGCAAGGTTTCTTTCCAGCAATCAATATGCAAATACAAAAAATTTGAAAATCAAAGTAGTAAGACAATAATGCACTTTTCAATTGTGTGACTCACCCCTACAACCCCGGACAAGGTCAGTCATTGCACCAAAGTGGGTGGACAAAACATGTACATTGACGCACCCCTTAGTCACTTGACATTTTATGTGAAATGACTTATCCCAAATCTATTAAGTCTGTACAAAGTCAATGGGTCTGAAATAAATTGACCCAACCCAGTCACTCTGGTGACTGACAATTTTGTACAATAATGCATATGTGAGTCACTATTTCATGTCAATGAATCACCTTCGACTGACATCGCCAGGGGAAGAAGGGTAAGTCATACAACTGACAAGTGCATAAGACAAATGTAAAAAACCTGGAATAGCAGTAAGACACAGAATTGCAGTAGAAAAAATCTGTGAACATTTTGCAGGCTTTTTGCAAAACAATCATAACATTTTCATTTAAATTCAAAATCAATAAAAAATTTAAATAATACCTGAAATAAGACAAAAAGATTAATTAACTATAAATGAAAAAAAATATTCCTTTACAGCAATTCAGTGCTTAATTATAATATAAGGCCCAATAAAAACAGCCTTATCACCCTCATGGGCATCAGTTTTGAGAGAATCACATCGACCTATTTGTTTTTCTTTTTTATTTAAGCTACCATATTTTTCTATCGGACCAGTCATTCAGCGTCCGTACTTCCATTCTTTCTACCAGAATACAAACGATTGCTTTAGATAGTTTTTAATTTTTATCACACCTGATTTGGTGACCTGATTTGTAACACTGTCAATCACCAAAATTAATTGGCTTTTGTAAAAAACAAAAAACAAGACTGTGACAAGTAAAAGGGGTTGAGGTCAGAAGCTCAGAGCTAATAATTTAATTATTAGCCTATTACCAATTATTTGTCATTTGTTTAACAATACATCTTCCAGATCTAAAAATTATTTCAAGAGATGTCACCAAATCCGAAGAGATAAAATGTTGGTGAGCCAAGATTATTATTTTAAACCAAACACCCTGTGCCAGTGTGTACTGACAATGATATTGACCACTATAAATGCATCACAGTGTAATGTAATACCAGATACTAGCTATACTATTTTGACAGTGACACTGTACCTTTCTGGTATACCACCAAGAACATCAGACGAATGAATGAAGTCCCCCTTTTCTACACATCTTTGACAAGTAAAAGGCCGTCGGCTAGTACTACAAAGTGGACATCTTTCAAAGGCCACAGTTATTCCGTCAAAAGCAGGAAATTCTTCAGAAGTTGATTCCTCCATAATTTACCAGCTTTTCAGACTGCAGTACTAAACCATTATGGATTAAGTACAGTACTAAGTTTAGTCGAGTAACGTACGAACATAATAGGAATGTTAACATACTGCCCACCTGTACCTTAGGGGGTACACGCCAGTAAATCAAAGGCTGGAGGAAGGTTGTCGATGTTATGTCTGTCCGTACGTCGTACCTGTGTTCTCGTCCGGGTCGTATTAAGCGTTTCGTGATAGCATTTGTACTATCATAACCGAATACGCAGGCGACGACCCCGTCATTGTAATTGTGTGTTCAACTCTCTCTCTCAAGAGGGAGGGGAAGACTTCCATATGTGTGGTATGTATATGTGCCGCCCCAGCAGGTGCCTTTTTTGCACCATTTTCGTAGTGCAGGTGTCTTTTTTTACTTTAAAATATTTCCTAAAAAAAAAAAGGTTAATTTTGTACTGCTGGTCCAATTTACAATATTTTCGTTGAATACTCATAACGCAGGATTAAAATTGACTTCTTTCATACTGCTAGTACAAAATTGTATAATTTCATACTGCAGTTACCAAAAAAGAAAAACTGTCATATACTGCGGGTATGTTTTTCGGTTGATTGGCTGCACACCCCTACCACTTTTAGTATGAAGGCCCCCTCCCCTCCCCTCCTCCCCGGACATAAATTAATGATTTATTGGGGCTGCAGGGAGATGCTCGGAGTGCATGGAGATACTTGGGGCGCAGGGAGATATTTGGGACGCAAGGCGATACCAGGTGCGTGGGGAAATACCAGCGGTGCAGGAAAGTATCTAGCCTAGGGAAAGGGGATGATAAATGAAAAGGATGATAAATGAAAGGAATTAATCAAAGGAAATTAAAGCGATGAAACTTGCGATGTTAAAAACAGTTGGGAAAGGAGAGATACCTAGTGAACAAAGACAAAATAAAGGAGATCTACTGTGAAATACTAAGAGGAGATACTGAGGTTAAATTAAGGGTGGCCTATCAGGGGGAAAAAAGCATTGTGAAAGTTTGGGAGCCTACTAGACGAAAATAAGGCGAGAGCTCAGACTGGAGATCACTCAGATGTGAAATTAAAGAGAGATTAAAAAGGAAAAGGAGATATAATACCAGGGGCCATGCAGAGGAGATACGGAAGGGGGAGAAGCTGGGAAGGAGGAATAACAGTGGAAATAAGGTGTACCAGGAGAAGGGGGAGAAAATGCTCCTCCCTACTTGTCGTTTATCATTACATTGGTACTTTATTACTGTTGATAGATTTTAATCTTGCTGACGTTTTTTGCTGCTTTATAATTTTGTATTAGTGACCACCCGCTCCTTCTATAATAGGCAACTTCACAGATCTATTAATGATCTATATTCATAAACGTAGGTCACATTAAGGATGTATATCTTGGTCACATGTGATGACAACACTAGCTTCTCAGGATATACCAATGTCGGAGAGTTGAAGAGATACTGGATACATAGTGATCTTGTCGAGGCATTTGCATAATAATAATGATAGCATAGAAGGTAGGATAGATATAATGTAATGGAAAAGGGATAATCAAAACAACAAAAAATTAATAAAGTTTCAACTATTTTAGTCCATGAAAAATGTAAATTGTAAAAAGAGTAGTTATAACTAGACTAAGGAATATATTTTGGGCATTACACCCTAGCTCTTCCCCCTAACGCCTTGGTGTGTTATTGTTTAATAGCAACACCCAGACAACTAATAGCAGGAGTGCCGGGCCTCCAATTGTTGGGTTATTGCTAAGTATAGTGGCACAAAAGTTTTGGGCCATGGATGACCGATTTTCAAATTGATTTTGACAGGATTCCTTGCGATTTCAATCTATTTAAATTTGATAATTATCTAGTAAATGATGCTTTTTGGTGTTACTACACCCGTGTGCAAAAAGTGCAAGAAAGGGGAACTTCCATGTCCCTTTAGTTTTTACATGGTGAAAACAAAATCTGGTACACATGCAACTGGAAATGACCAAGGGAAACTGAAGACCAATGGAACTTTTTATGACAAAAGCACGATTGATAGCATAAAACAGGTTCTAATCACAACTCAAATGTTAACCATCCAGGAGAGTAAATAAAAGAGGGTAGTTCTCAGCATCCATTCCTTCCCTGTGCAATGAGGGCACAGAGCGAAGAGTATTAAATCCTTTATAAAACAACAGCTATGTGAAGGTCAAACTTGATTTGAATATTCATATCACATAGGCATTCATTATTATTTCAAGTATTCAATATACTAGACCCCGAATAAAATACCCCAACTTTTCAGTAGAGCACTGTAATATGGCAAGTTTGTTTGGTGAGGTTTAACAGCACCATGACAACGATGGTCAAAATGTGCCAGAGAGATTAGATTATGTCAGAGATGTAAAGAGAATGGGGAAATTGGGTAGATTGCAGTAAGTGGGTGAAAGTCTGGAGAAAGTTAGGACAAGATAGGTTTAGATATAGATATAGTAGCAGGTATGGTGTAGGAAAGAGACAATTTTCTTTTCTGGAGTTTTTGAGCTCGACTAGGGATTAAAGGACGCTCTGGGGTTGGTTAAGAGAGGACGGTCAATGAGGATGTATTTGACTGTAAATGGCAGTTATTGCAGAGAGAAAGGGGGGGGGGAGGGGGGGAGAGAAGAGTCGGTGAGTATGTGAGGTGGGTGTAACATAAATATGGCAAGATTGGTAGTATTGTATCCTCATCAAAAATAAATTCCAAAAGTAGAACATGTTTGAATAATAAATCTTTTATTTCTCATTGTCATGATGTTACAAATTTTCACTGTGAAGAAGTATCTGCTCACAATTTTCTTAAAATAAAAAAAGTTATCTCATCTTTACACTATAGGTGCAGATAATGTTTGATGGGAAGACAAAGAAATATGAAATATAATGAAATAAAAAGAAGAAAAAAAATTAAAATATTTTTTTGGGTGCCCCATCTTTGACTCCGCCTCCCGAGCGCATTTTGAAAAACGTGCTGGTAGAGTAAGGGTTATTCAATCCGCGACAAATGCGCCAACTCAAAAATATATGCAGCATGATCCTGATGGGTGGCCCAGCAGGTCACTGAGCGGAACGGGCCCAACTCTGCTGCTTGGATGACAGAGGACCCTTCAATAATCAGCCCTTGATTAACCCTTACTCTACCATGTGGCAATATTTATCGCCGTTTTAGGTGCCCCATCTTTGACTCCGCCTCCCAAGTGCATTTTCAAAAAAGTGCTGGTAGAGTGAGGGTTAAGAAGCAAGATAATCTATCCTTGTTGCAGACATAGGCTAATACATCCTTAACCACAAATTTGGGCTAAGACGCCTTAGGCACCATAAGTTGTGATATTTCCCACTTTTGATAGAAATTTACTTTTGAACTGAAAACAGTTAAAGCCAAGTGATTGAGTTTGGAACAAAAGGTTTGAGCTTCAAGATTTATGCGATAATTCTACCAAATTTTAGAATTCGTTGATGCATTGCTGTTGCATGATGGGATTACAAACAAAAGAAAAGTAGTTTTGTTTGTAGTCCTTGCTGTTTGCATTTATACACAGAAACCAGGATTAATGTTTATATTGAATCAAATCATTCAGTGTTCAAAGCTTCAAAACAAAATCATGCTGAATGAAAATTACATAACATTTTTTCCATGCCTCGTGTATTCAACGACTCCCTTTTGCACCCATCTTGAGCTCTCTAAAGACCCCAGCATCTACAATCATGCTTTATATTATGACCATGACCTTTAGGGGCCAACTTCCGAGGGACTGAAAAGTTTAAAACATACCTAAATATGAGTTAACTTGTTGATAAAGCTGAAATTTTAAATTAAATACTGTATTACGAAACAAAACCTGCCTTCGAATAAAATCAAAAGTTGACTTTTGCTGCTAAAAACAACCCAAAACGCGAGTAGAATTATACACAAAAATGGAACGTAGCCAATAATTTTTATTTAATTTTTTGTTTTTCTTTGTGTGAGAATAAAGTGTTTAACTTATCGTCACTTTAATCTATGTTCAATTAACCTGTGTTCCCACAGATACTTTTTAATTCAATTACAATTTCTTGCAGTTTGAAATAATCTTTACAAATTTAATACACAGATTTTCCCCCAAGGCTGGCAAAATAAGATATTTTTTACTTTCCCTATACTCAAAATTTAAAACCAAATGCATGAGATGCATGTCAACCAATTTTTTATAATTTCAGAACTTTCTGTATGTGGAATTGACTCAATTCTGCAAAATAACTCAATTCTGCAAAATAACTCACAAAATCACAACAAAAATTATATTTTTACATTCTTTATAGATGGGAATAACTTGTACATTAGCAATGCCACCATATTATCATATACACTGTCAAAGAACAGTATGTATGTTTTTATTCTTATTTTGTGTAATTTTTTTTTTTTAAACAATTCAAGGAGCAAAGCTAAATTTCATTGACAAACATAAGCATTTCGAAACAAAATACCATGACTGAAAAATTCAATGAAAAAAAAAGAAAAAAAACTTAGGGCTAAAAGGCAATTCCCAAAATTCTGTGCCGGCAGCAATAATTTACAAGCTACATGGATTAGGAATATGAATGTGTATGAAAATAAACATATAGTGGCAATCCACTTGTACATTAGGATCGTACAAGAACAATTTTGCGAAGAACCATTTTTACAACAGGACTACTATGCCAAAGTTAAATCAAATGTCAGTAATGCATGTACATACAAATGTCAGTCAGTTGTAAAACTCGAGTGCCTGGTTAATGGGTCCTTGTCACGCCTTTATGTTCCCATTCCTTTTATCTCTCCCCTTAAGGCCGACTCTATTAATATAGTGTTGCATCATTGGTAATGCCTTTACATAATGGGTAGTAACTTTACATTTCTGTACTTCACATTTACTTTATACTGTACAAGAGAAGCAAATGTTTAGGATGTGGAAAACAAAGTATTCTGTTGATTTGTTAAAGGGTGTATCAGTCATATTATACCAGAATAGAGGCTTTCATCCTACTGTAGAAGGTATGTCAATTTCTAATCCTTACTCTACCAGGGCTTTGAAAAATGCAAGCCCAATTATCGTAACCTTTTTGACAACTTCCCTTTCATTACAAGGTTGGTTGGAATGGGAGCTAAGATATTGATCTTTTGAGTAATGAAAGTCAAATTAGGAAATATTGACAAAAATATTAATATTTTTATTTTTCATAATAATATTAGGCAATTTTTGGCTAAATTTGGTCTACAAATGGTCAATCTTTGCACAAGTATAACTTCTTGTCAATATTGAGAACAGAGATTTGTGTTACATATTTAGATTCTTTATAAAAAATTCCTTTCCAATGATGCTAATCTATAATTTTTAGAAAGAAAGGAAAAATGAAAAAACACCAAAAATGATTTTATTCAAATGACCCTGAAAACTGCAGAAGAAAAATTATAATGCAGTAGTCTCGGTAAGATTAGCACCTGGTGCACTCTGGTGCTGGCCACGTTAATATCCACTACACTACATGATCATCGAAAATGCTGTGGTGAAATTTAATTATTATAGGAAATGGTCCAAATAGAGGGGGTATGCCTTTATTTATATATCAAATGAAAGGAAATTGCAAGCACTTTGGAACGGCAATTCAAGGAAGCGATGTAGGGTTTTGGTATTCAATTTTTTGGGAGAAAAAAACTGATCAAAAATGGCAGAAATTCATGAAATTTCCCCAGAACAAAAGATTGCAGGTAGGGAATATAAAAATTAGACCAGAAATCATTAATATTATGTCTTAGGATTTGCATGTTTGATTTTGAAGCAAAAAGGTGATCTTGAAGTTGTTGTTAGATTTAAAAGAAAAAACAACTTTTTTTGTCAATTTTAGAGTTTGACCCTTTTTTTAAGCTACTTTTCCTCAAAATTCTGTATTATAACCCCGGTAAAAAAATTACACTTTGTAAAAAGAAATATCCGAGTACTTTAAAATGATACTAAGATTACTCCTATAAGACTTTAGTAAAGTCCCGATTTTATTTTGAGAAAAAGTTGGTTTGAAAATGGCGACAATATCAGTGCATGGTAGAGTAAGGCTTAAATTAAACACAGATATCATAGCTACCCCCCCCCCCTCCCCTCCCCCCACACACACACTTAAGAATTATTTAATCCCAGCCATGAAAATGCAGTAAGTATAGAGTTCAACATTTTAAACCCTCTTAACACATTACACTTGTTAGACTGTCATGACACAGACTTCATGTGTTTGTTTTAATCATGAAATGATATTGTACTTTTAAACTGACCATTAAAAGCAGCAATTAAAAAATTCTACAACTGCTATAATTTAGATAAAATATCTCCAAAAAACAAAAACGAGACAATTTGACCAAGAATTGTTGTACATGATCTATAATTGAAATAACGATGGATAAGTTCAAGATTATAAGGGCTTGAATAAAAAAAAGTCCACATACTGCAAGTTGCATCAATACTGTTGATATACAAAACAAAACAAGATCATTCACAAACACCCATACACCCCAAAATGACACCCGTTCCAGGTATGTCTGCACCCAGGAATTACCTTATGAATGTCACATTCAATCATCAAAATGCCAATCAAATAAATGATGTGAAATCAACCAAACTAATACCCATTTGTGTGCCTGAATATAAAGTTCAAAATCAATTCTGTACAAATATCAACAGTTGCTTCCAAGTTCAAGCCTTGTAAACAATAGACCATTTAAAACCGATTTTAGCTGATGTGCAATGGGGAATTTTCCCCTTGTTGCTCAACCAATCAGCTGCAGTTGGTTGGTTACAACCAACCGTCCCTACAGACCTCCTGTTGGAAGAAAAGTTGTAAACAACAATGCACACATGTATTCCCATCATGTATAACACATTTTTTTGCTTGAATATGCTTGACCGCATACCCTGCATGAATTGTGCAGACTGCCAATAATCCCCCAGTATTTGATTGGTCAATAAAGCATACAATTGGTATATTATGGACAAGTGAATTTTGGCCATGCGACATTATTTAAATTAGTTTTTTCAAGAAAATTGCTGATTCAGATTTGAAATGGTCTTTGGATTCAATCATGGTGTTTCATCCATATAGAGAGTGTGGAAGAAGTAGATACCTCCAGGGTTGGTATATTACATCCCCTGAATTTGATGTCATACAATTATGCTGTGAACTCTTTCAGGACCCTCCCTCATTTACTTGCAACACCCTAATACCAATGCTACTGATACATGTATCAGTAATGCAACTATTTTGCAAATATACACAGCACTATCTTACAAAAAATCTCTCATGATATGAAAAATTGATGTTGCATTGCAATGTTCACGGAAAATTCTAAGAGTGAACAATCTTTCGACTTCCATCAGATATAAAATACGAACAAGAAATACTTCATCTTTGCATTTCTTTCCCGATATTTGTCAAAAATGAGTAACAAATGATCAATGACAAGCTATCAAGTGTAATGAGTAACAAGTGATCAATGACAAGCTATCAAGTGTAATGAGTAACAAGTGATCAATGACAAGCTATCAAGTGTAATGAGTAACAAGCGATCAATAACAAGCTATAAAGTGTAATGAGTAACAAGTGATCAATGACAAGCTATCAAGTGTGAGAACTATAACAAAAACCTGCTTAACATGTATTGTATTTTTTTTAACATCAGAATCAGTAATACATGATATTTTATTAATGTGTTATAGAAATCAACCTCCATTATTTTGCAAAAATGCTCTTTTCTCTTCAAATATAAGTACCCCAGTAGAATAACAAAAATACAATGAGGAATTCCAGGCAATTGTGAGTTAAGGCAGCATGAGTTCTTGGTTCTGAAAGGGTTAACATGCCATTTTAAGCAATACAGAATGCTTAATAGTATACCAAAACTCTACAACTGCTGGAATGGTTATCGATTCATCAATTCCATCATTGAAACAAACAGCCAGGACAACAGCCTCGAAGACTTCAATTGTATTGTCATAGTGATATGTCATCGTGCGGAGGCTCATGCAGCTCAGTCTGAATCACTGGAGTCCTCTTCATCGTCCTCACCATCCTCGTCTTCCTCTGCCTCCACCGGGATTTCATCCTCCTCCATCACCTCGGCTTCATTCTCACTCTCCATCTCAGACAG
The DNA here is from genome assembly GCA_020152595.1 of Chiridota heheva. NCBI lineage: Eukaryota > Metazoa > Echinodermata > Holothuroidea > Apodida > Chiridotidae > Chiridota > Chiridota heheva. The sequence continues at coordinate 813,313 of JAIGNY010002293.1, read as the reverse complement.
CTCTTCCCAGTCACCCTACAAATCAGACAAAGAGTTAAAGGATTAGTTCTTGGGTTACGCAAGTCCATCTTATATGGAAGACTTGAAAAGAAACAAAATAGTGAAGACAAAATGGTCAAAAATCTTATTCCGGGATCAAGGAGATATTTAAGTTTGAAGTTTGGCATTATTTGTGTTGAAACGACTGAAATCAGACTAGCTGTGATGTCATAGCCTCAGATTCCCCAAATCTTTATGTATTCTATCATACTTTGATTTTGTGGCGTAAATACCATTGGATATGTCATGATAGTAAACATGATCTTGTAAGGATATTTATAATTTACCACCTGAAGAAAGTTAGAGGGGGAAAATAGGAAAAAAGTGAAATATATTTTCTTTGAAATACAATAATAGTTGTTAAGAATGCGATAAAAGGTGCCAATCATCCATAGTAGACTTACTATACCAGTCCTTTATACAAAGATAAGAAAGACCTTTAAAGTTGAATATCTCCTCAAGGAATAAGATTTTTAATGATTGGATGGTTGTTTTAAACAGTTTCTTCACCAGTTTGTTTGAAAGTCCTCTTTCATATCAGATAAACTTGCTTGAACATTGAATTAATCCTTTAAAAAGGTGAGATTTTATCTTAATGTGATCAGACCTAGGGAATAACAAATCACCTGTCCAGTTGCCCACCACAACCAAAAATATATCCAGGCAGACCTGGAAAAACAATATCTAAGGTTCCAGCGGTTATACCTGTGGAAAAAATGGGAATTAGCAGGAAGAAAATTATTTTTCATTATCAAAATATTTTAATTTTTTTTAGTAAAGATTTTGAGTAAGCCACAGTATATATATAAATATATATATATATATATATATATATATATATATATATATATATATATATATATATATATATATATATATATATATATATATATATATATATATATATATATATATATATATATATATATATATATATATATATATATATATATATATATATATATATATATATATATATATATATATATATATATATATATATATATATATATATATATATATATATATATATATATATATATATATATATATATATATATATATATATATATATATATATATATATATATATATATATATATATATATATATATATATATATATGAAAGTATATATATATATATATATATATATATATGAAAGTTTATATTGCCCCACAAACAGGGAGGTTTTGACAGTTTTGGAGCAGAACTGTTCTTACCCTAACACTGAGGTTAAGCTTAGACTTTATATATCCCTGTATGTTGGGCAATATCTAAGACACAAACTTACTTCAGAATCTGATAAATGATGTGGAAAGTTGTCTTCAAGCAAATTATCTTCTTCCGATGAATCTGTTAATAGAATGAAAACATTCTGAATGCATTTCTCCATTCTATATTTTGCAATTCATTTCTCATATTTTTGTGTTACTCCATAAGTTTATGCAAATAATAGTCTTCAGCAATAACATGTGTTTGGATCCATCAGTGGTTGAAATATTTGTTTTAATCTGCTTAACAATTTTTACGAACTTCAGCATATATTGTGATCTGTATTCAACTCTGTTGTCAGTAGTAATATACAGGAAAAGAAAAGAGTAGAATTGAAATATAAGTCACATTTGATATTATCTGGGTTTGGGGCAGTGAAAGGCTAGCTAAGCTAAAGCTTAGGCTCATAAAGCCGGTGCTTATCTCCGGTTTCAATGGTGTAATCGGATGAGAGCACATGACGCCAGTCCATCGCAGGTCAACTCCCCAGCAGTGCGGGTACTCATTTTACAGCTGAGTGGACTGAAGCAAGTAGAGTAAATTGTCTTGCTCAAAGACCTGGTACAAAAATATCAAACAAAATAAAATTAAGATTTGATTTAATAAAAAAAATTTTTTTAATGGAACTGGTATGTTATTAAGGCTTACACTAAAATTACGGTAATTTCACGAACTCAGACCAAAAGCAAGCTCAAAATATCATTTAATTTTTTTTGGTATGATTAAGTGTAGTTACCATGATTTTAGTGTAAGCCTAGTAATTAACCAGTTCCATAAAAAATTTCGATCAAAAAAAAACAAAAAAAACATTTATTTTTTTGTTTTGTATAGATCCTAATGGGTTTTTTCCTTGTTTTTTTCGGGTGCGCCGGATAGGTAAACAGTAATGTGTTACCTGGTTCTGATTTTTTGCTACACAACTTGGGTCTAAAAATAATACTTAGTTTAGGGATTTTGCATCTACAATTTGAATTTAGTATAACAATTGCAGCTTCTACATGATTTTTTAACTCAAAGCCACTCAGTGGGGTGTACTTCTGCTTGACCTCAGAGAAAAATGAGTTAGGTGATTCTCAGCATAGATACTTAGGAGAGTGGGTGCACAGGTTGTCATCATTGGTTAGAGAATAGATCAAAAGTCCAGAAAATTAATTAGTTTGGATTTGCTTTCAAGGCATGAATCCTTGTTGGGCACATTCCATTGTAATATTTCAACTAAGTCAAAAATAAATACCCAGCTTTATCAACCCCGCCCTTCCATTTCTGTCCTTCCCCAGTTCAAATACATCCAAGAAACTACATCAAAATTCATAAAAATTAAATCATCAATTTGTTTACGTTGATGGCAAACAGACAAACAAATGGAGGCAAAAACATAACTCCCTCCCAACTTTTTCGATGGAGGTAGTATTAAAGAGGAAAAGAACAAAGTACCCATAGAATGAATTTCTTGCAAATTATGAAAGAAAAGGTCCAAGGTTTATGGTTCAATTTATCTAACAATAGAGGACACCACGTTTACCTTCTTCATACACCAGCATAGTATTGTCAACTTCTTCAACTGCTTCACTAGTTTGTGATGATACCTGCAAAAAAAAAAAAAAAAAAAAACATCAAAACATTTCAACTGAGCTCACATGAATTAAAGAAAGGGTCGAACAATCTCTTTCAACTTCTAATAATGTGAATCTGTCTTTCACATTTGTTTTCGCATAAAATTGACCACCTAAGAGAAGTGGCATCTTAAATGGTTTGTCCCAGTGCTCAAAATTAGCATAAGCCTGCTAGCCTGAGGCTAGCTGAATTTTACGTACGAGCTAGCACAATTTCCATCATTTAAGCCAGTCGGGATAGTAAAATCATAAAATTCCAGTATGTTTTATGTCAGACATGAATAAAACGGCTTGTGGAAAGTTAAGTTGGGCTAGTTAAATGTGAGGTGAGAAAGCCTGACTAGGGGTCAAGCACGCTCATCCTACAGTAGAGGACAACAAAAAGACAAAACGGTGAAGAAGATAAGCAAGTCAAGGTAGCATGAAACTAATTATTTTCCCCACTGGAACATATGATAAAAGCATCAAGTTTTTTCTTCTTTTTTTTGTACTAGAAATGAGACATTTTGGGGACTTTTACATTTATTAGCCGAAATGAAAAGGTGTTTTGCACCCTCACCCAATGACTCAATTTTTGGTATGGGTCCATGGTAAAATAGTTCCCCATGAAACTTCTTCTGAAGCAGATCTCTTCAAGTTTGGACGAGCATAGTCAAGACCTATCCCTTCTCTACCATCCCTGAATTTGTTAATTTCTAAGCTCTAAGTCCCATGAACCGGGTGGGAGCTCCCCAAAATATTTTATTAGCCCTTTCTCTGGAGATTCTCATTTTTGGCTGCCTGCCTTATTATTGCCTTATTAGCTTCTTTGAAAGAGACATCCTCACAGAGTCTTTGTGTCATTTATTGATACATTTTTGTTGTTGCAGTACACAAACAAGAGTAGAGTAAAAACTGTGATTGACCATCTGAAGACATTTTGAAATAATTTTGATTAGTAAAACAGAGTTAAGTGAGAGTGTGACATCACTTTTCTCGAGTAGACCTACCACACCAGTTATATTCAATAAAACTTCAAACAACTTTAAATTTCAGTATCTCAAGAATGGAAGAAGATAACTAGCTGTGTTCCTAAATTACTAATCATAATTTAGGTATTGTGATAGTAATATATTAAAATGATTATTTCTAGCCCAAAAAACAATGCCCTTATTGAAAATTTTAAAACAAATTGTGATTTACAATTACTTACTAAGTTACGAGATAGTAATACTACGCCTCGAGATTTTGAATCTACAAAACATAGTATAACAATCGAAGCCTTACTTGATCTATATCTCTAAGCAGTGTGTACCACTTGTGTAACCTCAGACAAAATGGGTTAGGTGATTCTCAGCACAGACACTTAAGAGTGGTGCACAGGTTGTCATCATAGGTTAAGCAATATATCACATCACTTAAACAACTTTAAACTTCAGAAGGGAACAAGATATCATAGTAGTTTCTTTACAGTTCTATTTCTGGGAAAATTTGCAGAGGAGTGGGGCAAGATCACTACAGACAAGTAGGTTCTTTGACCATCTGGGAAGATTATCGGCCAGAGTTCACATCCCCGCAGAGAGGGGTTTTTCCTCCCCTTCACTCCTTGGCTGGATGACCACACCAATCTGTTAAGGACGAAGATCATGGAATTGCTGTCAGAAGACGCAATTTCCCCTCTCCCGTCCTGAATCCATCCAGGGACTTTGTAATGTCCAGGTTTTCTTGGCCCCCAAGAAGGGGATCAATTGGCATCCAATAATCAATCTAAGACCACTCAACAAGTTCATTCGCCCAACAAAATTCAATATGGAGACACTGCACCCAGCTGACAAGAGGGCCTATGGGCGACCTCCGTCGACCTCTCAGATGTATGCTTATACGTACCTGTTCACGTAGAACACAGGTGTTACCTGCCATTCCATTTCGAAGGAGTCACGTACATTTTCAAGGCATTACCCTTCGGTCTCTTGACTCTACAGTCACACACAGAATTCATTGAATAAATTTCAATTTCAAACCAATTTAAAATTAACTTTGTAAGACCCCCAAAACATGTCCAATGAAGAGGTAGTTACCTGCGAGACCATGAGGTCTAGCTTCCCTTGCAGCCTGTGAAGTTTGGGGCCAGCGTTTGTTCTTGCGCTTATCTTTTCATATATGACGCTTATCCTCTGCACAAGCTCTGGGCAAGATGTCAAGTAAGAAGCTTTCTCTTTTAAAACCACTTTGGTCCACTTTGCACTGATCAAAGCACTATGAAGAGAAAGGAGAAGTGCATTGTGGGTTATGTCTGAAACATCTGAATATCCATAATTAGAGTGGCAAAGTGACTGACAATTTTAACAAACATTCTATAAAAATGTTCTGACAAATTCAGTTTTGTAGTACATCTATCGCAAATCTAGGATTATTTTAAAGGTAAATAACATAGAAAACTATCATTTTAGCACTCAGTAGAGTGTATTTTAACTGCCCCTGAGACAATATGCCTAATATTTCATAGAGTACATTCCCCACTCCTAATTTACCTCAGAAATCCTATGCTCACCATGTTTTCCCCCAAGATTCCGTTTCTCACTTTTTTTTTTATTTGTCTTACCCATTTGCATTCTAAACACTTTAGGTTCATCTACCTTGTGACTGATTTTCTTCTGAGGTCAAATCATTGTTTTCAGTTTTATTCAAGCAGTAAAAATTGATTGAGTTCCTTCCCAGCAAGATTAACATTTCATCATTTTCCTTTTTTAACCAGAAACCAATAATTTCATTTACCTTGAAGGCATGAATTCATTTTTCAGCATAATCCATTGGTAAGGGGTTGATCAACAGATCTTACATTAAAACATCAATCACCACCCCTCAATTTCCGGTTCCAGTCTGTCTACAAATTAAATCACAGCTTCCGTAAGCGGTAACAAAACCACATACCAAATTCAAATCAAAATACAATCATCAGTTCTTCAGATATGTTGATGACAGACAAACATAGGCGGAACATATCCTCTGCCAAAATAATGAGCCACAGAGGGCAGCAAACAAACCTTTCAGGAGAGGAGTCCAACCTCCTGGCGAGTTCTTCCAGCATTGCTTCAATCAGAGTCATGGATAACCTTTGAACTGTCCTTTCGATAAGTTTCAAGTTTCCCTGTCGAAGTACTTTCTGTGAAGTTAAAAATTGCACTGTAATTTACTAAGCAGGTACCACAAACATTTAACAAAAAAGTTTAAAAGACTTGTTTGCAAAAAATTGTTTATGTAAAATATCAGCATAAAACTGAAGGTTACCAGCCTGACTTCATGTCCCCCCACCACAGGGAGAGGTATTTCACCCCACTTCCACTCCTTGGCTGGACGACAACACCAATCTGTCAAGGGCGGAGATCAGGGAATTGCTGTCAGAAGATGCAATCCTCCGTACCCATTCCATCCAGGGATTTTGTAATGTCCAAGTTTTTCCTGGCCCCCAAGAAGGGGAACAAGTGGCGTCCAATCTCAGATCATTCAACAAGTTCACTTACCCAGCAAACTTCAAAATTGAGACACTGTACCCAGTTGACACAGGGCCTATGGGCCTATTTGCAAAATTTGTATTAAGTGTTATGTTATTGCATGTCATGAAATATTTGTTCCAGGAAGTTATTCATAAATCACACCCATCATGCAGATCAATACAAATGTTGAAAACATTAGCATTTGCACAATAATTAACAGCATTATCAGAGCAAGTATGATGCAAAAACGGATGCTCATTTTTCCTATTTCAAGTATTTGTCAGCAAGCCCCGCCTACTCTTAATTATTCATGATCTATATCAATGTTTAAACAGATCTCCGTTTAATCTCGCCCTATTGATGTCATACACTGATTTACACACATAACATAACATACAATATGCACAATAAATTCTGATCAAAAAGTCTTAACTATATAGGAATTTCATGCAATTGAAAGTAGATATAATCATAAAATCACCCATACATGGTCACCTACATAAACACATGCACACAGTCCAGGTTCACGTTTTAATCCTTGTAAATCACTGCTGGCAGCTTGCCAAGTCCCTCACTTTAAACAAACTTTAACACAGTAAATATTACACCCTCAAGGGCCCAAGGCGTGCTTACAGACCGGTCTAAATGTAAGTAACCAATCACATTTGATATAAAACCCATATGCACTTAACATTATAACAGACAGATCTATACTCTTGGGATTTGATATAGACAAAAGATGTTGCGTAATTCATAGCAACGTGCTGCTAGTTAACTTGAAATAATCATAATAATGTATTGCTTTTGTCGAACGATACTGGGATGAAAATGAAAGCGGAAAAAAGTTTGGGTAAGATGAATAACAATGGGAATTGGGCGAAGAGTTTATGGCATATATTTATACTTTTTTTGTGGGAGGGGGGGGGGCGCTTTGACAGTTGAATATCCATTGTAATTTTTAGTCTCATTGTACATAAAATATTTTGTAAATTCTTCTAGCATTCGGAGAAAGAAAAAAGATCTCATTTTTCAATAGAAGTGGACTAAATTGGAACAGTTCTTCATGGGAGGGGGGTCTAGGAGGTCACCCTGGGCACACCACTGATTGTCACTGAAGCTCGACACTCAACTTGTCTAGCTAGAACCCTAGTACACACCAGCTAAAATCATAATTACACCAAATATGAAACAAAACAAACATGCAGTTGTTACAATATGAACATTTAATAATTTTTACATTAAGCCCTGCCTACTCATTAATATGCATGACATTACCATCAAAAACAATAGGGTACATCTATGGACCATGAGCCGCGGCTATCTGTGCACCAAATATGACATGAATCTAGTTTACCATTCTTGAAATACCGTGCTTACAAGCTCTTTTCAGCAAAATCATATCAAGTCCCGCTCGCTATGCATATTAATGAAATTCAACATTTTTACATCATAAACATGTACACACCAGCTAACATCATTATTATACAAAATATAAAACAAAACAAGACATGTGGTGTTAAAATAGAAACATTTCAAGATTTTTACATTAAGCCCGGCCTACTCATTAATATGCATGACATCACCATCGAAAAATATCGTTCTTGAGATATCGCGTTGACGAGCTAAGCATCATACACATATATACACATGCCATCATGACTGCATAGGTTTCTGATACTATCGCATCGAAACCAAAAATATAAACAAACTGTACTAAATACCATAACAGAAACATGTCAATGTGGGATATGAGGAACCTTGAAGAAGTATCATCCCCCTCCCCATGGTGCACTTTAGGGGAGGCACATGGGTTAGACTTGAAGCTACACAAAATATTTGTTTGGATTAGGTGAAAAAATCTTGTCAAATTTGACCATTGTACAGCTTTTTGATTCTCAGGTTTAATTAGGAAAGATGTAATTTTGTTAAGTCCAGTGTTCACATTGGGGTGAGAGAATGCAGGATTCCCATACATATTATTAAATTCCTCCTCAGAAATAATTGAAGGGAAAAATTTCCACAAAAACTGACCGCAAAAATGCCCAATTTAGCATTTTTCCAGCTAATTTTGGCCTTTTTCTTTTTTTGGGTGGTGGTATTTTTTAGTCTGTTTTTTTAATATATATACATATATATATTTTTTTTTCCAAAAGAAATCCCCTTTAAAAAAAAATTAAAAAATACCCCCCAAATTACACAAGGGGTGAAAATATCCACCCCGAAAAAAAGAACTCTAGTGTAAACACTGGTCGAGTCTTTACTTGAATAGCTCTGTTTTTATGTAAATCTTTTGAATCGAAGATAGATATTACATAGACCAGAGAGTTTGCGTATACAATACAAACTTTAGAATAACCATAGCAGCACAACATAATCCATATGTCCAAGCAATAATCTATATCTCTTAAGCAGTGGGGTGCACTACTTGTATAACCTCAGACAAAATGGGTTAGGTCATTCTCAGCACAGACACTAAGAGTGGTGCACAGGTTGTCATCATTGGTACAAATACAATAGATCATGTCACAGATCATGTCTCAATTCCTATTGGTCAATCTTAAAACTTGGTATCTCTTGAACAGAATAAGATCTTTTGGTTAACATTTCTCTTTCATTCACTTGGTTGGAAATGTGACCCGAGGTCATCAGACTGCATAGCAATCGCACGATTCACCCCGCATTGGAATGAAAACAAAAATAATCAGCTGTTTGTTTACATGCCATACGTACTGCACACTGTAAACGCATACGGACTTGCCCACGTAAATCGCGCAAAGTTCTGTTTTCACTCCAGCAAATGACGTCATCTCCCAGATGTGACGTGCACCAACCAAGTGAATACAAGAAGGATATGTTGACCACTAAAATAATCATTTCAGTAGTTCACAACACCCACTTGCAAAAGCTTTTCCTGGACCAATTGTGTACTTGGACAAGCCAAACTGATAAACCTCCGAAAAATGATAATAGCAGATAATTCAACCTCTGCAAACATTTGTTGAGAAACTGAAATCTGACTAACTAAACAAAGAACTATTGTTCAATTATTTCAAATTCAAGACACTAACAATGACAGATAAGTGATTTTTTTAGAGCTTGTGAGGAAGGAAATTGAGGTTCAAGGCTCCACAAAAAGATACTTGTGTCTGTTGGGTTCAGGATTTTCCACCCTTTCTGTTGAGCCCTGGGAATATGCCTTATTACATTAGCTGAAAATCAATATTGTATTTCATTAAAGGAGCACACAACCAAAACATGAGGGTGTATTTTTCTGAGGTTTCTAGAATATTTGAATAGACTTTTCTTGCATGTGATGTAAGGCTGAGTTGGGTAACCTGGGCCCCCAAATGGTCGAGTACCTGGTGCTAAAATATCAGGTACAATAAAAAAAAAAAAAAAGACATTTTTTAGCTCTACAATTTTTGCGGAACTGGTATTGTATTAGGCTTAAACTAATTTCACTGACCAAAAACAAACTCAAGAATGTCACAAAAATTTTGTTGGTATGAGTTAGTGTAGTTACCATGATTTTAGTGTAAAGTAGAGCTGTGAACGTTTAGGGATTTTAGTAAACGTGTACACGCCAAAAAAAGCGAGCGTGTATCGTGTACACGACTTTAGTACCGTAATTTTCAAAAATACACCAAAATTGCTCCAAAACTACGAGGCAAAGTAAAAAAATCGCGCAACTAGTATGGCATAAGTACTGGCTGCAATGCCCAAATAGACGCTGAGTTTTGCTTTCAAAATCGTAAAAAGTTTACTTCTACAGTACAAATCATCATTTTTATGGAAAATATGCATGGAAATTCAGTTTAGAAAGAACAGATAACTTCCTTTCAATGTCATTTAAACTCAACATTGCGTAACTTGCGTTTGTCCTATTCGCTACGGCTTTCAAAGTTCTGTAAAAATCTTGTATACTGAGGCCTATGATATACCTCGCCGTAAAACATTTCAAAACTACGCCACCATCACCAGGAAATTCTGAAATATTAGTCCTCTCGAAAAAATGGCCGCCTTCTTTGCGAAGCATGCAGATTTTCAGCTTTCTTAAAACCTTTTTCTGTTTATTTATTATGCAAATTGTTTTCTTTCTTGCAAAATTTATTTGACTCATCAGGTAATATTTACATGTAAATGTACTGATTGTCACGATTCAAGTGTTTTTTGGTCGATGAAACGGGCCTTGATTGCGTAGGATTTAAAGCCTTATGGCCTAACGTTAGGCCTATTGTTAGTTTCACTGTTTACTGCTGCACATTCGCGGTGCGTTTTACAAGTTAGATTACTCAGTTTTCGGCGAAATTAAAGTGCATAATATCCCCATTCATTGGTGAATACTGCGCATTTGTGATTCGCACATTTAAAAAAGATTATGCTAATTGGGTTTACAGTTTGTAAAAAATCATTGATTGGAATTTTGTCAGCCGAATGTGTGTGTGATTTGAATCATGAATATTGATTTTCAACGACAAGACACTGGGCCTATAATGTATGAAAAACGATTACTCGCAATGAAGTATTTAGTAAACGTTTACAAGATTTGCGAGCGTGTAGCGAGTACACGCTAAACGGTCACAGCTCTAGTGTAAAGCCTAATAAAATACCAATTCCATGAACATTGTAGAGCTAACAAAAGATCTAATGTTTTTTTCTTCGGGTACCCGGATCGGAACTAGGTAATAGTAATGGGTACTTGGTTCTAATTCTTTGCAACCTGAATCAGGCCTAACGTGATGGCACTGATAATCTTTAATTTGAATATTCAAATCAACTCTGATGAAAAACGAGACCTCTGTTATTTTGAAATTCCATGAATTAAACAAAAAGATCCTTCACATTTTGACTAAAAGCTCCTTTATAGTTCTAAACTTACATCAGTAAGGGCTTTGTCCTGACTCATCAGTGCTTGCGTAAGAAGCGTGACCATCGTGTTTGTATTTGGAGGATGATTCTTTTGAGTACTTGTCTGACCGCCTCCAACACTAAGAGCGCTCAATCTATCCTCCATAGAAAGCTGTCAAAAGGAAAGGTCAAACATAAATATTACTGAATGCCTTGTCTTTTCAACTGGCCCAAAAAAGACCCCAACAATTAAAAATTAATTCAGTGCATGAAAAAAAAGCTTTATTCAATTTTTAGTCAAATTTATTTGCACATGTCACATCTAAATACAAAGTTCATTTTAGGTCCATTTTGTACCAAGTGATGAAATGTCCAATTCTAACCATGCTATTCTCTTCTGAAAATCACAGATTCACAGTTATAGACCTAGCTACTTATTACCGGAGTATTAAAAAATGTTGGAACTTTTTCGGAGGGGGTCCCAACCCTCAGAACCCACCTCTCTAGACCCGCAACTGACTTTTTTGTTATTTTCTGATACAAATTTTTCATCAAATTCATTGCTTTCTATTAACAGTATCTTGGAATTTAACTCTCATAAAAATTTCTTACCCATCATCAAACTCTCAACAATAACTATACTGACACAAGACAATCACAGTAAACATATCTTAGCATCAAGTACAAATTCAACCAGTTAAGCACAACAATTTACTATTCCAAATGGAAACACTTGCTATGAATTCTTTTGTTCTGATTAGGAATGCTTTACATATAAATAAGTATAAAATGTCAATACTGTTGATGTCGGCCTTTTCTGCTGGAAAATTTCATTAATGAAAACATTATCTTGCCTAGTGGGGTGCACTTAAGTTTAACCTCAGACAAAAATGGGTTAGGTTGTTCTCAGCACAGACACTTAAGAGTGGTGCACAGGTTGTCATCATTGGTTAAGCATTATGTACAACCCACAAGAAAATTAAACAATAATGGATTAACATAGGAAAATAGAGCCCTTTGCTCATTCTTACATCACAAATTTGCAGATCAAGATTAAAAAAAAGCAATTAAGCGATTTTAATGAGTTTTGCTATTTCCATGGGTTGGATGCATTTTAAAGGAATATTTTTGTTTTTTTGTAACCTTTCATGAGAAAGAGAAAAACAAATTAGTACAAAAATCATTTTGATATGTTATTCCTACCAGGAGATATCCCAATTTTAGATTGACAAAAAATGCCAATAAACAAATAGGAGAAGGCTCGGAATGACATCACAGCAATACATTCTCCCACAAAGTTGATGTATTTCATTAAATTCTATTATCCTTTTTATTAGTAAAACCTGCTAGAAAAATAAATTGACGAAAGTTAGGTATTTATATACATTGCCATGTATATCCTACTTCAATAACTTTTGGAAAATTGTTCCTAATCATACAGAAACAACTATTGTTCAAAGAAATACATAAACATTTGCAATGGAATTGTCTCTATGACATCATCAAACATGAATTCATTATACTGTACAAAAACTGTTTAAAATGCAATTGGGAAATCTTTAAAAAATCCATAGCTCCTGAACGGAATATGATATCAACCTGATTATTGTACCAAATTGGCATCTACAAGTATGTTTTTTAAAATAAAATTAAACAAAAATCCATGGGAATATTACAAAATTCCATGGGAATATAACAAAAATCCATGAGAATATTACAAAAATCCATGGAAATATTACAAAAATCCATGGGAATATTACAAAAACCATGGGAATATTACAAAAATCCATGGGAATATTACAAAAACCATGTAATATTACAAAAACCATGGGAATATTACAAAAATCCATGGGAATATTACTAAAAACCATGGGAATATTACAAAAATCCATGGGAATATTACAAAAATCCATGGGAATATTCCTTTTAAGCTAATCCAGCCTCTAATTTTTCATAAAGCTTTCCCTTTCTTTCTGAAGGAAGTCAATTTGTTACAAATAGCAATTATTCATCTGTTTCTAGCCCTTTAAAAAAGAACAAGAGTGGCATACAACTTTTCACAAAACTCCTATAGTGAGGATCTTTTTACAGTAGGTTTAGGAAGCCATCTCTTGTCAACAGAACTAATATGCAAGTAACTCATACAAATAATCTACAGCATCAAAACCAATAGTATCTTAAACCATGTCAACTCCACAACATCATAATCATATAACCAAATGACAGTGATCTTACCTGGCTTTTCCCAGCTTTCCTCTTCATTCTTTGGGCTGATGTATCTGATTCTAAGACAGGCTTTAATGGAGCTGTGCTTGATGGTGTTAAGACGGTGGCATCTTTACTTGTGCCAGGGTGTCTCACCTGAAATTGGAAACAATTGTAAATGATACGTTACTGGATTAGATGAGATTGAAAATCTACAGAGTCTTCTTCTACAAAGAAATTCAGATCAGCCCATTTTAGAGGTTTATAGGTGCCTTTTTATTAAAGAATTAGTTCAGTGATCAAGCAAACTTATCTTATATGAAAGAGGACTTTAAAAGAAACAAAATGGTAAAGGAAGCTTTCAAAACTTTTATTTCATTACGGAGTTATTAAAGTTGAAAGCTCTGTCTTATTTGTGTACAAAAGACTGGTGTAGTAAAAAGGTTGGCGTCTTCATCCTCACATGCTTAACAATTGTTAAATGTATTTTAAAGAAAATCAATTTTAATTTTTTATTATTTGAATTATTTTTGCTCAGAACTTTTCTTCAGATGGTAAATTTCAATTAATCTTACTAGATTCTGCTTAACTACTTTCCTTCTTACATGGTTGTTAAGCCACAAAATTGCAGGACAAAATTTGATAGAATACATTAAGACTTTTGAGGAATCAGAGACTATGACATCACAACTAGTGTGATTTCAGTCATTTCCGCACAAATGATACCAAACTTAAAACTTGGATATCTCCTTAACAGAATACAATTTTTAAATGCTTTCTTCACCATTTTCTTTCGTTTTAACCCCTCTTTCATATGAAATGGACTTGCCTGACTCCTGAACTAATACTTTAATAACCAATTCAAAACAAGATTGTATTCAAAGTACAGTTTTTTTAAATATCATATTTAGTTTTCAATTGAAGTCACAGGATAATTTGAAATATGCAAAATTTTGATGAATATGAAAAAGAAGACATTAAAATCTTTGAAGCAACTTTTTTTCGAAGATCTGTCTATAAAAATTATGAGAACATTTCAACTAAATGTTTATTAGGGGGAATATAGCTATGACCCCCAAAACTTCAGGTAACATTAGAATCAGTTACCCCACTACAAAAATTTGTGAAAGAGAATTGAAAATCAATGGCTTAGAAAATAAAGATGTCTGCCCGTTCATACTTAAAAATTTAAAAAACCTGGCAAGTCAAAAAATGTTTTACCATTTTGAAAATCAATGGCTTAGAAGTAAAGATGTCCGCCCATTCATACATAAAAATATGAATTTATTTAAAACCTGACCAGTCAAAAAATGTTTTCCCAATTTTGATGAAATAATTTTTATTTCCAAGATTTGAATGTATTTACAGCAATGCAGCTGAAGCTCCCTCAATATGTCCATATATCAATCAATGTTATTTCTATAGTGCCAAAAACTAAGGAATTGCACTAGGGCGGTAAACAGGCACAAGAAACTAAAGTTTGTGGCAAGTTAAAAAAGATGATATACTTTCCAGGAATTCCCTATGACAATTTTATTTACTGTTTTTGGACTTCTTAGTGCCCTTTGTGGTTCATGTTTTGTTCTTGAATGAAAATATGCTCAATAGGCACCTTCTATTACCTCTTCCCAACTATTCAAATGTAAATTACTCTTTAAATGATGCAAAACACAGCTGCAAATTGCATCAAGTAAAACTTCACTACATGTTCTATAACTCTAAGCAGTGGGGTGTACTACTTGTGTAACCTCAGACAAAATGGGTTAGGTGATTCTCAGCACAGACACTTAAGAGTGGTGCACAGGTTGTCATCATTGGTTAGATAATAGATCATATCACAGAACAGTAAATATCAATTCAAATTGGTCAATAAATGGCGCTATTATTGATTAAACAGTTGGCGTCAAAATGCCTGAGACACCACACCCAAGAAAATGAGCATAAGAATAAAAGCCTGGAAAGAATATTGCTGTGCCATGCTAATGATAACTGATAACAACTCACATACCAACCTATTCACTTGGTTGGTGCCACGTCACATCTGGGAGATGACGTCATTTGTTGGAGTAAAAACAAACCTTTGCGCGATACATGGGGGCAAGTCTGTATGCGTTTATTGTGTACATGGCATGTAAACAAACACAGCTGATCGCTTTGTTATGACCTCAGATCAAATTTCCAACAAAGTGAATATGATCGGTACTATTCCTAATGCAAAATTTCAACCATACTCTTCTTGATACACAATGAAATGATACAAACCATTTAGTGATACTTGGCTATTCTCTTTTCTTCTTTTCTTATAACCCTTACTCTACCACGCGGCGATACTATCGCCGTTTTGGGTGCCCCGTCTTTGGCCCTGCCTCCTGAGTGCATTTTCAAAAAAGTGCTGGTAGAGTAAGGGTTAATCAACCCGCGACATATGCGCCAACCCGAAAATATAGGCAGCATGATCCTGGTGGGCAGCATGATCTGCCTGGAAGACAGAGGACCCTTCAATAATCACGGATTAACCCCAGCGGGTCCCTGGTAGAGTAAGGGTTAATCAACAACATATGCGCCAACCCAAAATATAGGGGCCCCAGCGGGTCCCGAAAGCGAAAGGGGCCCGACTTTTCCGCCTGGAAGACAGAGGACCCTTCAATAATCACGCCTTGATTAACCCTTACTCTACCACGCGGCGATACTATCGCCGTTTTGGGTGCCCCGTCTTTGGCCCCGCCTCCTGAGCGCATTTTCAAAAAAGCGCTGGTAGAGTAAGGGTTAAGCTATCAATTTCTATAATAACTGGAAACTTAAGATAATTCTTTGATCATATATGTACATCTTGAATCCAAGCATTCAGAGGAAATATCTACTGACCTCAGATCTGTCAGACACTGGTAACTCCTCTACCAAATGGTTCCAAATGGCCAGAATACTGCCCAAGTCAGGATTTGTTAATCATGAAGAAAGGAGCTCTCTGTCGGAAAGTGAGGGCGTCATTTTTTCCAAGTCCAGAGAATTTTGAATACATGGGTTTAATTTTTGATACTAGTGTCATTGAAAAATTATTGACGTATTCATAAGAAATAATCCGGATTAATTTAAACATTTGAATCAAAGGTTTTCACTACAATCATGTGCACCAAAAATTCTTAAGAGAGAAAAGTCTTCACTTTTTGGCCACCAGCTCCTTTAAATGAATTGCAAAGCAAACAGGATGTTCGAGGAAACTGTTAAGACCCACAGCCTTCATAAAAGTTGCAAATTGCACATGCACACTTAACCATGATTTCACACACAAAGCGCATGAAGCCTTGACTAACTGACTAACGAGACAGAACATGCACATTTCTACACTTTGTGATCACTTGACTCACCTTATCACCTGATCCGTCCTCCGTGGAATGACTAGAGGCGGGGTCATCTCGCACCAGACAGATTTCTTTGTTGTTCAAATCCTGAAATGCAAGCCAAATCTTGAATAAAATAATATACCTACTATACAGAGTTCATTTCTGCACAATGCATACTGAATGCATCTACCATTCCAAAAGAGTATATCACTATCATAAAATCAAAGTGAAATATTTGATTCCTTTGATGTAAGAGATACTTAGGGCAAAATCAAAATAAATTTAAGTGAAGTACCCTAATCACATTAACCCTCTAATTCCAAATACCATAATGAAGTAAAAGAAAATGATGTACACAGGTATTCTACTTAGTGGCCAAGCACACACAAAGCCCCATTTGTAGATAATCCTACATACTAACACTGCAAACATCACAACAAGTTAAAGAATTTGAAACTTTTCAAAAAATTTGCAATTTTGTAATATAATCTAAATTCTTTGTTCACATCTTTTTAGCATGAAGTTCTGTCTTAGAACTTTTTGCTACCTTTCCAAGTTTGGTCTATTTCCAAATAAGAAAAACTGTGGGTAATCCATTGAGTCCTTTCATCCATTACTTTTTAAGATACAATCATCAATTAACTGTAAATAAAACACTTTCTTCCTTTTACTCTCCGAGAGAGAGAGAGTTGAACACACAATTCCTTTTATGATAGTACAAATGCTATCACGAACGCTTAATACGACAGACCATTTAAATAATGTCCACGGCCTGATAACCAGTTGTGGTGCACTGTTAAAAACAGATTTAAATACCATGAGAACGGAGTTAAAAACAGATTAAAAAATTTCCCATGGTTCTGAATAAAGGTATCAAAAATCTTCCCACAAACAATCGCAACAGAAATAATATTAATGTACTTTTCATCGCACAATTACATGGGGATGTTTTTCGATCACATATTTACCACATTATACTGTTGCTTACTCAAGAATTCTTTAAAAAAAAATTCAATTTATTTTTTCTTCCCGCGAATTCCCGATTTTCAGTTATAATTGATGAAACCTTAAGATTTTTTCCAGCTCCTACCACACAATCTAAATACCATGAGACCAGAACCCATTTCCTTGAAACAGAACATCAATGATAAATCAAAATCAAGGACCACTAACCACAGACTCGAAGGCTATTCTTATAGTTGCTCCATAGGCCACCAAAACCTGCTCTTGGCCCTGGTCTCCTGTAAAATGAGCTGCTAGGATAGGGATGGGTCTCGCTATCACACTTTTACTGCCCTGGGTCGCAACTTGTATACAGTGAATTGGCTGGAAAGGCTTCTTGGCTTGACTGAAAGATAAGGAAGAGATTGATTCAAACTCGTGAGGGGTAGTAGGTCCTTTTCCTTTAAATGAATATAAAATAAATTTAAAATTTTGAGAAGAACAATTTTTGAATTTTGGAATAAGCTCATTTAGTTTCCACTTATGGCTGCTCAAGTTTTGCGGAATTTTTAATATATGCAAAGTTCAATTTTTTTATTTTTTGTTGGCATTGTTTCTTGCCATTGTTCCATGGAACAGTACTTTCTTGAATAATGTTCTTTAATAATACTGTTCTAGATCAGATTTCACTGTTCCAACGTTTTTGGCCACTAACATGACAAACATTTTTTTCAAAATTGTTTTAATTTATGACTTATATCCGTTAATATGTGCAAATATATGTCGGTTTTTTAGTATTTACATGATGTAGCATCCAGTTACATAGTCATACACCTGCAAGCAGCCTTGCAAATGTGTATTCATAATTAATTGTGCTGACACTTGCAGACAAGGTGGAAAAAGCTTTTTCTTACTGAAAGAAATTCTTTTTCTGATAATCTTGTTTGGCAACATGCATTTTGTTTTGAGCAGAAATCAGGTTATTAATCATTAATGCCACATATTTGCAAAAGAACACTGTTCCACTGATGTTTGGAAATAATAATAATATAATAATAATACATTTTATATAGCGACTGTTCCTGATGAGAAAACCTTAAGATAAAACAGCAAAAAACCATACTGTAAAGTTACTCAAAGGGGAACTCATGAAAAGGTGGTTTTCAAATTCTTAATAGGGGCATTTCTGATGTAGATCGGAGAATGTTCCAGAGTTTGGGGCTGCATATGCTAATTATTTTGGAGTGAGCGAGTTGGTATGAATGATTGGTTAATTTGACACCTAATAAAATTATTTTTATGAATGATTTTAGACTATATTTTAGTCATTGAAATTAATGAGTAAGTCTATTCCTGCTAAAGTTTGAGAGAATGCAGTAATGACATTTGATCAGACTTTTCTACACCAATTCAAAGTTGTGATAAACATTAACAACAAAAAAGAATTTGAGAAAATATACAAAGAGTGGCAAGAGAAGCAAAAGAATAATTATTGCACATCTATACATGAAAATTAAATTTTGCTACTTTTCCTGAATTTGTAACAGATTTTTAATCAATTTAGCTGATGTTGCATCTACAAGTCCAGACACAAATATGAACATAGAAAATTCAAATTAACTTTTGTTATAAAATTGCCCTTTTGACAGTGATAATCAGATGATTTCTGAATAACAAAGATTGATTATTGGATGAACAGATAACATCAAAATAACATAATAGAACTAGGGTTGTGCGCTTTCGTTTTTTAGCCCTAATGTTTAAACGGCTGAATTTCTGGTCGCTTAAACGTTTAAACTGAGCCCCCTCCCCCATCAAAAAATACATATAAACAAAATCGGATCTCAAACTTGTTGAAAGGGAAAGGGGGAAAAAAAGGAAACTTTTTGCGAAACTGGCTCTAAAATGGCCGGCCCAAAAATAAGCAACGAATATTACCAAACTTGAGTAGGGGCCTTATAATAAGTCTTCAAATTACCCATCAGGCTTAAAATAATTCTCTATGGTTGGAACACGTTATGCAGAAATTAAATATCAGCAAGTACATTTGCCATGTCTTGCAAGCAGTTGGATATGTTTCCAACACTTATAACAATGAAAGTTGTGCGTGTCTTTGAATTTCATTGATTTTTAAAGGCTAGTGTTAATCGCAACCATTTAAACTTTTGGGAGGATTAAACAAAAATTTAATCGAAGGTTCATTTGTTGAAACGTGTAATCGTCACAGCCCTAAATAGAACAAAAGGTGCAACCAGTGAGATGGTACACTAACAAAGAGAATTGTACAGTTTTAAGCAAGTAAGCCTCAGACATGAAAGTGGTTTGACTCATCAAGATCCTTATGAGTGGTGCAATGGGTTGTCATCATTGGCTCAACACCCAAGTGGGCTTAAGTAAAATAACTGCTTAACCATTAGTACCTAAACTTGGATTAGTCTTTAAGAAAGCAATCTAAGCCATCCCGGATGTAATCATTAAAATAAAACAGCAGATAGGAACACCCAATGCTCAATCAGCATATACTGACTTACTTAATACAATTTGAAATTGTTGGGGGATATTTTTCCTAAATTAATACTTAAGAAAAAAACCCAATAATATTTATCTCCAAAGCTTTCTGTAACTACAGTATACGTAAGGTCAGGTCTCAGAAAATGGTTCCAAAGTAGTACAATAGCCATCTCTTTCACTACTAAGGGTGATTCCACGATTGTAATGTAGTCATGGAGCATGAAATCACCCCCACTTTAGCCTGGAAGGTCCCAGGGATAAGCGGGGTTGATTACACAATTGTAACATAGTCATGGAGCATGAAATCACCCCCACTTTAGCCTGGAAGGTCCCAGGGATAAGCGGGGTTGATTACACAATTGTAACATAGTCATGGAGCATGAAATCACCCCCACTTTAGCCTGGAAGGTCCCAGGGATAAGCGGGGTTTATTACACAATTGTAACGTAGTCATGAAGCATGGAATCACCCTCACTTTAGCCTGGAAGGTCCCAGGGATAAGTGGGGTTGATTACACAATTGTAACGTAGTCATGAAGCATGGAATCACCCTCACTTTAGCCTGGAAGGTCCCAGGGATAAGCGGGGTTTATTACACAATTGTAACGTAGTCATGAAGCATGGAATCACCCTCACTTTAGCCTGGAAGGTCCCAGGGATAAGTGGGGTTTATTACACAATTGTAACATAGTCATGGAGCATGAAATCACCCCCACTTTAACCTGGAAGGTCCCAGGGATAAGTGGGGTTGATTACACAATTGTAACATAGTCATGGAGCATGAAATCACCCCCACTTTAGCCTGGAAGGTCCCAGGGATAAGTGGGGTTGATTACACAATTGTAACGTAGTCTTGAAGCATGGAATCACCCTCACTTTAGCCTGGAAGGTCCCAGGGATAAGTGGGGTTGATTACAAAATTGTAACATAGTCATGGAGCATGAAATCACCCCCACTTTAGCCTGGAAGGTCCCAGGGATAAGTGGGGTTGATTACACAATTGTAACGTAGTCTTGAAGCATGGAATCACCCTCACTTTAGCCTGGAAGGTCCCAGGGATAAGTGGGGTTGATTACACAATTGTAACATAGTCATGAAGCATGGAATCACCCCCACTTTAGCCTGGAAGGTCCCAGGGATAAGTGGGGTTGATTACACAATTGTAACATAGTCATGGAGCATGAAATCACCCCCACTTTAGCCTGGAAGGTCCCAGGGATAAGTGGGGTTTATTACACAATTGTAACGTAGTCATGAAGCATGGAATCACCCTCACTTTAGCCTGGAAGGTCCCAGGGATAAGTGGGGTTGATTACACAATTGTAACATAGTCATGGAGCATGAAATCACCCCCACTTTAGCCTGGAAGGTCCCAGGGATAAGCGGGGTTTATTACACAATTGTAACGTAGTCATGAAGCATGGAATCACCCTCACTTTAGCCTGGAAGGTCCCAGGGATAAGTGGGGTTGATTACACAATTGTAACGTAGTCATGAAGCATGAAATCACCCCCACTTTAGCCTGGAAGGTCCCAGGGATAAGCGGGGTTTATTACACAATTGTAACATAGTCATGGAGCATGAAATCACCCCCACTTTAGCCTGGAAGGTCCCAGGGATAAGCGGGGTTTATTACACAATTGTAACGTAGTCATGAAGCATGGAATCACCCTCACTTTAGCCTGGAAGGTCCCAGGGATAAGCGGGGTTTATTACACAATTGTAACATAGTCATGGAGCATGAAATCACCCCCACTTTAGCCTGGAAGGTCCCAGGGATAAGCGGGGTTTATTACACAATTGTAACGTAGTCATGAAGCATGGAATCACCCTCACTTTAGCCTGGAAGGTCCCAGGGATAAGTGGGGTTGATTACACAATTGTAACGTAGTCATGAAGCATGGAATCACCCTCACTTTAGCCTGGAAGGTCCCAGGGATAAGTGGGGTTGATTACACAATTGTAACATAGTCATGGAGCATGAAATCACCCCCACTTTAGCCTGGAAGGTCCCAGGGATAAGTGGGGTTGATTACACAATTGTAACGTAGTCATGAAGCATGGAATCACCCTCACTTTAGCCTGGAAGGTCCCAGGGATAAGTGGGGTTGATTACACAATTGTAACATAGTCATGAAGCATGGAATCACCCTCACTTTAGCCTGGAAGGTCCCAGGGATAAGTGGGGTTGATTACACAATTGTAACATAGTCATGGAGCATGAAATCACCCCCACTTTAGCCTGGAAGGTCCCAGGGATAAGTGGGGTTGATTACACAATTGTAACGTAGTCATGAAGCATGAAATCACCCCCACTTTAGCCTGGAAGGTCCCAGGGATAAGTGGGGTTGATTACACAATTGTAACGTAGTCATGAAGCATGGAATCACCCTCACTTTAGCCTGGAAGGTCCCAGGGATAAGTGGGGTTGATTACACAATTGTAACATAGTCATGAAGCATGGAATCACCCTCACTTTAGCCTGGAAGGTCCCAGGGATAAGCGGGGTTTATTACACAATTGTAACATAGTCATGAAGCATGAAATCACCCTCACTTTAGCCTGGAAGGTCCCAGGGATAAGTGGGGTTGATTACACAATTGTAACATAGTCATGGAGCATGAAATCACCCCCGCTTTAGCCTGGAAGGTCCAAGGGACAAGCGGGGTTGATTACACGATTGAAACACAAGTCACAGAGCGTGAAATTGCCCCAGAGCATTTCTCAACTTTAGAAATACTACACTGAGCAGAAATCTTTTAAGTTAGTCAGTCTTAATGATAGAAAAGAAAATCTCATATTAACATACCCATTGAGTACAACAGAAAAGATGTAAACATGTCCTTCTTTTGTCAATGCAGCAACTTTGGTGACCTGCGAAAAGAGGATACATCAATCATAATTTAACATTTTAATCACAATACTACATATAAACCTCCAGGTGAAATTTATTTCCATTCGTACATCCAGGACAGGCAGATATGAATTGTAACTCAT
This sequence comes from Chiridota heheva, assembly GCA_020152595.1. Taxonomy (NCBI): domain Eukaryota; kingdom Metazoa; phylum Echinodermata; class Holothuroidea; order Apodida; family Chiridotidae; genus Chiridota; species Chiridota heheva. Next base: position 790,071 of record JAIGNY010002293.1, on the reverse strand, counting down.
AAAAACATCATGAAAAGCCACCCCCTATCAGAATTGGTTAATGCCTGGCCAAAGCATTGCATTACAATGTCGACTTAAATTGAACAATTAAGACAATTCATACACCCTTTCAGACTGTTTTTAATTAACGAGATTCCATCCACAAAGTGCCATATACCTAATTAAACACTGCTCTTTTGGTCAATGCTGAGTGACCTTGGCAACTCATCTCCACAGCTCTGCGTGACATTGATTATGCCATGCCACTGTTTTTTGGGATGGTATATCAATCAATTTACTTTTTGATTCACGTACATGTATTCCATACACAGAAGTAATAAACCTTAATTGCATACTTTTAAGACAAAATCTTGTCATCAAACATTAATCTTTGAATGACTCCAAAGTTAATCTTCTTTAAGCCTCAGACATGAAAGTGGTTTGACTCATCAAGATCCTTATGAGTGGTGCAATGGGTTGCCATCATTGGCTCAACACTGAAAACATCACATTATATAAAACATCTAAAAGAAACTTAACATATTCAGAATGATCACTCCCCAAAACATAAATTTTCCAATCAGAATGACCACTCTAACCAAAATGACCAGTTCAGCCTAAATAAAAAGTCAACCTGACTGACCACTCCATCGGAATGATCATCATGACCAGTATCATTTTAATTTTTTTAAATTAACACGTCATCGAATCCAGCACATTTTGGGGCTTAAAATTAATAACTTATTATTAACCTTTTCAACATTCATATTGGTTGCAAATCTCTGTAACCTGATATTTATAAATTCTTCAACATACCTCCCAAACTTAGATTAATAACCATAAATAGACAAATTTGATAAGGCAAATTCATACCATTAAAAACAAAGAAACACCCAAAAAAAAATTTCATATATTTTGTCAGCATATAAGTATGACTCTTTCAAACAGAGCTATATATATATATATATATATATATATATATATATATATATATATATATGTATATATATATATGTATACATATATATATATATATATATACTATATATATATATATATATATATATATATATATATATATATATATATATATATATATATATATATATATGTAGACTGAGCTATATCAATGTAAAATCTTCTGCATGCACACTAATTGGTACAAATTTCCAACAGCCGTATATCAATGTAAAAGCTCTGTATCTGGTGTACAGAGAGTAAACTCACCTTTGTAGGCACTGAATGTGTGATTTCAAAGCTGATGGGATCATAAGGCAACAAAAGAGATGCTACTGAGGTATTTTTCTTGGAAGCTGCCTTGATTTGCCTTTGCGAGGAGAAAAGAGTAGAAACAATTGAATGGCATGAGCATAATTGTCTTGGAATATTCCTTGTTGCTTACAGTTTGCATACACATTATAGTTAAAAGCAATTTTCTTGAAGAAGTTCCTGAAGATTCTCAGATAACTCTTTGGATAATTTTTTTGAAGGAGTTCATGAAAGACTTTGAAAAACTCTGACCACGCTTGAAGGATGCTTAACATAGCTTTCGTGTTGTCCTACGAATGATGAATTTTCTGGTCAAAAGATGCGATGAGCCTGGAAAGCATTTTAGCATTTTCTTGAGGGACTTCATGAAAGATTCTCAAAACCCTCTTTCGATCATTTTCTGATCACTCTTGAAAGGGATGTTAAAAAAAAAAAAGGTTTGATTTTGCCTTTGTGAGGAGAATGAGTAGAAACAATAGAATTGCATGAGCATAATTCTGTTTGGAATATTTATTGTTGTTTATACTTAAAAGCAATTTTGTGTTAATCAATTAACCAACTGAAGTCAGACTAAACTGTTAATAAATGGTATACCTATTCATAAATTGAGAGTAACAAAGGTCAAATTTTGCAGAGTGCAAGACTGAATACCCTGCTGAAAAAATCATTTCAGTTAATGCCACCATTGATTCCAATTTCTTTCTTACATAAGAAAACACATTTACAATATTTATGTTCAATTTAGACTTGAGCACAACATTATTAAAACATATTTCTGCTTAAATACTTCAAATACAGTGAATTTTAATTCCCAAAACAGTACGCTTAGCATTTTTCCATACAATATTGATGTAAGTCAAAGTCTCTGCAACTTTCCTTTTAAAAATAATGTCCTTTTCTCTCTCATATTTACAATCAGTCAACATAATTTACAAGGTTTGGTTTGTTGATGTTTAATGGTAAAATGTGTCAAGAGGGAGTTAATAAATAATGGTGTAAGAATAAGAATAGTGAGGAGATGGAAGGTTTGTAAGGGAAGATAAAGGGGAAAAGCTGAATGTGGGAGAAAAATTTTGGTGAAAAGAAAGGGGTGTGTAAGGTTAGGTGTAGAATGGGAGGAGATTATATGTGGTGGAAGAGGTTGTTGTTGCGGAGGAAGTTGATGATGTTTGAGGAAGATTTGTTTTCGAATAGCTCCGAGATTGAGGAGAGTGAGGAGAGAAGAGATCTGGAGTTCTGGTATAGGGGATAGGTTAAGAAAATATGCTTGATGGAGAGATCAATGTTGCAAGTGGGGCAGAGATGGGTAGGGAAGCTGGATAAGAGATGAGAGTAAAAGAGGAGTGACCGAGGCAAATGCAGGTGACAACGATGTCTTCCCTGCGGTTGCAACTATGCAGAGGGGTGTTGGTCCCGACTTTGGGTTTGATGGTGTGAAGTTTAATACTGGTTACGTAATTCCAGGAGTTTTGCCAGGTTTTGTTGATGTAGTTGGAGATGGAGAGACATGAGGTCTGAGTGTGGAATAGAAAAAAAGAGGAGGTTATATGGCAGAGCTTCGTTGGCGGCTCTGTTGGCTCTCTCGTTGCCAGGGGTGCCGACGTGGCTGGGAATCCAGAAAAAGATAATTTTCTTTCCTAGGGAGGAAAGAGTGTGGAGTAGAATGGCGTTGGGCCAGAGCATGTTGAGGATGCCAATGAGGACGGATTTAGAGTCAGAGAAGATGACAAAACGGGGGCGGAAAAAAAGAAAGTTTAAGGCTAGGACAATGGCCTTTGCCTCGGCAGAGTAGATAAGAGGTGCTGTCGGGTAACCTTGAGGAGAGAGTGAGGCCAGGACAGGTGGCGCAAGCTGCAGAGGAGCCTTCCCGTGTGGAGCATTTACAAAAGATGAAATTTGTTATATATAAAATAGTACACAATACTGCAAATAAAATAATATCTCACATGCAACTACAGTCTACTAAAAATCAAAAAGAAAATTGTGAAAAACTAAGTGACCATCTTTCCTTGAAACAAAAATTTCAGCACTCCCCCTTTGTGGAAAAACAGGAATATAAGCCTCAGACATGAAAGTGGTTTGGCTCATCAAGATCCTTATGAGTGGTGCAATAGGTTGTCATCACTGGCTTGTGAAATTTACATTTTAAAGAGGTACTCCCCCCTCCACCTTTAATTCTTGTGGCATAATGAAGTATGCAATTTCACACAACTCAAATCAAACCTTTCACTTGAAAAAAATATACAACTTAGTGGGTAACATAAACCAAATCAACATCTTATTATAACATACACCATGCACTGATGATGAACTATTTAAAGCTATGGTCAAAGCATACGAGAAACTAATTTTGTAAAAGTGTGGATTTTAAAACAAGTCAATTTTCTTGACTTGAGTAACAAGTCAAAGGTGATTTAGGTATACTTTCCCTAGGGAAGGCATGTGCCTACAAGTAGAAAACAAATACAACAATTTTGATCCAAAGTCTGTTCGGAATCTAGGAAAAATGTTCTGGTTATAAAACAGATGGTACTGATGCAAAAATTCCTGGTGCTCAAGAGACAAAAACATTTCGTACCAGACATTGATAAATCGATCGTTTTGAGCTGAGGACAACAAATGCAGACCATCAAGGGTTGAGAGCAGGTCGGAGCTGTCCTGGGCTTCAGAGGCCAAATCTTTCTGTAGTACTCGTAGCCTCGTTACAGGATTTGAATGACCTGAAAATTGCTGTCAACAAAAGAGGGAATGTGGTTACTATCCTGAAGCAGGCATTAGAATCTATATCTGAAACTTACAAAATTAAAATAAAATCAGGATGGCCAAAAAGGCCAGTGGACAACTTACAATTGTGAGAGTCAACAATCCAGTTGCCCCTCCCACTTACAAAACCGCTTCAGTTTTGAAGGGTTTCTTGAGTAAAATACAAATGTTTAACCATCTTATTTGGACTTCCTTCTCAACAAATCTCAAAGCTTCAGCGCATTCAAAACACTGCTGCCAGATTAGTTACTCTCACAAGTAAGAAATCTCACATCAAACCCATCCTCCACCAACTTCATTGGCTTCCTATATGTGAAAGAATAAACTACAAGCTTCTCACCCTCACATACAAAGTAGAGCTGTGAATGTTTAGGGATTTTAGTAAACGTGTACACGCCAAAAAAAGCGAGCGTGTATCGTGTACACGAGTTTAGTACCGTAATTTTCGGAAATACACCAAAATTGCTCCAAAACTACAAGGCGAAGTAAAAAAATCGCGCAACTAGTATGGCAAAAGTACTGACTGCATTGCCCAAATAGATGCCGAGTTTTGCTTTCCAAATCGTAAAAAGTTTACTTCTACAGTACAAATCATCATTTTTATGGAAAATATGCGTGGAAATTCAGTTTAGAAAGAACAGATAACTTCCTTTCAATGTCATTTAAACTCAACATCGCGTAACTTGTTTGTCCTATTCGCTACGGCTTTCAAAGTTCTGTGAAAATCTTGCATACTGAGGCCTATGATATACCTCGCCGTAAAACATTTCAAAACTACGCCACCACCTGGAAGTTCTGAAATATTAGTCCTCTCGAAAAAATGGCCGCCTTCTTTGCGAAGCATGCAGAATTTCAGCTTTGTTAAAACCTTTTTCTGTTTATTTATTATGCAATATTTTTTCTTTCTTGCAAAATTTATTTGACTCATCAGGTAATATTTACATGTAAATGTACTGATTGTCACGATTCAAGTGTTTTTTGGTCGATGAAACGGGCCTTGATTGCGTGGGATTTAAAGCCTTAAGGCCTAACGTTAGGCCTATTGTTAGTTTCACTGTTTACTGCTGCACATTCGCGGTGCATTTTACAAGTTAGATTACTCAGTTTTCGGCGAAATCAAAGTGCATAATATCCCCATTCATTGGTGATTACTGCACATTTGTGATTCGCACATTTAAAAAAGATTATGCTAATCGGGTTTACAGTTTGTAAAAAATCATTGATTGGAATTTTGTCAGCCGAATGTATGTGTGATTTGAATCATGAATATTGAATTTCAACGGCAAGACACTAGACACATCGTATGAAAAACGATTACTTGCAATGAAGTATTTAGTAAACGTTTACAAGATTTGCGAGCGTGTAGCGAGTACACGCTAAACGGTCACAGCTCTAATACAAAGCCATCCATGGTCTTGCTCCAAATTATATTTCTAACTTACTCACCTTACAATTACCAACTCGCTCACTCAGATCTAACAGTGCTATTCTCCTAAAGCCGCCAAAAATTACACTAAGACTTACGGTGAACGTTCTTTTCAATCTGCAGCCCCCAAACTCTGGAACATTCTCCCAATCTACATCAGAAATGCCCCTACTTTAGATATTTTTAAGAATATTGAAAACACACCTTTTCATGAGTTCCCCTCATTGGACCTTATAACTTTATCCTGCTTATATCTTTTTAAGTATGGTTTTTTTGTTCTCTTACTGTTTGTATCTCAAGGTTTTCTCATGTTATATTTGTTTATGTAAAGCGCATTGAGACCGTTTTGGTATAATGCGCTATATAAGAATGTATTATTATTATTATTATTAAAACTAAAGTAGTTGCAAAGTGTGTGTATGAATGCATGGGGATGAAAACACCTATGGGATAAACCTTTATAGGAGTTTTACATGAATACTTACTTAATGCTGACACGAGCTAAAAGGGTCTTTTCTGAATATTTGCAAATGAAAACTTGTTTACATTCTGTAATGTCAGTCAGTTGCATAGATACCTGCAAGCTAAACTGGCTGCAATCTGCCTTTAAGGTTGATATCTCACCGAGTGTATAGATAAAACTAGAACGGTAAATACCGTCACGGTTTGCATGCCCATGCAAATTGAAACCCGTATCATATGACCCGGCCAACTATAAATGTCCCACATGGCATCCCATGTCCCACGTCCCACATGGCATCCCATATCCCACATGGCATCCCATGTCCCAGATGGCATCCCATGTCCCAGATGGCATCCCATGTCCCACATGGCATCCCATGTCCCACATGGCATCCCACGTCCCACATGGCATCCCACGTCCCACATGGCATCCCACGTCCCACATGGCATCCCACGTCCCACATGGCATCCCGTCCCCACATGGCATCCCACGCCCCACATGGCATCCCACGTCCCACATGGCATCCCACGTCCCACATGGCATCCCGTCCCACATGGCATCCCACGTCCCACATGGCATCCCCACGTCCCCACATGGCATCCATGTCCCACATGGCATCCCATGTCCCATGGCATCCCATGTCCCACATGGCATCCCATGTCCCACATGGCATCCCATGTCCCACATGGCATCCCATGTCCCACATGGCATCCCATGTCCCACATGGCATCCCATGTCCCATGGCATCCCATGTCCCACATGGCATCCCATGTCCCACATGGCATCCCATGTCCCACATGGCATCCCATGTCCCACATGGCATCCCATGTCCCACATGGCATCCCATGTCCCACATGGCATCCCATGTCCCACATGGCATCCCATGTCCCACATGGCATCCCATGTCCTTTTTCTGAGGAACTCTAAAGAAACTTTAATATTTCCTGAGGAATTCTCAAAAAACTTTATTATTTCTGAGGAAATCTCAGGAAAAATCTGTGGATAGCCAGACGGACGTAATCGCCATTACATTGGTTTGCATTATGCTTCCCAATCGAACCAAGAAAGAAGTATTATAAGCCTCCGACATGAAAGTGGTTTGACTCATCAAGATCTTTATGAGTGGTGCAATGGGTTGTCATCATTGGCTCAACACCCATGAAAAACTAAGAAAAATAATTGCTTAATATAACTAGTTTATTTAAGGTAACCCAAAGGTATAAATCACAAAACTAATAAAATTGTAATATTTCGCTAATGATGCCATTAAATTATAAACACAAAATTCTGAAAATCGGAGCGCAGAATACATGTAGATAACAGAGTAGAACGGCACACAATGCATCTCCTTAATATTACCCTACTTTAGCAATTCAAACTTAATGCGGCTACTTCATTTGCAGTTTTTAGCAGATTTAACAGTGCTTACTGCTATTTTCATTTGACGCCATCAAGCAACTAAGCATCTCGAATTGCTTTTAACGATGCTATAATTACCATTAATTTGCATATTCAATAACCCCCACTTTGCATATTCAACACGTTTTGTTTTTCGCAAAAACTACAAAGAAATAGGTCGCATAAAGACCTGTATGAAATTGTTCTCTTTCTTGAGGCTGATAAAACATGCATACGAACGTAGACATTAAAAGTTCATAAAATCATCCAACAGAAATACTTCATGTGGTACTTACCTGTAATAATTCTTTAGTTTCAAGATTCCATAATTTGATTTTCCTACCAGCAGAAAAGAGAGCTTTGGCACCAGGACAAATACACAAGGAGTGTACTGACCGTGAGTCTCCTTTCCATTTCCTGTTAAATATATTGAAGAACACGTCTTACAGAACAAAAGCATCACAGACTCATCTTTAGAACTTTTAAGAATGCGTACCTATGCCAACCTGAGCATATCCATCCAGCTAAAAATTCCATCAACTTCACATCTCTATCAATTCCTCATCCTCAATACAATCTACCTAAATCCTAGCCCCCCCCCGCCTAAAAAAAAAAGACCTCTCCTTTTAACTTTTGATCCACCTTGCCCACTTGTTATTTTGATTTTCTTATATACCATATTAAAACAAAATTGATATGCTTTTCGTTACTGTCTAGAAAACTGAAAGTTTTGATTCCTTTCAGGGCATGAATTCATTGTTCAGCATATTCCATTGTACCATTTTCACCACTAAAATCCCAACTAATATCCACCTGACACATCACATATCATTGCCCTTATCCTATGTACCACAAATTGTAACCACTTTTCCCTTTAGTACTAATAAAACAGGGTTGTTTAGGATCCCAGTATTTGTGTTGCAATACAAGAAATAATAAAGGAAATACTCAAGCAATCAAACCAAAAGAGAATACAATCAAAGTACAGAGCATAAATTGTAACATACGTTGTTGGCTGCCCCGTAGAAGGGTCCCACTCCACAATGTTTCCGTCATCAGCACAACTATACAATGTCTCCTCATGAGGATGCCAGCACAAGTCATTCACAGTATCATCGTGACTCTTTTCCTATAAAACACAGCAAATATGATTTCAAATATACAGAAGGGTTAAAGGATTGGTTAAGTGGTAAAGCATGTCTATCTTATATGAAAGAGGTCTTCAAAATAGGGATGTGACCATTTATCGATTATCATGTACACGATCGAAAACATCTTTACCATTTACAAAATTAATCTATCGTTTACATGGAAAATTCACCCAGAAAGTGCCCCCAGACCCTAGCTTTGCTGTTTCATAGGGGCAGCCCATCCTGCCCCCTGGGTGTCTGCCCTGCCCCTCATGAGGAAAAATTGAATTTTTATTTATTTGTAGATTTAATTATTTTAAAAATTTAATAATCTTAATTAACCTCATAAATGAAATATATTACATAGATACAGAATACAGAATGATAGCATGGTAAGCAATTGTCCTGTTTGGCTCATAAATGGTCCTTATCAGTCAGAAAGGTTTCACTCTGAGGTATGATTATAGCTAAAATCCCAGAGTTTCTTCACCATTAAGAAGGCCCCTGGACTCCACACCAAAAAGATGCAGCCTTCGCATGCATTATTGTGCCCCTCATTAAGTCTAGCACCCGTCCCTTTTTAAATCAAGCTAAGGGGGGCTGGCCCCCCTATCAGTTTTCCAACAATACTTTGCATTTAAAATCAATATTCATTCACACCACAGACAAAACTTCCAATCAATGATCTTACCATTCAAACTTAACGAACGATTAACCAAGGATTTGGATGTAATCCTTTTTAATACAGGAGTTGAATGCGCATAAATCTTTTACTTTGATCAGCCAAATTTAGACTACAGCCTAGGCCTACTTGATGTAGGCTTAGGCCCGATTACCAATACAGGCTTAAATCTGAATTGGGTTAACACCCATTTTACAAGCTGTTAAATGGGCCCAAAATACACGGACAACAAAGCATTGATTGTTATAACAAAAATGTTTTGGAATTGCTGAGATTTCAACATGATTCGTAAGCATTAGCGCAATTTTGCCAAGAGGCTTGCATAAAATTGGGACTGACACTGGGTTGGGATATTTTTTATACATTATGCTAGCTGCAAGCTAGTAGTACACTTTGTAATCTTGTAAAGCACGGCAATATGTGTTGAAAACATATCAAAATGCTTGCAAGACAGCAATTTACTTGCTAATATTTCATTTCTGCATCATTTTAAAGCACGTTAAATCCATGGATCATTATTTTTGACAACTTTTTCAGCCTTACTGGTAATATGAAGATTTAATATAGCCCCTTACCAAGTTTTGTGACATTCCTTACTTATTTTTAAGGCTGGAAATTGTGTTGGTTTACGTTGTGTTTATTGTAGGAATAAAACCAATTCCGTGAAAATTTCTCAAATTTTTGGCGTGTGATCACATTTTTGGCGATCGTGTACAAGATAAACGATCAAAAAATGGATCATTTATCATTTACTGAATTAAACGAACATGCACATCCCTACTTCAAAAGAAACAAAATGGTGAAGAAAGTGCTCAAAAATCTTATTCTGTTAAGGAGATATTCAAGTACCAATAGCAATGGGGTTTTTTTCTGTGTAGAAATGACTGGTGTAGTAAGTCTACCATGGATCATTCCATGCCAATTCAATGGGGCCATGTAAACCACCATCTCAGATTTGCTTGAAATTTGGCATATTTGCTTGAATAATGTATCTAAAACAACACTCATATTTGATCCTCATTGCTCAATGCGTTTCTGAGATATGGATGTGTAAATCTCGGCCAATTTTGCCCTAATTTCTTCATTTTGGTGCCATTTTGAATTTCCGATAAAACAAAAAATCCCTCATAATTTTATTTCATTTTTTTACGGTCCATTGCTCTAAAAATTTGCATGCTGGGGTTTTGAAGGTAGGAAATTTAAATATGCCACTTAAAATGCTTCTCGCCCTGAATTTTTCAGAAGATACAAAACTTCTGACAATTATTTTTTTTGTGTGAAGTGGTTCACTTTCAACAGGCTGTTACCAACAAGGCATTTACACCTGAAACTTTGCATATTGTAAATATACAAGGACATTCTCTGTACCAATGGCAATGGTTTGGTGTGTTGATGCATAATGGCAATGTGACAGTCAGAGTCAAATGAGAGTCAAATGTGCCAAGAGGGTGTTAAAAAATCAAGGTGTAAGAGTTAGGGCAGAGAGGAGATGGAGGATTGAGAGGGAGAAAAGGGGAAAATAGGGAGAATTTGGGAGAAAATTAAGGTGAAAAGAGAAGGGTGTGAAGGTTAGGTGTAGAAGGGAAGAGAAAGGAAGATTAGATATGGTGGAATAAGTTGTAATTGCAGAGGAAGTTGATGTTGGAGGAAGGATTGTTTTTTAATAGATTGTGGGTGAAGAGAGAAGAGACCTGGAGTTCAGGTATAGTGGACAGGTTAGGAGGATTTGCTTGATGGAGAGATGGGCAGAGAAGGGCAGGGGAGCAAGAAAGGAGATGGGAGTGGGTGAGAAAGGAGTGGCAATGATTTTCTTTTTTCTTTTAATTTTAGAGCATTTTTAATCTCACAGTTAAATTGTTGAAAATGGCCAATTTTTGTAAGTTTGTGGATATTAAGGTAGAGATATAAGTTCTTGACCATATGTAATAGCACTAATAATACTACGACCTAAGACTATGATATATGGAGTAACAATTTCTCAAATTTCAGAGCACTGGGTTGGATATTAAATTTTTGATAGCATTTTCAAAATGTCATTTTGTGATGCAAAGTAGTGATCTTTGGGTGGATTTTGAGGTGATCATTATTTATATTTAAAATGTAATTTAGCATAAATAACAAATTGTTTGTGAAAATATATCATGGTGTTCTAGTATTTAAAAGATATCAAATGCCTGCTGTCAGTAATAAAGAAAGTATTTTTTTTTTTCAAAAGGCACCTCAGCTCGGATGATTAATGAAAATGGCTAATATTTGTGGATTTTTATATCTAAATATAACTGTTTAATGTGTTGTACTAATAATAAGCTTACATTCTAAAACTATGGTATATGGAGTAACAGTATCTCACATATTAAAGCTCTAGAATCAATACTTGGTTTTTAATAGCATTTTCAATATCTTATTTTGTCACACAATTTTTATTCAAAGTGATCAAAATGACCATCGGGTACATTTTGAAGTGGCCAAAGCAGAACTTTAGTGTGTTATTTAGCAGGAATTGTATTTGTTTCTTTGAATGTATTAAGTGTTCTATATATAAACAAAATATTTCAGGTATTTGTCAATAAGTGACAAAATATTCTACCTTAAAAATGTGCATACATTTGGATGATTGTCTAAAAAAGCAGTTTTTTAATGTAATTTTGTTGATTTTTGGAACCCAGTTTCATATTATTACAATAAAGTATGCTCAAATATGTTCTACTTCCTATAATTTTAAAGTCCTAACAAGTTGCCGATCACTGCAATAAACATTGCGCAGCTTTTTCTGTCTCGTCTAAGGAATTGGGTCTTTTGAGGTTGGAAAACAGTTTTGCTAACCTTTTTAAACTTACATGCTTTCGGAATATTCCATGGATTATCGCGAGCAATCAAGAAATGAATTAAGACAATCACTCAATTTTCGACACTGTTGTAATGGCTGTACGCTAAATTCCTTTTATAGAACACGAAGTACAGCCGTAATGCACTTTTTTAAACTACCAAAGCTCAATTACATGGCAAAAGTGTTTAAAATTGTTGGTTATACATGTATCTATTTCACGGAGATTAAATATATATACACAAATGTAGGCTACAAAATGTTGGAATTAAGAATAACAGAAAAGGAAAAAAAGAACAAGCAATATTGCACTAGGGACTAAAAATAATCTGCACATTGAAAAGGAAAACACTAAACTGGAAGGAGAGTAGAAACTTTACTTCCATAAGGGATCGTTAGAATTTTGGTTTGATTAAGCTCGTTTTATAATTTGAAAACATAATCAGTTACAACTTGTCGTTAATAAATTCATGAATGAATTTCTTTATTTCGATGTGATGTTCTAATAATATTTCGATGTGAATATTCTGATGTGATGTTAACATACTATTGATGTAGGCCCTAATAATACTTGAATATGTTTTTAAACTCCCATTGCGTTTCACCAGTGTCAAACTGCTCGCATCAGTACTGTATGCAACTATGTATATATTTTGCATAAGCAAACCTCTCTGCTACTTAGGTGCTAGTTACATCCTTAAAATTAATACTCTCGTAAAAATACCTAAAATGATCTGCTTCAATTCATTCATTATTACTTCCAGTTCAAAAACTTTTGAAAGTCATTTTCATAAATTTCAGAACTAAAGTACAATATCTCATAAAAAGAACAAGATTTTTGAAAACTTTCTCTGCACTGATTGTAAATACTTAGGAAGCATGCACATACCAATCTCTTCTGAAGATCTCCTCTTAACATACTATACATGAAAATGTTTCCATCCACGGTGCCCAGGGCAATGATATTTGTCTCTCCATCTCCACTGGGTTCCTCACTAAAACGCTTCGATCGGTGCGACTTTCTTTTCTTCCTTGCAAGCTCCTGCAAAAAGTCGTTAGAAAAAGCTAATGCATTATGTCTTTCTACATGGCAACAATAAATGGTTCCTAATTTCTTTAAATATGACATGATGAAAGTTTGACATGATCTAGTCAAAAGGATCAAAACCATTTTTACAGTTTTTTTTCTTTTCTCTCTCCAGGTTCTTAAAAGTCATGGGACGGACAATTGCATTCAAATTTACCACACACTGCAACTTGCAAGAAGACCTGCTATTAAAATATAATTTTTTTGCCAATAAATCTTACAGTTTTTTCTTTTTCTCTCGGTGCCCGCTGCTGCTCCTCGGCCATTTTATACGGACAATTGCATTCAAATTTACCACACACTGCAACTTGCAACAAGACCTGCTATTAAAATATAATTTTTTTGCTCGGAATAAATCTTGAAGGAATTTGTCGTTCTTTTTTTTTTACAAATACTTTTTTACAAGTCAGAGAAAAATATCTGGAACTCAAATATGTTTAACATGATGATAGAACACAAGATTCTTGTGACAATTAGCCTGCATTAGACTAGTACTCCCGGTAGTACCATCAGACTGATGCCAGCCGTGTTAGTATGGCTGCCGTTAATCTGTTTTAAGATCAACCATTTCACCTTCTTCTTTTTTGCCCACAATGCTTATTCATGTCTGAAGCCCATCCATGTCTTCAGAAACTTGTTTTTACGGTGATTTTATTTACTTTTATTGAAGTATTTACTGGACTACTTTTCTTAAGTTCAAAACACTGCATCCATTGTGTGCTGTATACAATGGCCCCTAATCAAGATCGCCGGAGAATCTCGGTAATGTTACAACTGACATGATTTTGTGGTTACTGATAAATAAAAGGTTTTCCAGGGTAACTGTTAACGGTATGATTTATTGTAACGGTTTCCATTGTAACTAGAATAATCCAACTTACTCACCTGTTGTAATTACAACTGCAGTGTTAGGTCGTTACTACACATACCACATGCACACCGTATACCTGAACTGCCAGGCTTTATGATCATAAAGTCCTGCGCTAAGTAACCGTCTTACATATTACAATTTTCTAGAATAAAATCTTGCATTGGTCTGTAATTTCTTCTAGTAAGCAATAAAGGTATAAAGAACTTTTGTTTTGATTTTAGCTTCCAAACTTTGACATAATCTTTCAACAAATTTGAAATAAATCTTACCACCATTAATTTTGTGTCTTTAAAAGATAAGAAAAAGGAATACACATTTTGGAACAACCTTGGTACTACACAGAAGAACGTTTTCTGTTGTCCGAAAGCGTAAATGCTATGGTCGAAGAAATACTTTTTTTTTTCCATCGTTTTTTCATGTTTTGATTAAAAAAAAAAAAATGGAGAATCAAAACAAATAAAGATGAAATGCCGAAAATCATTTTAGTAGGAATTTTGTTAATTTATAAAAGGTCCATTGCTGTTGTACATCTGTCATGTAATTGTACTATCAGCGCTGAAATCTTAATAAACTCTGTCCCCTCAAGTTTGTGATAATTGCTATCTGAAACACCCTCAATAAAGAGAAAAACACAAATCACCACTGATATTTATCTTTAGTGTTCACCCCCATAAATAAATTCAAAATTGAGTATTAAAAAGTAATGTTCCTTCTTTTTATATTGAGTCTCCCCTCCCTTTGTCTGCAAAAAAACTCTCTGCTACAAATCTGCAAAACAAATAAAATGAAATCAAATGGGCCTGGTACATTTTTTGACTACATTGAATGCCCCCATTTTATAAAATGTTGCTTTTCAGTACATCTGTCGTTGACAAAACATGTATTATTTTATCCTGACTTTCAAAATCTTAATAAGACTTCTGGTCATGATTTCAAATGATTATAGAAACCCCTTTTTAATATAATAAAGATAAATACCATATAATGAAGTTGTTATATATAGATATATTATGATAATATGTTCTTCTTTTTCTACCTTTAAAAAGATCAAAAGTTGGTTAAGTAGCGGGAAGGGAAAGCCGAGGAGAACTTAGGGAAAGAATCAAATTTTAAGTTTTTCCTGTTTCAGGGAAAAATTGTACATTTTGGGTGACTAAATGAGTTAACTGACCAGTAAAGAAACAGCATTTCTGAAAGTTAAGGACACATGATTTAATATCTTTTTTTAAAAATGTATTTTAGGATATAAAACAAGACCTCCAGTGGCAATAACTAGACATTTTCCTTCATTGCAGGAACACTTGTTCTGTTAATCCCCACTCCGTTCAAAGTACTGTTTGTTAGACATAACCCCATGAAATAAAGTCAACTTTTGTGTAATAATGTTTTAGCGGGGTAATATGTTTTATTTTATTTGAGGAAAAAATTAAGATAATACTTATGAAGTACAATTAAATAAACTAAACATTTCTTGATGGTTTATTTTTTTGTTTTCAGTTTTTTTTAAATTTAAAACTGTTTAATTAAATTATATGAACAAAAAATGATGTTGTCAGCGAAATATCAACCTGCAGTTTAGTGGAACATCCCAAAAATTATTTGCGGACTTTTGAATACTTGATCACAACGTGCGGTGACTAAGAAAGATGACGACCAAAACATGAATCAGAGAACTTTATCCCGTCGTGGTGCAAAATAGGTAAAGACTTAGGAAACATTTTTCGGAAAAAGGTATTATTTAGACTAATTGGTATAAGAATATCCAAAAAGTTATTTTCCAATTTTCTACAACATAAAAAACATAGGACTTGTATACAATCTATAACAACCCTCGTATGGCAATCCAAATATCAACCATACTGAGAAATGTGTATAATAACTACATTAAGACATGGTTATGTACTTACAGGGCATTTATCATTTGAGTCAATGGGAAATTCCAACATTTTTGCAAGAATTTATCTCTAATTTCAAAATTACTGACAAAGAGTACATGACTTCTTGATACAGTATGTTATTAATGATTATGTTAGCTATACATAACAATTACATTAAAACAATGAAATATAGTTCACTTTCTTTGAGGCTATGTTGTTGCAGAAATAGTTCAAAATGGTTGCGATTTTGAACGATTTGGAGTCAAAACTCCTATATTTGGATAGGATGGAAAAAGTTGATGAATATTACTATTTTTGGGCTAGGTCAATGTTTCAGCTATTGGTCATAATCATATTAGTAAAAATAAAATAAAAATTTTAATCAAATCATAAAAATGGTGAAAAAACTGTTGATTTTCCTATTGACAAATGTAAGTGATTCCTCCAGGTAAGGTTTTTTAAAAATTAATCCCAATACGCAGCATTACACTTTCAGTGACCTTAGGTCATTTCAGTACATTTGTTCGCACTGCACAGTATTGCATACGGCCTGGACATGTCAATGTCAGCCTTCGAAAATCATCAATAACTCATATCACCTAAAAATATGAGAAACATTTCATGGTAAGAGTGATTATATGCAAAACCTTCTGATTGTTAATGAAACAAAATTTAACTAGATCCTCAGTGAGAAATGCAATTTTGTGAGCTCAAACAGCGAATTTCGCATGAATACATTCACTATATCAGGCTTGTTCATGAATTTAAAATTATACTCCCACGTTTGTGTTTGTACACTGTGAATGAAAATCAAAGTTTATATCGATAACCAACAACTAAATGAAGTAAATAAGTTCAGATACCTTGGTGCAACAGTAAGCTTACAAGCTGGTGGCGAGGAAGATATCCAAAACAGAATCTCTAAAGCAAGAGTAGCATTTATGAAATTAAATAAGATATGGAACTCAAGCACATTCTCATATACAAAAATACGACTGTTTAACTCTCTTGTTAAGTCTGTACTCTTGTATGGTTGCGGGACATAGAGAGTTAATGTAGCAGATAAAAAACTGGATACATTCATGTTCAAATGTTACAGGAGAATTTTGAAGATCAGATGGCCATATCTAACAATGAAATACTGAGAATCACTAAACATGACAAAATCAGCACCGAAGTAAAAAGGTGGTGGATTGGTCATGTGATGGCCATGAGCACTATCAAGCAGTGTGACAGCTATGAGTCTGTGGAAACCAGAGGGAGAAGGAAAGTCGGTCATCCTAAAACGACCTGGAGAAGGACAGTCGAGAAGTAGAGGAATGTGATGGGATGGAGCTCGTGGATAGAAGCCAGACAAGTTGCAAATAACAAGTCCAGAGTCCAGTGGAGAGTCCACTGCAGCCTTATGAAGTTATGGGCCAGGTGGCCTGAGGCTGAAGAGACTCGGTGAGGTGAGGAATGAAAACAATAGAAAACCTTAAACTTTTAAGGCCATGAGAATGAAAGTTTTAGATTTGTGTCCACCGCCCGCATGCTCCAAAACCTCCAGCCTAAAAAGTTCATTTAAAACAAAAAAATCATTATGCAAAAAAGGCTCTCTATCACAAAAAGCTGTAAAAGGGTAGAATTATGCATTATTTACATACTACCCGCATGCAATTTCCGCCAGCACTCTGCTTCGACTTTAACATCAACACACATTGAAACCTCAGACGAGTCAGAGTCCGATGCAGGCATTTAATCTCAGATCTTGATTCTAAATTGCAAATTATAGATATTACATCGTGGAAGAAGCTTGATACTAGAATTTAATGAGCCTCATGGCTTTTTTAAAAATGTACGGGCGCAAATCTAAAACTTTCATTCTCATGAACTTAAAACCTTGTGACTTACATTATACGTTACATACTAACTAGCCTTAGCTTTTATGTCAACTAATCCCATGTGTCACACACGCACGCATGCTGAGTGCATAGGCCTAGCCTAGCCTAGCCTAACACCTCAGTGCATAGCTGATAGTGAATTGCACACCACGTCCACTAACCTGTTTCTGTCGCACACGTCTCCATGACAAACAAGTTAATGTTGCAGACAAATGAGATGATGGAGTGTATTGTTGTTCTAAAGCTTTACTCAAAGTGTTCCAAATTGACAATCGGCCATCGGGACTAGAAACTGCAAGATATTTTTCATCTGCGCTGACTTCACACGTGCAGGTCGCCATTTTCTCCAATTTCCCTATCGTGAAAACATGATACGAGAGCGCGCCCTCTTAAAGTATATGGCATGGTAATTTATTGGTCCCGCCTCCCGCCAGCTTCAATATGTAATCTGTATACACCCAGGGGAGTAATTTGACTTCGAGCGCTTGGAGCATGGGGGGGATATATGACAAATTTGTCCGGGAAAATATGTGTCTTTGATCACATAACAAGTTGGGAACAATCCCCCTCCCCCTGGCCTCCGCCCCCCTCCAGTGGCATAACGTAAAGAGGGTTTGTGGGGTGTTACAAATTGTTCGTAGGGACAAGGAAGTACAACCTTGGTAGGGCAATTCCATGGTATACAGGCAGTGACGTATCCAGGACTTCTATATGAGGAGGGGGAGGGGCGGCGGGGGGGGGGCAGGCAAGTAAAATCGACAATATGAACCGACAAGTACATATTTGAACCGACAAGTACAAATCTGAACCAACCATGGATTGAAATAATGAAATATCAACCCTCGCCCCCTCCACCCCCAACCCCACTGTATACAGGCAAAAACATGGTACTAAAGAGAGGTAGGAAAATGAATATGGTTGTAGGCCCTATGTAACCTTTATGTATTTGTTTCTTCGCAAAAAGAAAAAAATGGAAAATATGATAGTTATTTTCATGAACAGGGAAGTGAAATCATCGAAATCATCGAAATATCTCCAGCATGCCCCATTCAGCTAGATATCAGATTCATCATGCCCTCCCGATACGGCATATGCTGACAACCGTGGCATCAAACTGCGCTTAGGCACCGTGACTGACCTTGGTCGGGCAGAGATGAAATGTCTGTTGTAGGAAGATATTTGACATTGCGGGGCAGATTTGATTTTTGTCCCAACAAATCTACAAGAATGTATGAGTCTCTTAATATCACGGTAAAACTATTTGTAAAAAGGGAGGGGTGGAGAATTATTGAAAATTTTGGTGAAATTTTCCGAAAATGGATTAGAGGGTATTTCACGAAAATTGAAGCAATTTTCAATCAAATGAAGAAATTTTTCTCAAAATGAAGGAAATTTTACAAAAATTGATGCAAATTTTACAAAAATGAAAAAAAATCATAGATATATCCGAGTCCTGCCCGTCTCGCCGATTATATCAGAATCATCATGCCCAGCGGCGTATAAGTAATATGAACTCTCTCTATTAGGTAAATTTACAGGTGCATGCTGGGGCAGAGGTATTTATTGTTGCGTAATTCACACTTGGTGTTGCTGTTGACTGCTGTTGACAGGTTGCCACATTGTTATGTAAGCAGGTTAGATTAGATAGGGAAGTTATCGATCATCTGCTTTCAAACTCACTGGTCCCATTTTCAAATGTTTAGAAAAGTGAATGTCCTTCAGGCAGGGGCGTACTTAGTAGGGGTCAGGTGGAAACTTACCCCTCCCCCTCCCCCCTGGCGAAATTCTGGATATACAATAAGCTATGAGTCGGGAAATTAGTAACTGTAAAAAGTAAATATATAAGGTTAAACAGCGTCCAATTTTCGGGAAATTTCCTTCATTTTTGGGAGTTGTTGCCAGATTTGACCAAAATTTAAACGATAATAATATTATTAAAATTTTCAATAACTTTACCAAATTTTCCAACAAGTTTACCAAAATTTCCAATAATTTTACCAGAATTTAAGATTAATTGTTCCGAAATATCCAATAATTTAACCAAAAATTTGTAAAAAAATTACCAAAATTTAGATTAATTTTACCAAAACTTCCATTAATTTGACAAAAATTTCCAACAATTTGACAAAAATTTCCAACAATTTGACAAAAATTTCCAATAATTTACAAATTTATATTGCCTTGTTAATTTTTTCAAGCAAATTGTACCTCCCAACCACAGGGAAAGCATGCACGGTGAAATCTCACCAGGTGCATTTTCCCTCTGCCCTAGTTTTCTACACCTCTGGATACAGCATTTTTTCGATAATTACTGGTTTCCCCCTCCCCACCTCCCCCGTCCCTGACTCGGCACCTCCAGCATATGTAAGGTAAAAGGGAAAGCCTGACTCAGCATCTCCAGCATATGTAAAGTAACTTGAAAATCCTGACTCACCGAGCATCTCCAGCATATGTAAAGTAAAAGGGGAAGCCTGAAACGACACCTCCAGCCTAAACGGAAAGCCTGACTCGGCACTTTTAGCATTTGTAAAGTAAAATTAGGGAAAGTCAGATTGCGGGACCTCCGGTATATGTAAAGTAAAAGTAAAAGGGAAAACCTGACTTGGCACCTCTAGCATATGTAAAGTAAAATGAAAAACCTGACTCTCCACCTCTAGCATATGTAAACTAAAAGGCAAAGCCTGACTCGGAACCCAAGCCTGACTCGGCACCTCCATCATATGTAAAGTAAAATTAAGGAAAGCCTGACTCAGCACATCCAGCATATGTAAAGTAAATAGGAAAACCTGACTCGGCACCTCTAGCATATGCAAAGTAAAAGGCAAAGCTTGACACTGCCCTTCCAGCATATGTAAAGTAAAAGGGAAAGCATGACTCAGCATCTCCAGCATACCGGTATGTAAAGTAAATGGGAAAACCTGACTCACTGGGCACCTCCAGTATATGTAAAATAAAATGAAAAGCCTGACTTGACACCTCTATGTAATGTAAATGAGAAAGCCTGACTAGGCACCTCCAGCATATGTAAAGTAAAAGAAAAAACCTGACTCCAGGACTCGGCACCTCTAGCATATGTAAAGTTAATGGGAAAGCCCGACTAGGCACCATCAAATGTAAAGAAAACCCTGACCCTGCACCGCTATGTAAAGTAAACGGGAAAGCCTGACTAGGCACCGCTATGTAAAGTAAATGGGAACGCCTGACTAGGCACCTCCAGCATATGTAAAGTAAAAAGGAAAACTCGCCTGACTCGACGGGGACTCGACACCTCTAGCATATATAAAATAAAAGGGAAAACCTGACTCGGCACCTCCAGCATACTAAGTAGTAAAGAAAGACGGTAACAAGTGTATAAAAAGTATGTGACATGTCAGATTTTACATGAATTTTGTAATTGATTGGGAATTCACACTTTAATCCGCTGGCGAAACGTAACAGGTCCTATACAACGGTACAATGTTTCAACCAGCGAACTGTTGAACTTGCGATTTCCGGTCTCAGAAGAACTGGCCACTGTTTATTTTCATATCCATCTCAATAATAAGCTTGGTCAATCGAGGGCGCTACTCCCCTTCAATTACCAGATTCACGTAAAATCTGACATGTCACATACACCCCAACCTTTTTTAATTGTCGTCCAGACAATTCGATAAAAACATGACTTGCAGTGCCAACTACATTTAAATTCAAAGACAATATACAGTACACTTCGTACAGTATTGGTTACAGAAATGCAATTCAAATATGTTTATATTTGTATCACATTTGCCACTGTAAAATGCTGAACATTGTACCCTGTCCAGTGGCGTAACCAGGAAGGATGGGGTCGCAGTGGGTAACTAAAGGGGGCAGGATGGGAAGCCGTCCACCCTTAATGGGCTCAGCCAGGGTCCTATCAATGGGACCGGTAAGAAAATATTCCATTATATCTATATACCATAGGGGCCTGTAAGGGCCCACTTGTCCGGCCGGTAGGGCCCTAGCTATAAGAGAGGCCGTGAAAAGAATATATCATTATACCTTTATTCCATAGGGGCTCACAGGGCCTTACTTTTCCCGACCCATATGGCTCTAGCTACGCCCAGACCATTTCTACACTTCACTTCGGAGGCAACAAGGAGTTAAATTAAAATTTCATCAAGATTTGCGTCATAAACACTCAACTAAAGGCATAGTCCATGTACTGAATGTTCATGCATGCACCATGCGTAAATATTATTTTATGGCACAGGTTGTTGGTTTTGGTATTGTTTAGTCTTTTGTTGCCATAATGATAGTATTAAGATATTATGTCTAGGAAATGGTAGAGATTGTGAAAAGTTGATCCCAGCAAAGTTGGATTTAGAGATATGGGTCACATGTCAGGACAGTGTTGTTTGATATACTGTCTTTGAGGTAAATTGGGTTTTGCTTGATTTTCTTTTCGGGTACGTTACTGCAACAATGAGTTGGTTTTTGGTTCTTGTTTCCAAGTTCATGTAAATAAGTTCAAG
Organism: Chiridota heheva; assembly: GCA_020152595.1. Lineage (NCBI taxonomy): Eukaryota > Metazoa > Echinodermata > Holothuroidea > Apodida > Chiridotidae > Chiridota > Chiridota heheva. The sequence goes on along the minus strand of JAIGNY010002293.1, from coordinate 767,926 downwards.
GGTCAAGTCATGTAAAGTTAAGGGTCAAGGGAAGATTGTATTAAGTCCGGTCACTGTGAGGAAAAAGTGTGTTGTGATATGCATATAATGTTTATATGGAAGATGCACTGAGGAAGTTTATTAGAAGAAAAAATTTGAATGCTTTCAGCTCACTAATTTGTTTCTTTTGAGGTCCTCTTTCATATAAGACGGACTTGTGTGACCCCTAAACTAATTCTTTAACAGGCAACACACGTATTTATTTAAAGCGCGGTGCAGCCTAATAATCACTCTTAGATTAGTTGAGTACACCCACAACTATTTTGTGATCAGATTATTTTTTGTGCGTTTGTCTGTCTGTTTGCTGGTTTGTGGGCCATTCAATGATTCATGTCATTACCCGACAAATTAATCATTTGTGAACAACATCCGTACCGTCTGAATGCAGCTCGCTGAAAGTAGATGAGATTGACAAGAATTGTTGGAGTGAATTCAATTCAGTGAATTCAAGTTTTGGTGGGTTAGGCCTACAGTATATATTTATAATTTTTAGCTAAATCACACACAGTCAGGTAGCCTAGCTTAGGCGTAATATTACCGCACAGACTAATCCAGACTGCATACTTTTGCAAAATGTGCGTGGAAGATAGTTTTCTTACTCAAAAATGTGCGCCTTTGTCTAGAAAATGTGCGCCTTTGTCTAGAAAATGTGCACCTTTTGTCTAGAAAATGTGCACCTTTTGTCTAGAAAATGTGCACCTTTTGTCTAGAAAATGTGCGCCAAGATCTAGAAAATGTGCACCAATGTCTAGAAAATGTGCACCAAATTACAATTATCACACTGGTGTTCCTCTGTCCTAGCATTATGGCAACCTGAGTATATGCCCTAAGTTGGCCTAGGCCTACTCATCTATGACAAGACAGTCTGCATGCACTTTTGTCATTTCAACAATCTCCACCTCAACCCGAACTTTGTGCTCAATGGGAATCGCATCCCTAAAGTTGAAAACACAAAGTTCCTTGGTCTAACTCTAGACCCCAAGCTCACCTACAAGCCACACATCACCAACCTGAAACTAAAATGCAATAGCTCCCTCAACATCCTCCGACTGCTCTCCAACACTACTTGGGGAGCGAACCGCTATGCTCTCCTCAAAATTTTCTGGCTCACCATTCGTGCCAAGCTTGACTATGGCAATATTGTTTACTGTGTCGCTCATACCTCAACCACATTAACACCATCCAAAATAGGAGCCTACAGGACCTCCCCAATCACTAGCCTTCATGTTGAAGCCAACGAACCCCCCTTTCTACTTAGATGTAAAAAGCTTAGCCTCTCCTATGCTTTTAGAGTCCTCACCAACACCCAGAACCCTGTTTACAACCTCATTAGGTACCCCAATTTCTCCTCCCTCTTTGATAGGACTAAAACCCTATCGCCTCCCTTCAGCTTACGCATTAAATCAGACCTCTTTCAACTTGGCATCAACCCCGCCACTCTCGGCACCTACTCCTGGCCCACTTTTCCGCCTTGGGCCACCCCCCTTCCTTCTGTCCACCTAGACCTCTCCACCTATAACAAAACCCAAACTCACCCAATCTCTTCATCAATCTCCACAACCAAATCAAAGACCAACTCTCAAATTACACCTCCATCTATACTGATGGCTCCAAGGAAGGCAACAAGACAGCTGCTGCTGCCATCATCCAAGACATCACCCTCAGTAGCAGACTTCCTGACCACTCATCCATCTTTTCAGCCGAGGCTAAGGCCATTCTCCTCGCCCTCAACTTTATTGAGTACTCTCCTCTTAGTTACTTTGCCATTTTCTCTGACTCAAAGGCTGTTCTTACTTCATTACTCAATCTTAAATGGGATAACCTCACCTGCCACCTCCTCCTCCACAAACTCTTTTCTCCCACCCTCTGCAGGAAAAGTGTTCTTTTCTTCTGGATACCCAGCCATGTTGGCATCCCTGGCAATGACAGGGCTGATACAGCCGCTAAGCTTGCCCTTAACCTCCTCCCTTCCCCTTTTCCCAAAACCCTCTCTGACATCAAACCGCTTATCGCTTCTCTTGTTCGTGACAGCTGGCAAACCTTATGGAACTTCCAAATTGATAACAAACTCCATGTTATCCAGCCCACAATCCCGATCAAATCCACCATCAACAACCTTTCTCGTATCGACAACGTTCATATTACCCGTCTTAGAATTGGTCACACCCACCTCACTCACTCACTCCCACCTCCTTATTGGTTCCCCCCAACCCCTCTGTAACAATTGCCACTGCATCCTCACAATCCAACACGTTCTCCTTGCTTGCCCCCTGTACAACCTTCCCAGAGCTTTCCTCGCTCCCCACAACTCAATTGCTGAGTTCTTCCAAAAAAATCCTCCAGATAAAATAGTCTCCTTCCTTCAGCATGCATCCCTCTACAACCATATTTAATTCTCCTCTTCCACCCCCTCTCTACTTTGTTTTTGTTTTACCCATGCACCTCCTCTCTCGATCACAGCTTTCTGGCTTTTGTTCTTGAATTTCTCTCATTCTTCCCCTGGTCTCTTTCCTTACTACCTCTAAAATGATCTGACCTCTCAGGCACAATTTGACCTTCGTTGGCGTGGTGCCGTTAAGACCTCATCAAACAAACAAACTATTATAAGACGTTATTTAACGAGTATATAGGCTGCCATAATGCTAGGAACACCTGTGCTAATAAACATCTATTTGACAATGATAGTGGAATTTGTGGAAACGGGATGAAGCAGGGGATAAGGATATTTATACTAATTATAGACCTGTCACAATTATTTCACAGTTCTCCAAAATATTAGAACAGTTATTTAAAGAAGCAAAAAAAGACTAGGGGCCTAGGCCTACCGCTAGGTAGTTTTATTGATACATATGATCTGTTACAGTGTTAGTAAACAGCCAGAGGTCTACAAGTTATTTTGGCTCTTATGAAATTGATTAAGGAAATAACCTCTGCCCTTGACAGGAAGAAGGTGTCTTCATTAATCATACAGTACAGTGTAGATTAAAAAGAAAGGCCTTTGATATTATTAATTATGTTCTTCTAACCAAGAAATTATAATTTGATGGTATCAGAGGGGTTGTAAATGATTGGGTATTATGTTATCTCATAGATAGGCAACAGTTTGTTAAAATAGGTGATTGATCTTCTGATTTGGTAAATATTAAAAGTGTTTCCCAAGGGTCCATTTTGGGACCAAAATTATTGATATCGTACATTTATGATATATGTAAATAATATCATACATTATAATATATGTAAATATGTCTCAAGCCTTGTTTAATTTGTACTGTTTGCAGATGACACTAATTTATTTAGTTCAGGCAGTGTTATTGATAGTTTGTGTATAAAGAGCTGAATGAATTAAAAATATAAAAAGTAGGGTTTATGGTGAACAAATTATCTTTAAATATTAGCTAGAGAAATTTCATGTTGTTTTCTAAAAGGAAATGTCAAAACAATATTATTGAAAGAGTATATTCAACAATATTTTGGGGCGTAATAATTGATAGTGGTTTACATTGGAAGAATCATATTTAAGAGAGTAAAATCTAATTTGGCCAAAAGTACAGTCTTGCAATAATGTATAAGATCAAAGATGTACTAGAAAAGAACCTATGAAATTACTATATAGTTTACTTGAATTTCCTTATATTAATTACTGTGCTGAGGTGTGGGATAATATGTTTAAGTCAAATGTCCATCCAATTTATGTTTTACAAAATTAAGCAATAAAAATGATTTACAAGACCGGTATAATGAACATAATAAAAAGTAATTTATTGATATGCATGCATAAAGATTTGGTTGATTATAAGACAAGACTGCTATTGAATTAGAACAAAAAGAAGGTCTTTGCCATCAAATCTGCAAATTCCATTTAATTGTGAAGGGAATAATCATTATTTTACTAGACAAAATAAAATTTTAAACGTGTTTTTATCTATACTTCCTTAAAAACAGAATGTGTATTTCTATCTATGGAATTAAGATATGGAACTCACTGAAGGATGAGCTGAAACAATTTAGTAGTGAAATTATCTTTAATGAAAATGTATAAATGTAAAATAATGGATGTACTGTATATAGAGACATAAAAAATTGACATAATTAAAATAATATATATTTATGTATTTAGTTTCATCATCATTAGTACAATTAGTAACAATTAAGCCACTGTTACATTTACAAGACTTTATTTTACTGTTGTTTTGGTTGTAATTTAATCTACATGTAAGTTTTATAGAGTTATGAAATAAGTTTCTATCTTCCTTCTCTCTCCTTTTCCATTACAATGTATATTACTGGTAACAAGGCCAGAAACTCATGTTATTTGTTATATTCAAATTTGGAATGTACTTGACTTTTGTTTTTATTGTCACTATTTTTGTATATATTGCATTATGTGGAAATAAATGATCATGAAATGAAATACAAAAATATTTTAACAAAAGGCTGAAGTTAAACTTTTAATGAAGAAAACTAAAATTTATTGAACGATGTGTACACCTGGGATCAAAGTGTGTGCATTAGAATAACTGTACCAAAAAATTAAAATGACTTCTCTCAATCAAAAATTAGAATGGAAGATCTTCCATGCTAGATGCAAACATGATCTATGATCTGGCGTATATCTACAGTTACACCCAAGTACAAATCTTCATACTCCAACTCCTTTGCTCTGAATCTCTGATTTAGATTATGAACGATTACACACATACAAAATTTACACATTTAAGCAAAGTCAATGGGATTCTTCATGTGTTTTCAAAAACAGTTGCCCAGAAAATTTGGGCAAATGATTTTTGGTATAAAGACTTTCATATTTTAACCTGAAAATCAACACACGGAAACTTGAATTTGTTTAACACCTTGTAAATATCGTAAAAACTCGATTGCTTTCCTAAAAGGATACACATTTTTCGTTCAAAAATAAAGTTTCAACACATTTTCTGCGAGCATCTTGACAAAAATGTAACATGTATGTAAGAATTATTTCCAACCAGTAAGATGATAGAATGCTTACGTAAAGAAATTATTGACATATGTTGAGTGTGTATCTGCATCCTCTGTGTACCCTTGAGCGTTGAATGCACCAGTGTGTGTCCTATGTGTCTTACTTATGTACGACATGTACAATTTGTATGTATTAATATTACCAAAAAACAAGGGCGTTGAGGTAGTCCAGTTCGAATAATTATAAGAGTGCAGAACAACGCAATTATCACATCTTGTTAAGAACGCGTATGGTGTTTTTTTTTTGTATCTGTGCCCATTTTTGCCCCTCCCCTTTTCAAGTTGTACGTGCGTGTTTGCAACATTAGTTGCAACACTATTGTCTTGTGCACAAGACATTGAATTTCTTTTAGAAAATTGACCGTTTTATGCCTTTTTCACAAAGAATTTGGGAAATCTACAAAAACTTTTGAAAAAGTTGGTTCAGCTTTATGTCTGTATGCTTATATTAGGTAAAAGTTAAGGGCATCAGTGTTAATTTTCATGCTCTTTAGTGACCACTGTACTGTAGGAGAGGTTATGTATTAGCGATCATGTCTACTTGTTATGCCCAGGCAACTAAAACTAAAAGTTAAAGATCTATGGACACATAATGACAGCAATTTATATATTGATTGAAGAGGATTACATTCTGAGCATTATTCTTATGAAATTTGAGAAAATTGTACTTTTAGTTTTTGAGTTTGGCTGATTAATAATGAATTGAACTTTGAAGAACTGCAAAAGTAAAAGGAAATTAAAAAGCTGTTTAATTAAGAAATTATGCAAAATTGATATTTGTTTAATTATGTTGATATATATTTCTTCATTGTCATTATATCCTACCTACCTGTGATACCTATAATGTTTCCTGGACGAAAGGTTAGTAGCCTGAGATTCCAAACCTTAAAGTGTCAAGTAATTCGTGACTCTCAGCCTTAAAGTGAAAGCGAAAAGCCCGATTACACCAGTGCTTATCCAACCTGTTCTTAAACAAATTTTGATTGCATGCTTCCACAATCTCCGTAGGTAAATCATTCCATAACTTGCAAATCTGATTGGAGAAAAAATTATGTTGACTGCTGGTGAATGAATGTGATTGAAGAATTTTCCTGTTTTTAAAACCTCTTGGTTCTAGTATTTTTACAAATACAGTAGGTAATAAATTTGTAACTCTTGTATCATATATACTGTATGTGAGACCATCTTATATACTTCAGTCATATCACCTCTTGCTGTTCTGTAACTTAATGTTGGTAGTTTCAGATCATTAAACCTGTCAGGATATGGCAGATTACGCAAATGTAGGATAAGTTTGGTGGCTCTCCTTTGAACATTTTCGATCAAGTTAATGTGTTTTTTCTTTGATGGGTGCCAGACACAGTTTGAAAATTCCAGATGAGGTCTTACAACTGCCTTGTAGAGTTGGACTAAAGAGGTTTTGTCAAGATCTGTAAATGATCTACGGATGAGTCCAAGTATCATATTTGTTTTTTGTCTTTCTCGTTAATGTGAGCTTCAAAAGTAAGCTTGGAGTCAAAAGTTACTCCTAGATCCTTCTCATTCATTACAAATTCAAGATTGTGATTCAACATGGGTAGCATAAATCACTTGAAGGAGAACAGCATGCAATATCTAGGACCTTGCACTTGTCTGGGTGAAATTTTAATAGCCATTTAGAAGACCAGTTTGCCAAGGAGTCCAGTTCAGCTTGCAAGATATTATGGTCTTGAGTTGACAGGCTCATTGACCTTTAAGTCTTAGTGTCATCTGCAAAAAGGTAAATTAAAGAACTCACAGTGTCAGGGAGATCATTTATATATATATATAATGAATAGGATCGGACCCAAAACACTAACTTGTGGTATACCACTGGTCACTGTCACTGAATTAAAAGTACAACCATTTATTAAAACACACTGTGACCTATTTGTAAGAAAGGATCTGATCCAGCTATATAATGGATCCACGATACCATATAACTTTAATTTATGAAGCAGACGTTTATGTGGCACCTTGTCAAAAGCTTTCATAAAATTGAGATGTACAATGTTAACCTTCTCATTATTTTCCTATGCTAGGGACAGATCATCTAAAACATTGAATAATTGTAGAAAAGTAGATCTCCCTTTCATGTAACCAAACTGTTGAGGACTATAAATTAGATTGTTGATATGAAAATGGTCCATCAAATGGTCTCTAATAATATCCATTCATGATGCTGTTAAGGTTGTAAGGTATTTGCTTCTCTTGTTCAGGTTGTAATTTAATTTAATTATTTTACAGCATAGCTTTCTGGGGGAGAATTAAAGTTTTATCCACTTCTTTGTCTCTCTTTTTCATTTTGAACGCCACCCTCTTCTTGAAAATATTCTTCCCTCGTAGAGACCAGCTGATAGGATAAGAGGTCTTAGTGACCCATAAAGATCCTCTTTGGAAATTTGGAGCTTGCCTTTAAAAACATTCTTTGATGATGCTTAAACAACAACCTTATAATCCAAATGCAGTCTCACCAATGATTTGTACAAACTTAATCAAACCTTTCTGTCAAAGTTGACAAAATTGCACTTGATGATGCCAATTGTCCTATTTGCTTTCTTGACTGATTCTGCACATTGTTTTTAAATTTCATAGATGTACTCACATATACACCCAAGTCTTTTTCTTCCTCCTTTGTTTGCAACATTTTACCATCCATAAAATATTCATACTTTGGGTTGTTAAATCCAAAGTGAAGAATTGAACACTTGTCCACATTAAACTTAATCTGCCACTTTTGAGTCCAGTTATTAAGCTTTTCCAAGTCTTTTTGCAAAATCTCCTTATCTTCCTCGGTCTGTATGGGTCGAATAATCTTAGTATCATCTCCAAACTTCCTTGCTGTTTATTCAAACTCTAGATTCATATTATTCATATACTTTGTAAAGCAAATTGGACCTAACACTTGACCATTGAACCACTGACCTTGCAACTTCCTTCCACCCTGATATCTGTCCATTCATTACAACTCTCTGTTCAGCCATTCTTGTATCCATTTTATTATCCACCCATCTATTCCATGCGCTTTGAGTTTCTCTATCAGTCTTCCATGGGGTACTATATCAATGGTTTTTGTAGATCAAAATAAATCACATCTAATAGTATTCCTTTAATACTCAGTAAGCTCATTCAAATATAATAGTAAATTTGAAACACATGACTTTGCTTTCCTAAATCCATGTTGTGTATTACTGATCAAGTTATTATTTTCGAGAAAATCTACTGTGACATCTTTCAATAGGCTTTCCATTATCTTTCCAAGCACCAATGATAAAAAATTTCACTAATACCATTGTACTTGCTTTTGGACTGTTAATCTGTCCTTTGTTATTATTGCATAATTTTGAAATAAATTGTTATGAAGTTAAATAAAACTTTAAATATTCTTTTAATTTATACTAAGGTTAATAGGGCCAGGGCTTAGGCCAAAAGTAAATTTGTGATTGATGATATCATACCTGTAAATAATATAAGGGATTTCTTTTGAATAATTTCCCAAGAAAGGAATTTCCTATTAATCAATGATTATGATGATTTATGTTGTTGGTAAATATCTACTGTATTGTTTGTCAATGCAGTCAATTAAGTCTACTTGTCTTTTATTTACAGCAATGTGGAATAACTGCCAAGTTTTCTGCTGGTGGTTATGAGACCGAATGGGGCAGATGTGTCCGTGTTTAAGCTCACCCAGCACTGACCAGGATCAGGAGAAGCCAAAGACAAAAAGTCAAGGAGTGACCACGGATGTACCATCTGGTAATTATTTGCTTTTTAAAATGGAAAACTATTGGGTTGATACACCTTCTGTTTACCTTCCACACTTGTTGAAATATAGTTTTTCTATTATTTTTAATATGTAAACTTTTGTTAGTATTATATCATTTTGGAAATTTCATTTGACCTCAGATTTAACCAAAGAGCAGTACCAGTCTTAAAACTTGGTGTGAATTTATGATCAACTATTTAGGACTATTTGAACCTTAGAAGTATAAATGAAAATTTTATCATTAAAGCACATTACTTAGCAAATTAAGGCACTTTAGGGACAGTGATGTATCATTTTCACATCCATTTTCATTAATGTACAATTTCTTTTTAAAAGCAAAACTTAAAATGTACCGTATTGATCACCACTATTTTACCTTACCTTGCTTCGTGCCAAGTGGCACATAAGGCCTCCACACAATGTCTCCACTCAGTCATGCAGGCTGCAGCAATCTTGGTTTCATTTCATGTTTTCCACCCGCCTTGTTTCTTTCCTTTTCAACAGTTCTTCTCCAAGTCGTTTTGGGTCTCCCTCTTTTACGTTTTCCATCAGGTGCCCATGTAAGAGTTGTTACCCTGTCGTCGTTTTGTTCATGCCTTAATATGTGACCAATGAATTTCCATTTTCTTTATCTGACATCATCGTTGAGGAGTTGGATATCAGCCCTTTGTAGTACTTCCTTGTTTGAAAATTTTCTGTTGCCATCTAATGTTTAAAAGATTCTTTGTAGGCATTTGTATTGGAAAATGTCAATACATTTTTTGTCAGCTTTATATTCATTTTCCAGGTTTTGCTTTTTATCACCACTATGGAATCAATTAGTATTTATGCATATCTTCCATTAAAAAAACACACACTTATTTTATCAATGTTAAGCAGATCTTATGTTAATTTAACTTAGACTAAACACAGTACATGTACATTAATAGTTTATGTATGCCATTTATCCAACAAGTTTAGACAAAACACTTTGTGAACCAAATGGCTGCTGGAAATGAATTCAAAATATTTTGTGGAATGGTCTTTTGACCCCATATGATATATTTTGATGCTGGATAGGGTTATGTTTTAATTAGGGTGTTTCAGCTGACATCAGGAGATCACGTGACTTTGTTTACATCACCATTTTGTCGGTCAAAACCACTGTCGTCTGCTGTACATTTAATTAGACTTTCATACGTTTGCATGTTGTTATATAAGATTATTTTTGTAAGATAATTATGCTGGAATCTTGCTGTGCTGTTGGTTGCACTAATAGATGTGTGTGGGGGAATAAAAAACTATTTCTTGATTTCCATCTGATCTTGATCGATGTTCGAAGTGGTTTTCTGCTGTACGACGCAATGGCTTTCAACCAAACAGGTGAGCCTTACACACTAGGATTTGCAGCGAGAACTTTATATCAGGTATGTAGGCTTTGTCTGAGTATAACGAACAATCAGATGGTGTTAACTTTAAAGTTACTCTTTGTATACCTGGTGAAAATATAACTTACTTAAGAAAAATATGAAAAAATCGGAAGCGAGCAAAAAAAAACTGCAATTAGTAAAATTCGCTGCACTGGTACTGGTAGGTTAGTATGTAGCATGTTTGTTGTACATGTGATGTGACTGAGCTGTGTGAAGATGTGTGAAATGCAATGATGCCGCTGCCCTGCAAAATGGAGTCCAGGTAACTTGAGTTAAGAGTTAAGAGTCCAGTTGAGTAAAGAGTCACGTGATGAAATCCCTCTATTCTACATTTTAGAGAAACTTGGCAGTTTTCCTTTAAGATTATCAGAATACAATTTTTTTTCCCTTTGAAACATTAGGAAAGCAGAAGAAACATCACAGAGGGGATTCACAATCAAAGCACCCAGCAACAGTTGTAGGAAATTCTACCCCAGCTGGTCAGTCACAACAACACAGAAGATCACGATGTACGACAGGTGACACCAAACCAGGCACTGGTGATGAAAAGAAAGCTCAGGTTAGTTGTATAAAGTGATTTTGATCAGAACATGTATAATATTTGTTGTGACTCATATGAATATGCAAACAAATTTTCAATATTGGAAGTTACTGTTGTAAGAGACAAAGAGTTCAATTTGGCAGACAAAGGAGAGGTGTTCATGTTTTATTTTTAAGAATGTGTCATTCTGTCTAGTCCCTACTAGCATTGTTTGGTAGTCACGTTTTTGTACTACCGGTAGTGTTGCTTACTCACTACTGGTAGTGTTGCCACTAACTAGGATTTCCCTAATGTGATATGAACATATTCTTTTCTGCACTTTCACTACCTTATGTTTAGGTGCACTAGGCCAAATTCCATCTAAACATGTATTAAAATACTCTGATAAACACCCTAGTAAAAACGCATGTACTCATAAAGAACATTAAAAATCTTTCAAATGTCAAAGAAAAGCTAAAAAAAACTCCTGAAAGAATATCCCTATCCCTACAGAAGATTTGCAGGAAAACATCTAGAATCTATGCAAATGTACATGCTGTAATTATTACAAAATTCCGCCCTCTTTTTTTAGTACAATAATTTGTTTATGAAAATTCTGGGAGTTGCAGAAAATGCCATATTGGGATTGTTCGCGTAAGTTTCCGTATTTCAATTTGCGATTTCATACAACACTTTTTGTTATTTTCAAGGCAATTTATTATAAAGAAATAAAGATGGAACTTCATTATTCCCAATTATTTTTGAAGCATTTTGAGAGGTATTGCATACAATGTGAATTCTTATTTATGAACTTAAGACTGTTAGAGCTCTAGTGTGTAATGAGTGTGTTGAGGCTGATATTTGAATTTGTTTGTGGTATCAAAATGCCAATATGAAATTACACTTTTATTTGAGGGTTTTGATTGTTGAATGGCTAAAATAAATATGTGGTCTAACCTTCTGTACATGACAACTTGCTCAGATACAAGAGAATTCCGTAATGTGGTATTTAAAAACTCCACGAACTTGGGTCTTTTTTTACCATTGTGAGTTGAAAGTTGGCTGCTTGACAAATGTCAAAATTGATTTGAATTTTGTAAGAGTAAGTTGTTTTAAATTTAAAAAAAAAATAAGAAAAGAAAACACAAAACATGATTTTTGACATTTATTTACTTATTATTTCTTTGAAAAACCAGGAAAGATATTTTTTATTTCAACAGTTTTTATCACTTCCAGGATTCCAGGTTGTAGTTATGAATCCTTATGTTGTTGAGATTGTGAAATTATGCTACAAGTTGCCCTGTGAGATTGATGCTCTTTATAGCAGATGTGGTCATCTAGAGCTGCTCATGTTCTATTCATCTGTTGGTCATCATTAGTAAGTGTACAGATGGACCCATTGGGAATATTAACGTAGCCACTAAGAAAGTGGGGACAACAGCTATATCTTGGATGATACAATGAAAAGGAGTAGATGGATTATAGAAATGCAATTTATAATCATCAACCAATGGAATGGGGACTAATTGGAAATTGATTATATTTGTATTTGTTTTCAGTCTGTCAATAAGCACTCCCATGGAAGGCCTCACCATTCCCAGGAAAGAAGAGCTGATGAATATGCATCAGCAGGTCCAAGGCAGTTAAGCAGACAGAAACTGCAAACATCAGGGAAGAGGCCATCAAGGAATCCTGAGAAGGAGGGGGTACTGCACCATTATGAGAAGCAGTACTATGGTGGCACAGGTGAGATGCATGCATGTAAAGGACTACTGCGCAGACATGTCTATCTCGTTATGATAGAGGATATTAAGAAAAACAGAATTGTGGAGATACTTCTGCGATTTATTCTGTTCAGAAGATATAGAGTTTAAAGACATCACAATTTTCTTTAAAGATGTATGGACAGGTAGCAACAATTTGGGCTTAGTATGAAGAAGAAAAAAATTATAAAACAAAATGTCAGAATTGGTCAAAAAGTGTCCATTTTACAGCATTTTGAAATTGCCTTATTACTCTAAGTTATGCAACTTTTTTATGCAAGTTTGTGACAGAATGAAAAGCTAAGAAATCCCTATGATATATTATTGTTATTCAATCCTTTATCAGTATTCTTTGTGGTGTATGTCCCCTGTCAATTCTCTTCACTCTCAAAGACTGAAAGTTAGGAAAGAAATAAACAATTGCAGAAAGATTTCCCATTCATTGTATATCACAAATTTTGCATTTATAAAACTATCACCAATCCTTGGCCAACTACATACTGGAACTATTACCAATTCTTGGCCAGCTACTTACTAAAACTATTACCAATCCTAGGCCAGCTACTTACTGAGACTATCACCAATCCTTGGCCAGCTACTTACTGAAACTATTACTAATTCTTGGCCAGCTACTTACTGAAACTATCACCAATCCTGGGCCAGCTACTTACTGAAACTATCACCAATCCTTGGCCAGCTACTTACTGAAACTATCACCAATCCTTGGCCAGCTACTTACTGAAACTATCACCAATGCTTGGCCAGCAACTTATTGAAACTATCACCAATCCTTGGCCAGCTACTGACTGAAACTATCACCAATCCTTGGCCAGCTACTTACTGAAACTATCACCAATCCTTAGCTAGCTACTTACTGAAACTATCACCAATCCTTGGCCAGCTACTTGCTGAAAGTATCACCAATCCTTGGTCAGCTACTTACAGAAACTGTTATCAATGAAACTTATCTATCACAATCCTTGGCCAGCTACTTACTGAAACTATCACCAATCCTTGGCCAGCTACTTACTGAAACTATCACCAATCCTTGGCCAGCTACTTACTGAAACTATCACCAATCCTTGGCCAGCTACTGACTGAAACTATCACCAATCCTTAGCCAGCTACTTACTGAAACTATCACCAATCTTTAGCCAGCTACTTACTGAAACTATCACCAATCCTTGGCCAGCTACTGACTGAAACTATCACCAATCCTTAGCCAGCTACTTACTGAAACTATCACCAATCCTTGGCCAGCTACTTACTGAAAGTATCACCAATCCTTGGTCAGCTACTTACTGAAACTATCACCAATCCTTGGCCAACTACTTACTGAAACTATCCCCAATCCTTGGCCAGCTACTTACTAAAACTGTCACCCATCCTTGGCCAGCTACTTACTAAAAACTATCATCAATCTTTGGCCAGCTACTTACTGTGATATTTTCAAAATCTAAAGACTGTTCTTCTCAGAATTTTGCACCATTTGTTAATAGTGTAAGAAAACCTTTAGACCATTACGACTTTAAAGAAAGGAATGAGTTGTTTCCATTCATATATTAAACAGATGCAATAAAGCCAGCAGATGTAAGAAAAGCCATTGACGAGGTACAGAAAGAGAAAAGGATTAAAGAAAGAGGCAAGAAAGAACAGAAATCATCCCCAAAGCATCAATCTTCACCAAGGCATATCTCAAGGGATACACCTCCAAGAAATAGTACAAGGGATACACCCCCAAGACAGAGTACAAGGGACACACCCCCAAAACAGAGTGCAAGGGACACACCCCCTAGACATACTACTAAGGATACACCTTCAAGATATACCACAAGATTGATGACACCAGGACAGACTACAGTGCCACCAGATGTTGTCAAAGTTGAAAAGAAAATGCCCCCAGAGGTGAAGAAAATTGTCAAGAAATCTCAGGATAAATCGCCAGTTGATGAGCCGGTTAAGAAACAACCACAAAAAGTCACGGAGGAAAAGACAAAGTTAAGAGAAGTACCAAAGCATGCCAGTAGGAGTCGTGTCAAATCGTCCGTACCTTCCTATGTGATTCCTGTCTCAAGGTGATATGATTTGTAAGTTTATTTTGCTATCAGAATTAATCAATGCATTTCATTTTATGATAGTGGGAGGCTGATCGATGCCGAAGGAAATTGGATGGATGGACAGGTGAGACAATTCCACTTGGGGTACTGAGTGATTATTAAGTGAAAATTTGGCATCGAGTATTCCCTTTTCACATTAAGACTGCTTTAAAGATGTATGGACAGGTAGCATCATGAGCTTAAATGGTTGAAATATACTAAAACCATACAAACAGCAAAAAGTCCCTTCAAAATTGGTGTAAAATTGACAATTTTACAGTATTTTAAAACTCAGATACCTAATCAGCATAAATTGTGCAATATTTTGTGACCTCAAAATGGGACAACTAGAAAATTGCTCATGTTAACTTTTTTTTTTTAGCTCTTCCCCAGATATTTTAAATGGGAGAAATTGGCAGTGAACAAGAAATTGGATATTATTATAACAATGACCCAAATTTAATAGTAGAACACAATTTGAGAACCATTGATATTTGAAATTTGGGAAAGAAATATAAAAACAATCTCCACCTGTCTGTGTGCCTTTAGGAAAATGTAAAAGCTTGTTTCACTTTGCCATACCCATGTATGTGATACATAAATTAGCATATTTTCATACATGAAAGTATCTGGAATGAATTAAGTTTGATATTAAGTCATGAATATATTTGCAAGGCATGATAGTTTCCTGAATTAAACAGAATGACTTCATATGAAGCTAATCGTGTGTATTGAATTTAGTATTTATGAATAGCCTAGTATTTTGGATACTAGCCTGCAATATTCAGTAATAAAATTGCATGGAAAAAATAAGCAATGTTAACTTGATATGCACAAACGTTAGGCTGAAATATCTCCTCTCAATCATAAAACGTGATGAGCACTCCACATACATATACCCAGGGCTGTAATTCCCAGGGGGAGGGGTGGGAGCAGGGGAGATGTACCCCTACTTTTCTGTAAAATTTTGACAAATCAGTACAGTTTAGGGAAAATTTGCCTCTGTGTCCCCTCCCCTACTTTTTGGATAACTGGCCATGTCCCCCTCCTCCCCCCTATCGGATGAGAATTACGACTCTGCATATACCTCCACCTTGCAAATGTATATTTCTTCTGTATTTCACTGTTTTAAATAAACAAATACTTTATAAGGAAATGAATGTAGCTTATAGCTTTCTTCACTGCTAATATGTATTATTGGGATCTATATAAAATATAATTGGGATCCATTTATAATCTTTAATTTGGATCTATATAATCTCATCATATTATATTTGACGGTATCGTTTCTTTTACTGGAATAATGTTGTATAAATATATATCAAGAGGCAAATACTTTAACCTTTCTAGATTTTGTGTATATTTAATTCATTTCGGTATCTTGGATTCATTCTTTTTCAGGAGTCCTTTTTTGCCAAGAGTGCATTTTGCTTTCCAATATGTATATTGCAACTAGTAAACAAAGTTCTGTGGAATTTCTGCTGTTAGCTGTAATTTTATTGCTCAATACTCAAAATATCATATTTTTCTCACATAACAATTTTTAGGTGGTGTTAGTGCCACTAAGAGAAATAGAAACGGTACATTTGTGTCAGTATTACTAGATCATTATTGATGCATAAGAAATAGACTTTATAGAACAACGTAATGTTATCCACCCCAGCTACATTTTCTTTTACCGTGTGAGCTGATGTGAAGCATTTAAAAGGTGAAAGTGACATGGCAGTTATTTGTGGAGTAATGATTTACTGGTGTTAATCTATTTAATGAATATGATCTATTTCGTTGTAGCACAAGCCATTAAAAGGTGCTAAATATTTTCTAGAAATATGTTTTAGGCCTTTAGGGTACATTTATGTTTAGAAAGAGGTTGGTCTTATAGCAATGTAGAAAAGAATACTGTTTTATGTTGTTAAAAATCTGAGTCGACTTTTAGATAATTTTTCTTTTTAAGTAGGTCATTCATATGAAAACGTGTGTAATGTGAGTAAAGGTTGGGTTGATAATAGCTCTGGATTTTCAATAGTGTTTGGTTATAAAATAGACATATCTGTAGGCATAAAAGGACAGATTTGATCAATTTTTTTAATTGTTGGGGAGTTCTATTCCTAAGTTATAAACATAACAGCTCTCTTTCTTCAAGGAATGGGAGCAAAAAGGGGCCATTTCCAAGTGATAAGGGGGCTCATATCCGGCACTAATTTCAAGTGTTTGGTGAAACTGTAAGGGATGCTGAAATTTGTATCTAGAAAAAATGATCTCAAATTTTTCAAGTTAAAAAGATGTCTACTTCTAATGGGAAGGGTGTTTTTTTTCCGTTTTAGGAAATAAATCAAGTGTCAGTTCCATTTTCCATAGTTGAAGGGCTCTCTTTTCAGCAATAATGGTTCAAGGGCTCTCTTTTCAGTAATAATGGTTGAAGGGCTCTCTTTTCAGTAATAATGGTTGAAGGTATTTTCAGTAATATAATTGGATATCTTTTTTGAAATACTAAAGTTTTCATATATTGATACTCTGTGACTCAGTGATGAACACAGGGAGGAGAAATGTGTGAAAAAACCAGAAAGATTAAAAAGATTTTAAGTAGACGGTTTTCAAGATGGAAGGAAAATAATGCAGATTGGTTGAAATAATCACTTGCAATAACAAAGTTATGCCTAAACCAGCAGCTGTGCTATTTTTTATTGTGAACAATCTGTGTGTTGGCAATTCAACAGGTCCATGTGTTCCTCTGTCTGAGTTACCATTTTTGTACTGCTTTCCATCAGTAAATAGCACATACTTTTAGACCCCAAGAAGATTTTTTTTTTTTTACGAGGGTTGCAACTTTGATGTCTTTTAGACACAAATTAGAAATTGGTGTGTGTGAGATTTTATGCAACAACTTCAGTACAAGGTAAATGAAGCCTGAAAGTAAATATTTAAAAGCTAGGTTAGGTCACCTTGAACAATTATATGCAAAGTAAACTTATTCTTGATCCTACTGTACTTGTTCAGGGATTTGTCATTTTCCAAATAACAAATCCCTGGTTGGATCTAGATATCTTTGTCATGCTAATTTATGCAAATATTTGATGTATTTTTGGTACTTTTTTAATAGATGCATATTTTAATGTTAGACTTGAGATGCTGTTGTGATTCACAATACAAACATCCATGTTTGCTAACTTTCTTTCTAATAATGTGTCCCCTTAGTAAGCATAGGAATATAGTTACATAAGATCAACATACAATTGAAGTCACTATATATCTTGTATTGGTATTAAAATCAACTGTCAACATGAAAATTTTGAAAGCTTTTTAAAATTTTTTTAAAATATGCAAAATTGTGATGACATACTGTATGTTCTGTTTTTGTATGTCAATGTGTTGCTACAAACTATTGAATGAGATAAGATGACAAACTTTGTTGAAAATCTCTAAATCCTATAACATTTCTGGACAAGTGATCTGCCATTGGGTAATAATTGAAGGTTTTTTTTTTTAAAGAATAAACAAATTATTGATTCTATTACATTTGTTCATAAAATATTCAAAATTTTGTTTAGGCATAGCAGTGAAGCTAATGAATTATAGGTAAACAAAAAACACTCTGATATGCAACATTGAAAGTTATGCATTAGATTTGTACATTTGGTAGTATTTTGAGGATTTCAGTCAATAATTCTTTTTCTTTGGTCATGAAATCAAAGATTGAGTTGCACAGGTTCCCAGCAGTTGTTGTAGGAGTCAAAGTCCATTCCTCGACTTGAGTCTCAATTTTGCTGGACTTTCTACTCTTGCACCAGGGACTTTGTGAGGGTCAGGGGCGGTAATTTCTTTTAAACCTTGGGAGGGGGACGAACTCAGACAGTGGCGTAACCAGCCATATAGGCTTTATATAAGGCTTCATTTTTTAGGCATATTCGCCCCCTCTAACAAAATTATTGGAGGGGACATTTCTCTTGTCCCCCTTCCCGGGATTGCCATCTATGATGAGGGTGAACTGGACATCCAAGACTGGTTCATAGTCATGGTTTTACTGTGCAGAGCTCTGTACCACATTCTATATAAGTCCTGTATAGGTATGGATTGAAATCAGAATCACGGTTTGTCTTCAAAAGATATTCCCATGGAAATTCATTTTAATATATTTGATAAGAGGACAATAAAAGAAACAGATGAGTAAAATATACAAGTTAATATCTTCCTACAAGAAGTTAATAAATTTTATATATTTTTCTTGTCTGATTGTTGGTCTGAGTGCATCATTATGATGTCATCACAGCACGCCCTGTACTATTATGTATTTCTTTGAAAATTAGTTTCATATTTTCTAAATGATTGGAAACATTTTTTTCTTCTTTAAAAAATGGTTAAGAATAATGTAGAATAAAATTTCAATAAGGTTTTCCAATCTGTTGTAACTTATATTTGCATTATGAAAAATTGGCTATTAATTTTTGAAAAAAATACATCAAGATTAGTACAAGAAGTGCTGTGATGACATCATAATGATGACTTTAGACTAAGCACAAAAGTCATTTTTATGCGAGCAAGAAAAAAATTGAAATTCCATAGGAATATTCCTTTAGAGCTCGTTTTCTCTGATTAATAGGTACTAATAATGTAAAATTGATAACCAACGAATAGAATGAGATGATCAGTACCGTCCATGTGCCATATATATATATTTAAATTCCTACTAAAGATAACAGTATTTTACAAGCAAACTATTTTTTGAATGAAATATTTTCTACAACTTCGAGGCTAATGCTTATGATACAGTTGGAACGACTGTATGTGCAATAATAGCAGAACAATGATATCTTTCGTATTTATCCTTCATCTTTAAACAGTGCTTTGTATTTTTTGTATGTTTTCTCAAAATATGAATTGTTGTATTTTACCTCTAAATTTAATCAAACAAAGAGAGACACAGACCATAGGTGTACAGGCCCAACATATTTCTAGGTCCCTGAGGTAAAGAGTGATGTGTAAAATTTCTTGTTGCAAAATTTTGCCTGAATTTCATAAATTTTGGAGTAAAAACTGCGCAACCTACCACAAAAAAATATGCAGATTACCCATTTTTTGTTGCTTTTCATCTTTTTTTGGCCTTTTTCTCTGCCATCTTTGCCTGAAAGCATCAATCCATCTTACCACAATTATCTAATTTTTTCAAAGATCTAGGGCATTTCACCCTGTTGCATACTTTTCAGACCATGGCCAATTATTTGTTTTTTGAAGGTACTGTAGTTTGAAATATTATTTTGTAGGCATATTAGCCATACAAATTGACTTATAGTAAGTTCAGAAATCTAGAGACGCTGTTATTTGATGTGTTTTTGTATTATTTTGTGTAAAATTTTCATGCAGGGATTTCTTGCTAAAATTTTAACAAGCAAGGCCTTGTAAACAAGGGACAAAAAATAGGTTCCCACAAGAGAAAATCAGTTATTAATAAAAAATACAATCCCTATTCACTTTTTAATCCTCAATTATGCAATGCGAATTTACAATTGTTTTCTCTTTTGTATTTAAGTGCAACAACAACTAAGATTCAACAGACAAGTTGTGTAGGCCCTTATGTAGCTAATATTTACATGTAAGACAATTTTCTTAAGGTTATTAATCTTAAGTATGATTTCCGCACATGTACTTTGTTTGCCAGTTAATAACATTTCTACAAGAATGTAATGCATGGGTTATATTACAGCCGGTTTTGAATGTTTAACTTTTCAACCAACATTAGGCTTTTGAAAGTTTAACTATTCTTTGGATAGGTTGAGAGAAAGCTGTTTGCTGGCTCAAAGCCAGTCTGGCAAGTATGTATGTTACAGGAGCTTAGCCAGTTTGACCAATTTTGGCATACTTTTCTGTCAAATTTGATAAAGAAATACAGTACATTGAAATCACAGTGATATGGGAAAAAATTGGCAGCGTAAACAGCTAGGTTTTAAAAATATCTGGCGTAAATCTTCGGCGTGAAGAAAGCAAACTTTCCACTGTGGGCTCAATGTAATTAAATGTCTTTTTTCAATCTGTGCCAAAATTAAAGCAATAATGCATGAATTTCATAACTATAAATAAGAATTAATGTTGCATGTGCTTATGTTGTTTTTAGTTTATATATATAAATATGTAACTTATATCATTTAATTCATATTTGCTGTAGATAGCTTATCTTGCCATTTATTTAGCATTTCCTTGTTTTGATCTTTAATGGTCAAAAATATTCCTGCTGGAAAACTTCACAGACAAGAAAGGTAAAGGAGCACTAGACCAAAAGGTGAGGGTGTATTTTTAGGGGGTCCCCCCAAAAATCAAATGCTTATCTAACACGCAACGGTATGATAATTTTCTGGTTAATATGAATATTTAAGTGACTTGCCCTCACGTTGTCTGTGGGCTATGGAGGCATGAAGTTTATCGATCTGTTGTGAATAATATAATCTGTGAATTTTGCCAAAACGAGCGCCTTCACTTTTAGGTTTAATGCTGCTATCAAATTTTGAAAGGTAATTTGAAGCACAGGTTGTTAAACTATCATACTTACTCATCTTTTATTTTAATTTTGTTCAATCTAAAAAACTTTTATACCTTAGAATTTTCTGTCACATGAAGGAGATACATGTACTTATTGGAGAATAGGTAGCTCAGTTGGCAGAGCGCACAGCTGAGATGCTGGGGGTCCCTGGTTCAAGCCTCGGTCGGGTCTAAGTCAAATTTTTCCACAGCTATTCAGACAGATACATCAAAGCGGAAGCATTTCGTCTGCAGCTCCTACCCTGTTGAGAAAAGTGATAATGGTTGAATGGCGTACACCGTCTTCGGAGGGGACGTTAAGCTGTACGTCCCAACAGCAGGAGAGTCACCTGGTTTTCTGAGCACTATTTGAGAAGAGAAGCGTGAAAACGTGGTGTTCATTCACTTTCCCTTTCAAGTCCTAATAATGTGCGCTTATAGGCAGCCAGAGAACTAGTCTGTTAGTTGTAGAGCGCATTTGATTAGTTCTTTAAACTAGAAAATGCGCCGTGTAAATTCCATATATCATATCATTGTCATTCATCATGTACTTGTTTCAGTTTGATTATCTTTATAAGACTTCCCATGCCCTTCTAGACACAAAAGTTCACATGTGATTTTAGCGGGAAACTTTTTTAAATAATCCAACAATTATATTATGTCGTAGATAATAATGACATAATTTTTGTTTTTAAATGTCTCCTTATGCTTCAATCTTTTCTTTTTTCATGTTGCAGACATGTTTTCAAAATGTTTAGGATTTTGGTAATGCTTACAAAATTAGCATAAGCTGTTGTAATGCAGTTTTCCTAGTTGGTATGGCACAACATATCATGTTCTTGTAATTACCTCCGCCAACAAAGTTGGACGGAGGTTATGTTTTCGCCTCTGTTTGCTTGTTTGTTTGTCATCAAGATATCTCAAGAACTGATGATTGGATTTGGATTAAATTTGGTGTGTTGTTTTGTTACGGCTTAAAGAAGAAGTAATCAAAATTTGAGACATTAGAACAGGGGGAAGGGTGCAAATGTAAGGGTGGGGACATTTTAAGGTGAGTTTGTTTGTCATTGGATATCTCAAGAACGGATGGGATTTTAATTAAATTTGATATGTGGTTTTAATATTGCTTAAGGAACAAGTGATTTAAATTTGGGACGTATTGATACAAGGGAAGGGCAGAAATTTAGGGGTTGGGATGTTTAGGGTAGGGATTAAAAGGCTATGCTCTGTTTACAATTCCCTCACAGGTTCATCTCTGACTTGTCTCTCTACTAACTTAATACTGCATCACCCTAGGCGCGAAGGTTTGCATTCTGCATCAGACAGAATTTGTTTAAAAGAAAGAAATATAAATATTTGGTCACTTAAATCTGCTGCTGATTTCTTTCATATTGCACCTAAACTCTGGAACCACTCACCCTTTAGCATTCATACAGCCAACTCTTTACTGGTTTTGAAGAAGACAATGAAATTTTTTTTTTTTCCTCAATCATAATACGTGCTTTTTTCTCACCTTTAGTTTCTTTCTTAATCGTGTATCTTATCTCATGTATATTTACTTTTGGGGCGCTGTGGTCTTAATGGAATGGCGTGGTTTAAAAGCCTATTGTATGTATGTATGTATGTATGTATGTCAAGATACAGTTGAACTTTTCCATTGGAATAAGAGAACAATGAATTCACACCATGAAAAGAATCCCACTATCAATTTTCTGGACTTAAATCAAGTGGCATCTACTATATCAATGTAATAAGAACAATAGGTTTCTGCCATGAATGGAAAAGGGTGGAATGTGAATCTTAACTGAATGGAACTCATCCAATGAATGCTTAGCCTGAATGAAACTGAAAACAATGATATGGTCTTGGAAGAAATCAGTCGAAAGATAATCTTCAAGTGTTCAGATGCAAATGATCCTTACTGCTCAAAACTTGGGGATGAATCTTGGTGGGTCTACGATTTTTGAGGTAGATTGTAGTGGGTATGGGGATTGAATGAACTCTAAAACTATTCTAGGCATGTTGGAATTGCAACGGGACGGAGGTATGCACTCTAAAGAGTGCTAATATTCTAGTTGTGTTTGTTATCACCTGAAGTTTGCAACCAAATAGTATTAAGTGAAAATTTAGAAAATGTTTATTTTAGCTCAAGGCCTATAGCATGCATTTATTATAGCATTTAATGTTTCCAGTTTAATAAGTACTTGTATATCATCATAAGTGTTATTTCAGCCCAATGTATTTGTGTAATATCTTGATTTGTGAATTGCAATAAAAATATAAATTGCCAAGAGAAGTTAAATCACTGCAGTTTGAGTTTGTTTTCTGTTTGAAAATTACATACATTTTATGATATTGCTTCACCTTCTGATGTTATTCACTTTTGACATCTGTCTTCACATTGAGAAAGTTTGATATATTATAGATAAGTAGGTCCCAACATTCTTCTGGTGGTAAATTATGATTACCCTCCTAAATTCTGTTTTACTATTTTTTCTGATATAGTGCTAAGTTGAGAGCGACGTGACTTCTATTCTATTCTCTCCAACTATTCATTCCGTTTCATTTTACCTTGCACTTTACCACCTAAATTTTGTTTCATATCTTCATTTTATATCATCATTTTCCGGGATTCTCTCTCTGTGGATGAGCATCTGTTTTCAGTGAGATGGTTTTTTTTTTTTCTATTCCGTTCTGACCGGACTTTCGCGCCTTATCGTATCGGTTCTCCTATAGTAGTTCCGCGATTTTTGTCTAATTGCCCTGGGTCTCTCGGCCCTTGTTTTTTTTTCATCATGACGAAACGCTTCTGCCTTCACCCTCTCTCTCTCTCCGTGACCCACCTGCTACCTCCATTGACCATTATTCAGCCCCAATCCCCAAAATTCTAATAATACAGGCCACCAATAAACCAGATAGTTTAAAAAAAGTTTTCCCTTCACTAAATCACAAAGCGCTTCGAGGCCTTATCTGTACCCTCCTCAATGTCTCCACACTCAGATCCGGCGATCTCCTGGTGCACTGCACCAGGGACACTCAAGCCACCACCCTTCTCACCACCACAACCCCAGCCAATACCGGTATTGACGTTACGGTCTCCCTCCCCACCGTTTCCTAAACTGCAGCAAAGGTGTGGTCAGAACCAGACCTAGCCTACCTGACCGATAAAGACCTCGCAGAGGAAGTTATTAATCAACACGTTACTGAAGCCCGTCGTTTCGTCCTCAAGAGAGATGGTACCGAAACACCTACCAATACCATCTTCCTGACGTTTTCTACACCAACTCTCCCCTCCCACATCACTGCTAGCTACCTGAGAATCCCAGTCACCCCTTACATTCCTAACCCCCTCAGTTGTTATAAGTGCCAGAGGTATGGCCATGGTAAAAACTCCTGCCACAGCCAATCGCGCTGTGGCAACTGTGGAGCCCTGTACCATGACAGTACCTCCTGCACCAGCACCTTTACACTGCACCAATTGCGACGGTACTCATCCAGCTAACCATCCCTTCTTCTCAAAAGACTGCCCTACCTGGCTTCAGGAAAAGCAAATAAAAATCCTTAATCTCAACATCACTTACCCGCAGGCCAGGAAGTAATTTCTCGCTTCTCTCCACACTAAACCATTTAACTCGAGCGCAGTCTCCTCTAACACGAATCCCCCAATACAACTAAAACTGACTCACAAACCCAAAGAGACCTTACCTGGCTCTTCTTATCCAGTCCTAAGCCCATCGTCATTGCCAACCCATCACCATTGCCAACAATTCATCCACACCCATTACCCAAACCACCTCCACCACCACCACTTCTCTTCTCTCCCCAGCAACCTTCCTTCCTCCTCTTAGACTCCTGCCGTCCCCTACCCCAACACCTCTAATGCCATCAAACTCAAGTCAACCTGGCTAACAATCATCAAACCAACAATCAACAAACAGCCCACCATCCAAACCCACACATATGACACGGAAGAGAACATGGATTGTTCGATAACCGAACATACTTCTCGTCCTATTTTCAAAAACAACCGCTCCCAAAGAAACAGGGACAGATCCAAAGAAAAAATAAGCCAACTCAGACTCAACAGATCTTCATCAAGATAACTCCCTGCCTCCTCATGGCGTACAACATAAACATCACAATAACATTCACAACATTATACAATGGAACATAAGGAGCATTAATGCCAATTCTGAAGAAGTTGCCCTTTTGACCACCGCCTTCAAACCGGTCGTCTTCTGTCTACAAGAAACCTTGAAAACCACTGACTATTATTTCCTCACCAACTTCGCTTGCTATCACACACATCAAGTGGACGCCGACAGACCTGTGGGGCGTCTCCATTCTCGTTATACACGATATCCCACACAGCCATGTGCATGTGCACACCGACCTTCAGGCCATCTGTATGTCTATCTCCCTCCACAAAACCTTCACTCTTTGCAATATCTATCTTCCCCCAACGCGAACATTCAGTCAACCAGCTTTAATAACCTCATCTCTCAGCTCCACCCCCCTTTTATCTTAGTGACTTCAACGCCCACAACCATCTGTGGGGCTCTAATACCACCACCCCCCAGAGGCAAGCTCATCGAAAACACTCTTCGACAGCACAGCCTCTCCTTGCTCAACACTAACTCCCCGACCAACCTTCACCCTGCCACAGGCTCCCTTACCTGTATTGACCTGTCTATCTGTTCCCCAACCTCGTCCTTGATTTCAGCTGGAAGGTCACTGTTGATCTCTGTGGTAGTGATCATTACCCTCTTCTTATACACTCCAACCTTCAAACCCCCACTGACCACACCCTCAATTGGAACCCCGAGAAGGCTGACTGGCCCCTTTTCGAAACCCTCTGTGACCCACACCTCTCCCCCATCTCCTCGAAAATGAGGATCCCATGCCTCACTTCAGTAATATCCTTATCAACATCGCCACCTGCTCTATTCCCAAAACCTCCAAACCCCCTATTCACCACCAACCCCTGGTTCTCTGATGACTGCAAATCCGCCACCAAGAACAGGAAAAGGGCCCTCGGGGAACTTCAAAACTAATCCGACCACCCACAAACTCAACCTCTCTCGCATCAGCTGTGCCAAGGCCAGGCGCACTATCAAGGATAGTAAAACCAACACCTGGAACAACTTCATCTCTTCTCTCACCATCAACACCCCCACTAAGAGAATTTGGAGAATGGTTAAACGCTTCCACGGCAGGGTGGGCAAATCTCCCACCTCCCATCTCTCCTGGAATGGTAACCTTCTCGCCGTAAAAAAGGACATCGCTAACCATCTCGCCGCCTCTTTCAGAAACATCTCGTCCTCAGCCAACTGGCCCCAATGTTTTCAACACCAAAAAAGCTGGCGATGATGCCCGGAGTATCACCTTTCTCTCCGACAACTCCGAGAACTACAACACCCTTCTCACCCTTTCTAAATTAAAGCAAGCCATCCACGACGCTGGCTGTACCTCCAAGGGCCCAGATAACATCCCCTACCAGTTCCTGAATCACCTCCCCAACAAAGCCATCACTACCCTACTCACCATCCTCAACCACATTTCAGTGGTCCTCACACCCCTTTCTCCCTATCTGAAGGACAGCTATTGCCACCCCCATCCCTAAACCGGAAAAGGACAGTACCGACCCCTCCAGCCACCGCCCCATTGCCCTTACCTGCTGTTTCTGTAAAATTATTGAAAGGATTATTAACCAGAGACGTAACTGGTTTATTGAGACCAACAGAATCCACTCCCCTCACCAAAGCGGCTTCCGGAAACGTCACAATACCCTAGACCAGTTAGATACGCTCGACACCACTATCCGGGAATCCTTTGCAAAAAAAGGAACACCTTATTGCCATCTTCTTTGACCTTGAGAATTTTTTTGACACTACTTGGAAATACGGCATTATCCGCATACTTTACACAATCGGCCTCAGAGGCCACCTCCCCATCTTTATTCAAAACTTCCTCTCATCCAGACACTTCCAAGTTCGTATTGGCCACACCCTTTCCAACCGTAACCCCAAGAATAGGGCGTCCCCAAGGAAGCATCTTCTCCCCCACTCTCTTCATCCTGAGCATTAATGACACCGCGGATAAACTTGGCCCCAACATCAAACGTACTCTCTAAGTGGACGACTTCACCGTCTTCTACTCCTCCCCTAGCTTTCCTTTTGTCCAAAATAGACTCCAACTCATCCTCAACCAGCTGCAAGTCTGGTGCAACAATAACGGTTTTAAATTCTCCAAAGACAAGACAGTCTGCATGCACTTCTGTCATTTCAACATCCTCCACCCAAGCCGAACCTCGTGCTCAATGGCAATCGCATCCCTTAAGTTGAACACACGAAGTTCCTAGGTTTAACTCTAGACCCCAAGCTCTGCGACAAACAACACATCGCCAACCTGAAACAGAAATGCAACAGCTCTCTCAACATCCTCCGACTCCTCTCCAACACCACATGCTCTCCTCAAAATCTTCAGGCTCACCATTTGTGCTAAGCTTGACTACAGCAATATTGTCTGTGTCGCTCACAACTCATACTTTAACCACATCAACACCATCCAAAATGAAGCCCTCAGGCTTTGTCTGGGTGCCTACAGGACCTCCCCAATTACCATCCTTCATATTAAGACCAACGCTCCCCCACCCCCTCTCCTTCCTACCCTTTCTACTTAGATGTAGAAAGCTTAGCCTCTCCTATGATTTTAGAGTCCTCAATAACACCCAGAACCCTGTTTGCAGCCTCGTTGGGTGTCTCAGTTTCTCCACCCTCTTTGAGAGGACTAAAACCCTATCCCATCCCTTTAGCTTACGCATTAAATCAGACCTCCATCTCGACATCAACCCCGACACTCTTGGCACCTTCTCGTGGCCCACTTTTCCTCCTTGGGCCACCCCCTCCATTCTATCCACCTGGGCTTCTCCACTCATCACAAAACCCAAACCCACCCTAACCTCTTCATCAATCTCCACAACCAAATCAAAGACCAACTCTCAGACTACACCTCCATCTATACTGATGGCCTAAGGAAGACAAAAATACAGCTGCTGCTGCCGTCATCCAAGACATCACCCTCAGTAGCAGACGTCCCAACTACTCGTCCATCTTTCAGCTGACGCATTCTCCTCTCCGCTCAGCCACTTTGTCATCTTCTCCTACTCCAAGGCTGTTCTTACTTCTTTACTCAATCTTAAATAGGATAACTTCACATCCCACCTCCTCCGAAAACTCCTTTCGCCCACCCTCTGCAGGAAAAGTATTCTTTTCTTCTGGATACCCAGTCATTTTGGCATCCCTGGCAATAACAGGGTTGATGCAGCCGCTAACCTTGCCCTCAAACTCTCCCCTATCTCATTTCCCAAAACTCTTTCTAACATCAAGCCGCTTATCGCTTCCCTTGTTTGTGACCGCTGGTAAACCTCATGGGATTCCCAAATTGATAACAAACTCCACGTCATCCAGCGCACCATTCCGATCAAACCCACCATCAACAACCTCTCTCGTGTCGACAGTGTCCATATTACCCGTCTTAAAATAGGTCACACCCACCTCACTCACTCCCACCTCCTTATTGGCTCCCCCAAACCCTCTGCAACAATTGCCATTGAACCCTACCAGTCCATCACGTTCACCTTGCTTGCCCCCTGTACAACCTTCCCAGAGCTATCCTCGCTCCCCACAACTCAATTACCGAGTTCTTCCAGAAAAACCCTCCGGATACAATTATCTTCTTTTTTCATCTTGTTTCCCTCTACAAACATGTTTACTCCTCCTCTTCCACCCGGCCCCCTTCCCCCACCCTTCTTCTCTCTCTTTACTTTTATTATTCACCCGTGCACCTTCTCTCTCGATCCCAGCTTTCTGACTTTTACTTCTTGTATTTCTCTCATTCTCCCCCTGTTTTCTTTGCTTCCTACCTCTAGAATGATCTAACCTCTCAGGCACAATTTGATCCTCGTTGTCGTGGTGCCCTTAAACCCTCATTAAACAAACAAACAACTATTTTTCTGACATATCTAATAGTTTTCAAGCAACAAAATTGCAGCAAAAATTAAATGAGCTCTCGGCATAATGGTGAGGGCGTAAGGTTTTGCCAATCAGAGATATATTTTATATCTAATCTATGTAGATTTGAACCAATAGACGTAGCATCACACTCTGCTTTTTACATAAATTTTCACCCATCGCACGCAAGCGAACAATTTCTAAAAAGTCAATTGGAAAACGCGTACCTATTTCGAGTACTCGGGTCGGGAATTTAGTAATTTTTATAAAATTCCGTACCGCAAAGGTATTTGACTTAGTGTGAGACTGACACTAAATTCATCCTCACTTTTCGGCCGATCTTATACCATGAAAGCACAGTTTCCCACTGAAAAAGGGCTTTTTGTCATCTAATTGATGTAAATATCTTTAAAAGAAGCAGAAATCTTTGAAATTATGTCCCCTCTCCTCCTAAGATTCATGAATGAGTATGCTATGTTCTCCAAAAGTAGCATATTTAGGGAAAATTAAGTCTCTTTGCAGTGGACCATGAAGTATGACTGTTATTCAACTTTTAAGTGCAAAGTTTCGCCCAGTTGCTTTTGCCTCTAACCGGAATAACATGTTTAGGTGATTTTTTGCACCTATTTTTTCTTAAATATAGCCCTCTATGTCCTAGCCCTCTATATCCTAGCCTTCTATGTCCTAATCCTCTATATCCTAGCCCTCTATATCATAGCCCTCTATATCCTAGCCCTCTATATCCTAGCCCTCTATATCCTAGCCCTCTATATCCTAGCCCTCTATATCATAGCCCTCTATATCATAGCCCTCTATATCATAGCCCTCTACATCATAACCCTCTACATCATAACCCTCTATATCATAGCCCTCTATATCATAGCCCTCTATATCATAGCCCTCTATATCATAGCCCTCTATATCATAGCCCTCTATATCATAGCCCTCTATATCATAGCCCTCTATATCATAGCCCTCTATATCATAGCCCTCTATATCATAGCCCTCTATATCATAGCCCTCTATATCATAGCCCTCTATATCATAGCCCTCTATATCATAGCCCTCTATATCATAGCCCTCTATATCATAGCCCTCTATATCATAGCCCTCTATATTATAGCCCTCTACATCATAGCCCTCTACATCATAGCCCTCTATATCATCGCCCTCTATATCATCGCTCTCTATATCATAGCCCTCTATATCATAGCCCTCTGTATCATAAATATAGCACTCTATATCATAAATATAGCCCTCTATATCATAAACACAGCTCTCTTTATCATAAATATAGCCCTTTATATCATAAATGCACCCCTTTATATCATAAATACAGCCCTCTATATCATAAATATAGCCCTCTATACATAGATATAGCCCTATATATCATAAATATAGCCCTCTATATCATAAATATAGTCCAGTATATCATAAATATAGCCCTGTATATCATAAATATAGCCCTGTATATCATAAATATACCCCTCTTTATCACAAATACAGCCCTTTGTACCCTTTATATTACAAAAACAGCCCTCTATATCATAAATATAGCCCTCTATATCATAAATATAGCCCTCTATATCATAAATATAGCCCTCTATATCATAAATATAGCCTCTATATCATAAATATAGCCCTCTATATCATAAATATAGCCCTCTATATCATAAATATAGCCCTCTATATCATAAATATAGCCCTCTATATCATAAACATAGCCCTCTATATCATAAACATAGCCCTCTATATCATAAACATAGCCCTCTATATCATAAATATAGCCCTCTATATCATAAATATAGTCCTCTATATCATAAATATAGCCCTCTATATCAACATGTACATTAATGGCACTGTTATTCCATGAAACCTCATTTCTTTAGTAATCAATTTTTCACGGGTTTTATAGTAGTTGATTGAAATATACCTTGATCTCAGAATTGTGCCTATTGCAATTCCCTGGTGTAATAGACGAGACTTTGCTCCCCTGATTTGAGAGTATTGTAGATATTTGTAGTTGCTGTGTAGAAATGTAAAAATCATATTGTTTGATGAGTAATCTTGAAGATACAGTGGTAACCAGCTTGCGAGTGAACGCTGAATGCTGCATAATCTTTGAAGGAATGTTTTTTAAATTGTTGGGGTAATATGCAGAACTGTGTTCGATCAATATTCAACCTCAAAAAGTTGAACATTATCAAGCTATGATACTGTAATACCTAAGTCTGAAATAATCTCAAGAGGAGAGATATAAGACGTAAACAACAAGGGTCCAGAATTGAACCTGGGACACACCCAGGGTTGCAATTTGGTAACCGTTGATGAAATTTAGTATCTGCCAAGCCTGCTGGTAACGGATATTATCTATGGGTGACCAAACTGATAATTTGGTATCGACATGGCATAATTTTGTATCGACAGGGCATAATTTAGGTACCAAAGACTATATTTTACACATTTGATTTAAATTAATTTGATTTGTTTATGATCAAATGTAAATAGTTTGATTTAACTTGATTTTGGTACTAAAAACGACATTTTTCATGAGACTTGTGATCATTGGCTTAAAAGCAAACACAAGTTAAAAAAAATAATTGATGGGAAAAAAACGCAATTTTAGATTGTAACATTAAAATCAATTCAGATAAGCATGCAGATACAAAAGAAATTTCACTGAAAATTAGAAACTTTGGGTGGAGAAGGATTTGATATTTAAGTGAGATTGCTATTAAAAGGTTGTAGAAAGTAAAGAAAAATGTCACTTGCATGTTTTGCTGGTAATTTGAGACCAATCTTCTTGCCAAAATGTAATGATGATCCGTCAAAAAAGAAAAGGTAATTTTTTTCGGTCAAAACACTCTTTTTCCTCCTGAAAATGTTGGACCTATATATTGGTATATACATACGCCTATATGTGCATCAGATCTTCTGCGCAATTTACAAACTCGTAGTAAATCGCCCTAGTCGTAGTATAATGAGAATGTTCGCTTTGGCAACTGCTAGCAGTTCTGAATCAGATGCTTTTCTAGCAGTCCAAAGCTCTCGTACTTATGTTTTCACCAGCAGCAACCATACCTATAGCATATACAGATATAAGGTAGTATTCCCATCAGTTCCCGAGCCAATTGTTTTCAATGTTTTTTGCAAGCTCTTGTTTGAAGTAGTATGTTGTATATGCTGTCTAATTAGAGCATATCTTAGATATATTTACCTTCTGAAGCTGTTTCAAAGTACCCAACTCTCGATTTTTCTTCATATACTCAACAACCTTTTCAAATGCTTCTTTCTTCGAAGAATTAACTGGTCACCTTGCACATGCAGACATGGTAGATGGCAACTTGTCAGTTTGTCAGTAGCATAGGAATATGTCAATATGTATCTGTATACATCTGAGCAGCTGAAACGGGAAAGCACACCTTTCTCAAAAGTTTGAAAAGTATCATATTTCTGAGATGAAAAGTGCTCTTTTTCAGAAGGAAAAGTAAGGTCTATGCCTTCAAAAAAAAAAAGGTTCTGTTTCAAACATTACTTTTTCTTCAAAAACTAAATATCGCATCTTTTCACATTAAAGAAAGTAACGCAAATTCGGTCCAAAAAAAGACTAATAATGTGTAAAATTGCACACGCTTCGCGCGCATATACTATTCTGAATTTTCATTAAAGAAAAATTGGGAGTCCAACATCCCTACATATTGGACTTTCAAAAAGTCTTCCCTCTGCCTATCTTTGTTTTCCCAGCTCATAATTTGTAAAAATTATTAATAACCTTTCTATATTGTGTGAGCCACCCTAAATTTCATTAGTGGGGAATCCTACTATTTAAACCAGGGCCATTGTCATGACAAAGACTGACGCTCATCCCCACAATTGGATAATCATGATCTAAATAAAATCCTTCCAATTTTTAGACTTGAGATTTTAGTATAAAATTGTTCTATTTTACCAAATTTTGGGCTAAAATATCTTGCATTTTTAAAGCTGTGAATAAAAAGAAAAACGAAAGCAGAATGGGCAACCAATAATTTACGGCCTGATAAAAGTTTAGATATTTTCGGTGGGGTGGGGGACAATACGATAGTTGGAAAGTGCCTCTCGGTTTCTGTGCCCCCCCCCCCTCCCTTCCCAGACTCAAACAACCTCCGTGGCCTCTGTCTGTATAGATAGTAGCCTGTTATATTGATTTCTGATATCTTTTTTTATGTTAAATGCTAAAAAGGGGAATTTCTGGTAATCACATGTGACTAAAAGTAAAATAAACAGTGGTGTAGAAAACTGGAAGCAAGGTCATAAAAAGGGCTTCTACGTGGGACTTGATTTTAAACCACGACCCCTATTATCCCGTCGCCGCACTTGACAGCAAAACAGAACAAGAAAATAGTATGTATCCGTCTGGGTGTGTATTATGTTGTTTGTTAACATCGACTAGTCTAGGACTGTCCGGAGAAAACCGCCATGACGGCGGAACGTCGACGAACCTTGCGCCATTCCAAAGCACTACTTAAATCCGATTTTGTCACAGACTTATATTGCCCTATGCGAGGTTGGCAAAAATTCAGTCGTTACCCTCGTCTAACATCAGACAGCTCTAGTGTATCAAGGGTAAGCAAGGTGTGTGTTTCCTTGTGGTTGTAGGAGTGTATGCATCTGTCTTTCACACTATGAACCGACTTCTAGTATGCATCCCTTAAATTAAAAGATCAATACAATATTAATGTTCAAAATTAAACGTGTGAAAGTGCTATGCTAAAAAATTATACCGCTGACACAGAACACCGATCCCTATGCTTCATTCCTGCTTCTCAGGCGAGATCAAATCAACATGAAGTCAAACTATAACATAATTCTATGAAGAAAAAAGTTACATACATACGTATTGATGATGAAGTAATGCGTTTGCGTTCCACTACACTGACGATATACGCAAGGTCCGTTCTGTCCAAAGTCTGAACCAGAAATGAACATCTAGCAATCAACAGCATTTTAGATGGATATTCATTCACGCGATGTGATTGGTCACTTGCTCTACCGCGCATGTTTCTCAGACGAACGTGACAAAACAATGTACAATATTGTCTATACACGGTAACAACGTCATTCCACTTTGTCCTCTAACACAATCAGATTCACAGGTCATCGATCACACCAAAGACATCTAAACAGAGGATCTATATTCATCCAATATTGAATAAACAAACATGATTAGGAATGTTTTTCTCATACAATTGATATCAATTTATTCTTCGCCACGCAAACAGACTTTATTATAATAGACAGCCTTAGTCCCATTATTATATATCACATAATCAAAGCATTAGTACTTTCACCAAATGATATTTTGATCGGCTCTATTTGTCATATAACATTAACCCTACCCCCTCTCGCATTATTATACATCATATAATCAAACAAGGCTATAACAAAAAATACGCATTATGTGCACAAAATCGATCGGCTATATTTGTCATATCCTACCTTAGTGAAGGCCCGTTTTACCATTTGACGAAAGATATAACTCAGTCAAATTGCGCTCGGTTACTCTGTTTTCGACAGTTAGGAGTTTAATGCATGTCCTGAAATGACCCCAAGTACCACCGATTAACTGCAGTTGGTACATACTAGGCACTCATATAGATCTAAAGTGAAATTTAACAAAGGAAACGGTTCTATGCAATATCACAGACATCAAAATTTATACCAAATATAAGGAATTCGGATACACAGATAACGGTTAATTGGAAAAAATAATGCGAAATAAATCTTTTTTTCAGTCCATTGCCTCGCGGAAGAAAAAAAAACCCACAGTCCCCTCAAAATCGGCCAAAATGGACCTCTTCACGTCTTCTCATGCGTGATGCATGAACGGGGAGTGGTAAATCCTTTGCTCGATTGGGTAGCTGTGAGGCCAGTGGATCTCAGTTACTTTCCTAACCAAAAGTTCATGAAAACAAAATGTCAAGAATTGCATCAACATATGCATACATTGATATAGGTATCTTATAGCTTTGTGAAACTGAAAAAAAAGAAGCTCGGACACTGATTTTGTACAAGGAACGTCCGTTTTGGACGTCACGGAAAAGGTCAAGAAAAGGTCACGGAGATATAAAATGATGTTGTAAACGTGTTAGAACATGTCGTAGGCAAAAAACAGTCCAAACAAGCAGAAACATGACGAAAACAATTAATGGGGCAAGGCTATGACAAGTCCGAACAGGAATGGGTGTGATGAAAATGTATAAAAATAGTGGGCAAAGGCTAGCTGGGACAAGTCTGAACAGACGGCCATGTGAAGGAAACGCACTAGGTAATAGCAATTTTTTTTTTTTTTTAAAGAATGTTAATGCTGTCAGGAGCATCATCAACCACACAATCAGGAGCTCCGTCGTCGAGAATATTCTGTGATGCGAGTGAAATTACATACAATGTTGATACTTTTAGTCTGAAAATTACATCAATAAATTTCGATAACATCAAGTATTCAATAAAAATATTGTGGGTCAACTATATGAAATTAAAAGCAATTTCTTTGGAACCTTAACTATCACAATGATGAAAGAAGACACATGCACAACGAGAATGATGCGAAAGAAGGCGCCTAAAAGGCGTCATATTATACTTCGCATAAGTAATTGCTCTCCTCAGTTTTTTTACCATTAAATCAGTGTTGTAGCATATCTTTGTACTCCAATGAAGAACATGCTCATAATCCAATGCAAACTTTAGTACATGAAACTATACAATGAAACTGAAACGAAAGATATTTATATTTAGTGTAAAGATAAGTGATAAAATCTCCTCACATTTATAGCAATTGCTGGTTGTATTTCAAAAAAAGTTTGTTCTAATTTTTCACCATTTAAATTATTTTCCCTCAAACTTTCTTCAAGTGGAATATTATATATACCCTCACTATGGGTTCAGTTTTACTACTTTTTTTGACATATCCTATGGTTTATAAGCCAAAAAATTGCAATATAAAATACATAGAGACGTTTCTACACAGATAAGACATAGCCTTTAACTTGAACATCCTTAACCAGTTAACAGCTTAACAGAATAAGATTTTGAATGCTTATTTTACTATATTTTGTCTATTTGAAGTCCTCTTTCATACAAAATGGACATACTTGACCCCTGCACTAATCCTTCAAAATATGATAATTACTTTAAATAAGTCCAAACGGGCATGCTTGTCGCGGTGCACAGACTAATCATCAAAGGGTCCTCTGTCTTTCGAGCAGCAAAGTCGGGCTCGTTCTACATCAGTGACCCGGTGGGCCGCCCACCAAAACCATGTTGCATATAATTCCGACCGGGCATGCTTGTCGCGGTGCACAGGCTAATCATCGAAGGGTCCTGTGTTCCGAGCAGCAAAGTCGGCCTCAGTCAACTAGCGGGCCCCCCACCGGGTCCATACTGCATATATTTCTGACCGGGCATGCTTGTCACGGTCCACAGGCTAATTATCGAAAAGTCCTGTTTTCCGAGCAGCAAAGCCGGCCTCAGTCAACTAGTGGGCCGCCCACCGGGCCCATACTGCATATATTTTCGACCGGGCATGCTTGTCGCCGTGCACAGGCTAGTCATTAAAGCGTCCTTCATCTTCCGAGCAGCAAAGTCGGACTCGTTCTGCATCAGTGACCCGGTGGGCCGCCCACCGGGACCATGCTACATATATTTCCCCGACCGGGCATGCTTGTTGTGGTGCACAGGCTACTCACCGAAGGGTCCTTTGTCTTCCGAGCAGCAAAGTCGGGCTCGTTCCGCATCAGTAGCCCATTGGGCCGCCCATTAAAACCATGTTGCATATAATTCCAACCGGGCATGCTTGTCGCGGTGCACAGGCTAATTATCGAAGGGTCCTGTTTTCCGAGCAGCAAAGCCGGCCTCAGTCAACTAGTGGGCCGCCCACCGGGTCTATACTGCATATATTTTTCGACCGGGCATGCTTGTCGCGGTGCACAGGCTAGTCATTAAAGCGTCCTTTATCTTCCGAGCAGCAAAGTCGGGCTTGTTCTGCATCAGTGACCCGGTGGACCGCCCAACGGGACCATGCTGCATATATTTCCGACCGGGCATGCTTGTTGTGGTGCACAGGCTACTCACCGAAGGGTCCTCTGTCTTCCGAGCAGCAAAGTCGGGCTCGTTCCGCATCAGTAGCCCATTAGGCCGCCCATTAAAACCATGTTGCATATAATTCCAACCGGGCATGCTTGTCGCGGTGCACAGGCTAATTATCGAAGGGTCCTGTTTTCCGAGCAGCAAAGCCGGCCTCAGTCAACTAGTGGGCCGCCCACCGGGTCTATACTGCATATATTTCCGACCGGGCATGCTTGTCGCGGTAAACAGGCTAGTCATTAAAGCGTCCTTCATCTTCCGAGCAGCAAAGTCGGGTTTGTTCTGCATCAGTGACCCGGTGGGCCGCCCACCGGGACCATACTGCATATATTTCCGTCCAGGCATGCTTGTTGCGGTGCACAGGCTAGTCATTAAAGCGTCCTTTATCTTCCGAGCAGCAAAGTCGGGCTTGTTCTGCATCAGTGACCCGGTGGGCCGCCCACCAGGACCACGCTGCACAGATTTCCGACCGGGCCTGCTTGTCGCGGTGCACAGACTCAATATTGAACTCTGTCTTCTGAGCAGCAAAGTCGAAATCGTTCCGGATCAGTAAACCGGTGGGCCGCCCACCGGGACCATGCTGCATATATTTCTGACCGGGCTTGCTTGTTGCGGT
This sequence comes from Chiridota heheva, assembly GCA_020152595.1. NCBI lineage: Eukaryota > Metazoa > Echinodermata > Holothuroidea > Apodida > Chiridotidae > Chiridota > Chiridota heheva. The sequence continues at coordinate 730,064 of JAIGNY010002293.1, read as the reverse complement.
GCACAGGCTAATCATCGAAGGGTCCTCTGTCTTCCGAACAGCAAAGTCGGGCTCGTTCCACATC